>CAMZMU010000071.1:11702146-12145076 GCA_947311845.1 Poa pratensis
TCCTTTGGAAAAAATGTCACAATGACGCCAGTGTAAAACACGCGCTCTACTACCGAGGATATTTTTACCATACAGAATTGGTACTCAGAAGATCTGTATAAGCTGAATAGAACTGCATAAACATCCCAGCAAACATCTACTAAAAAATACTACTCCCTCAGTTCCGAATTATAAGATGTTTTGGATACTTCAATGTGGACCACATACGGACTGAATGAGTGAACAGATACACTAAAACGCGTCTATGTACATGCGATTCACAAAAAGCTATAACATCTTATAAGTCAGAACGGAGTGAGTACTTAATGTGGTTTCTCAGCATAAATCAGAGTAAACTACAAACCTATAAGTACATTATTCAGGAAAATGTGAACAGCATGGCCTTTGGGAATCAATATTAATTGGATGGTTCCCACTTGCAGGGTAACTTCGTCGACGTTAAAGCTGCGAATATCATCAAAAGAACGGATTAGGACGTCAAATACAGAACTGGAGGTGCACAGAATGGTGCAAAATGAAGTATATCGAGCATGCTTACCAACATACTCAATAAGCATACATGAAATAGCCCTAGAATACCAACCTTGTTGTATACCACAGGTAGTCAGTAGAGTCTTTTGTTGTATTAATATGGTCTACAAATCCATTTCTTACAAAGTCTTTTTTATCCCAGATCCCACTTGTCTCTGTAAAAATGCTCCACTGATCAGGTTTTGATGCTTGCGAAGTTTCCGGAACCATGTCCATCATCCAAGTCCGAGATCGAACCTAAAGATGATCAATCATCAAAAACCAAAGTTGTCAGTTTAAGAAAAAGTGGCGTGCTATTGTGTTTCACAGCTAAGCTTTGGATAATCTGATGTTCGCTATATACTTTTCTCCTGTTCAGTTCTTCTGTTATTTCTTGTTTCATTTTCTAGGGAGGATGTTATCAATTTCAATGACAAGGCTGAATGTGTTTTTATTCTGAAAACCATGAAAAGGAAAATCGAATACCTTTGCAGTGTTAAAAACCACATTCTTGCAGTCAGGTAGGATGCTAACTGACCAAGCAGGAAGATCATATTGTTTGTTCCTGAAGGTGACAACTTTGTCCTTTTCTGAGTCAATGTTAGCTAGGAATGCAGCACATCCTCCTGAGTGATCAGTGTAAACATCAGCCTGCAAGCAAAAGTTGACACTATCATTCCATAAGGTAGTAGGGGTAAAATTAGACCACAGGCAGACAAAGGTGTATTAAGGTTGAGATTGAGTTACAGTGCTACTTACAGCAGAGATATATTTTTTACTTTCTTACAACAGAGATTGGTTTTACTTATGTTTAGACTAAAAATAGGCCAATAGGCAAGTAAGCAGGGGCGGAGCCACACACCCCAGGCAAACCCAGGTCATAGCCTGGGCTTAAATGTTTTTACCTATATGTTGGCAGAAATAGTTGTTTTGGTTTTTCAGTGACATAGGACGTAGAAAATTATCCAATTGAAAAGTAAGTGTGGTAAAAAGACCAAATGCCCCATGATTTAGCCTAATTACAGCGCTTAACACAAACTTTGCCTGGGGTTTGGTTGGATCCTGGCTCCCCACGGGCATAGCTGAATCGGAACAGCATCAGATCACTTATAATCTAACAGAAGATAATAAAGCTTACCTCTTGTTGAGGGCCAAGAGAAAGTAACGTTGAGTTTCCATAAAGCAGAGTATGCTCGCACAGTTTTATAGATTTATGAAGCTCCGTCAGATGTGCCCATTTTGGAAGTCTCCTAAGGCCTGAAATCAGATCAATCAACAATTTTAAGATGCTATAGGCATAAGATTACTTTCGGGCTGTGTGCATCTTCCTATGCAGATGACGGGTATTCGAACTCTTTGTTGTTCTATCGAAAGGCACAAGATTATTGATGGATCCAAAAGCAATAGAGCCTAACCGTATTCATCAATAGGTGCATCATAGTCATAGCTAGTTGTAATGAATGGCCCTCCAGTAGTGCGACCAAAGTTTGTTCCACCATGGTACTTAAAAGCATAATGACGACTTGGTCAATTTCAGTAGGATGAAATTATCATCAGTTATGCTACCGACTGAATATGATTTCAGGTGCTTGAGTAAGATTAGAAGCAGATACATATAAATAGTGCCTTTATGAAGTTAGAAGGAAATGTAGGATCCTTTGTAAAGTACGAATATGATTTATTTATTTTTAGAATCAAGTTAAAATATGAACTGTGCAAAAGGCAATACCACATAGTAATTCTGAAGGCTGCCACCTTTCCCAAAAAAACGTGCAACGGAAAATGCAACATCCTCAGGGGGTCTGTGGGGATTACTTTCACCAAAATTCTGGAACCTAAACAGAAAAATGAAAATAAATAAGATGGAAGCGATTTCCTTTCAATTGTGGGCATACGGGAGACAAAAATGATGTACAGCATTTGCTCCATACTGTGTACGAACAATAGTAAGAAAAGTAAATACAAATTATAATTGTTTGCTAATGGAAGTGTGCCAGATGCATTACCATCCTGGCCAATTCTCTGTCCAAATTTTTGGCTTGGTTGGCGAATTTGGCTTGAATTGATCGCAATAGAATGAATTACAAGTGTTTATCTGCAAATTTGAGTTGCATCAATTGATAGATCAATATTCCACGAAAGATATTGTACAGCATCTGCCAGAACTCTATTACTAGCGTGCATCAAGTATGACGCTAATAAGTGTAACCATGATGCCGCTAAACATGTGCACTTACTGTCCTGAGAGCAGCAGCAGGTCTATGTCATTAATGACAAATTACGACTACCAATTATATGTTGTTTAGGTTTTTAAAGATCTTGTACTTCATCTGTTAAGAACTTATAGTCGAATCTGAACACACAATTTCAGTAGAAAGCCATTATTCAGAAAACACATTGCTAGCAAACAAAATTGCAGTTGTGCTAATTTATCAGAAAAACTTATGACACGTCCCATGATTTGAGCTATAGTATGTTTGATGATGCAATCCCTGTCTTAACTTTTACATAAACAGAAGGCACCGAATGTCAGAAGCTAACCACAGGATCAGGAGCATCAGACTGTTGGCACATGATCCAAGGGACGCCAGTGTTCTGAGCCAGAGCCATACTAGCTGCCCACATTGCATATGCCTTGCCACCGGCCCCATACGCTTGTTCAGTACCTTCATACTCATTTTCAATCTGCAATGCACAAATTCAGCTTCAGATAATCTAATCCTGTCAACCGTAACGAAAGCAATCTTAAAAGCCGATTGAGATCACGACCTGAGCTAGGATGATGTGCCCGCCCTGCGAAGCGAAGAACTGCTCATTCTTCATCATGTCCACGATTTTCGTCGTGAAGCTTTTCATGTGAGACTGCGTCCAGAAAATTTAGTCGCTAGGATTATCACCCAAAAAACAGAAAGTTTACCACAAAACGCCACCACAGAAGTACAAAACTCGCAAGCCACCCCACCTTGAACGGTTCATTGTTCGTCCGGAAGACCGTTCCGGGTATGTAATGCAGCCACACCGGCAAGCCCCTGTAATTCCCACAAACAGATAAACACACAGCACAGAAACGAAATCACTGTAAATATGTAGAAGTGCCACCAATCGCAGTCGTAATGCTGCAAACGGTGAACTAAAAGAGGCGGACCCGAAGTTCCATTCGCCGGCGACGAAGGGGCCGATACGTAGGATCAGGTAGAGGCCGGCGTCCTTGACGACCCTCGCGAACTGCACCAGATCGAACCGGTCCTCGAAGTAGTACTGCAACAGCAACACCAATCGCACATGAAAACCTGACGAACAAACTAAATGCAGTGGTAAAGAAAAGAAAAAAGAGTGAAGCGGCGCGCGGCGTCCGGACCTGGCCGGGGGCGCTCTCGTGGCCGTTCCAGAACACGTAGGTCTCGATGCAGTCGGCGCCGCCGTTCTTGGCCTCGGCCACCAGCTTGGGCCACATCTGCGATCGAGCACGCGCAGGGCAGCAATCGAGGTTAGTACTACTATTGCTATCCCCTACCCAATGTATGTGCTGGGGCGTAGGAGCGTACCGCGGGGACGCTGCGGGGGTAGTGGATAGAGGTGGAGATGAGAAGGCGCCGGCGGCCGTCGATGATGAGGGAGCGGTGGTCGTACGTCACACCGGAGGCGGCGGCGGCGTCATCGACAAGGAGCGCCGGAAGCAGGAGCAACAAGGGGAGCAGCCGAACGGCGGCGGCGGCGAGCATGGCTGCCTGTAGTCGAGAGGCGGTGGCGTGGCGATGTGTGCACGCCGCGGCGGTGGCGGTATAAGTAGTGTGGGCGGCGGCGGCATTGTGCGAGTGAAAGGGAGAGCGAGACGCCGCGCCGTGGAGTGGGGGCGGCGGATGGATGAAAGCGATCTGCTCGGAGATTAATTAGTGCGCGGCGCGACCGGGTGTTCCGTGCGAGGGATTCGATGGGCCTCTGTCTCTGTCTCTTGTACGGCGTGCCGTGGCGGTGCGGTGGCGGCCGTGCGACGGGATCACGGGCAGTTTCGCACCATCCAGAGCATGAGAGTCCAGACTTTGTCGTCGTCACCAGTTGCGAAGAAGCAAAGGGGCCTACGTAGTCGCATACGTCACGCGGAAGGATGGCAAGAGGAGATCGCCGGCGAGGCCGCGTCATGAACAGTGAACGTCGCGTTCGGTGGTGCTTCGGGTGCTCCAATGTCGAACGAAAGGAATGTCCCTGCGCTGCTGCATTGTCCAAGCAGCCACACCTGACTCCTGCACGGCGACGGCGGCATCAGATTGCTACGGGCCGATTGTCACGGCAAGAGTAAAGAGGGAGAAATGGTTGGAGGGGGCAGAGAAGCCAAGGCACGGGCCCAGGTAACAGGCGGTTGTTGGAGCCGCCAAATGCAGCCCCTCGATCTTCTTCTACTCTTCTAGTAGTACCTCTCACAATCTCTCATGAACACACGCACCCATGTGAAATCTCAAGAAAACACACACACGCATGCACCAAGGAAGAACACAAAGGCTTTGCCTAGAACAACTCATTTTCATCTCTTATATGGCAAACCAGATTACATGCATAGGCTGGTAGCCACAACTAATATTATTCCTGGTAGTTTGCTGATGGTTCAAACTCATAGCTACATCAGGTATAATGAGCTTCATGTGATCAGTATCCTGAATTATCATTTGTCAATAGTACCAGGGACGTGCATCAGGAAACTCTGACGAAATAAAGGCTAACATCATGCTCACAAGAAATCTGAACCTAAATCTAGATAGACTTCCACTTGACACATCCATGTTTTAAGTATTACGTAAATGCAAACCACTTCCATGTTACTTTCCGACTTTGATTTTAGATTAGCAGATTTGTAGTGGTGGAGCTCTTAGCTGAGGCCAACTCACTAAGAACAGTCTGCTTCAATGGCAAGTGTTTTGATGACGCCAGGACATATATCATTTCCGACGAATCCCTCCTCTGACAGTGAAACTGTACAGCTATTGATGTTCAGACAGGCCTGCAGAGAATAATGGGCTGCTTAGGAAATACTATACAAAGTTGGTACGGTAAACTAAATCTAGCTCTCTTTTTTTAGATAAAGAGCTAGAATCCAGAAACAGTTATTAGACAACTCAGATGGAACCCATAGTAGCTTGAAATGGAAAACTGAAACCTCCTACATGTCTAATCTGATCCCAGTTGTACCACTACTGCAGTCTGAGAAGTCGGAACTGACAGTCAGCGAATTTCGAGATTAATTTCATGCGCACTGATCTAAACCACATGCATCAACACCACTAAAAAAATCAGATTTTATGGTTCTTGATTTCTGAGATTAGAATCAGGTGCGATTTTACATCAAGGAGCCATAAATCTTACCTTCTCAACAACAGATAGAGAGCTTGGATGGTGGCACCTTCCTTGCTGGTAGGATCTGCAAGTACCACTGGGGTCTCCAAAGCTCGCGAACTTAATTGAAGAGATTTTTTTGCCCTTGGGGCAAGATAGCTGTACTTTTGCTGCTACTGGGGCATCATCTGTGATGCTTTTATCCCAAGATTCCAGGTCTATGGAAGGATAGTTCTCTGACACAAAGGAGCAGACGCTTGCCACAACTCTTCTCGAGAATGTAATCTTCGTGGGATCCCCACCCTGCTCCTCAAACACCACAAGGGTGTTACCTGATGCGTGAAACCATGACCTTGGGACATGGTACCTTGTTCGAAATAAAACAGAAATGTTAAACACCAGAGAATAATGAACAAAACATAATTAGGATGGTGGGCTGTACAAAATGTTGGCGCGTTACCATCTTTGGGTTGGCTTCCCACATCCAATCCTGCACTTGTTTGGTGAAAATTGTCCTCTGTAGTTACAGCTGGGAGTGCACCTGTCATCACTAGAACTAGTCCTGGGCCAATACCTCCCTATGGCATTTCCATTCAACCAGACCAGGCCTTTCCCCATAGACTGCATGTCTATCCCAACTGGGTCATTTCCTTGTGGAACATCAACATTTACCTAGAAGTATGTTGGATTAGTAGTTAGTACACGTAATAGGATGCGACGAACTCATCGAGAACAAAAGACCGTGACATGTTACCTTGTACCATGTCAAAGGCTGATCTTTTGGTGGCTCAATTTGTGGCCGCCACCTTTGGTTATTCCCCTGATCATGCTTGAACAAACTGTAATGTTCACCTTCCAACCCAATCTACCAACAAATACATAACAGAAGCACGGATAAACATCAATCTCGATTATCTCAAATTCTGGGCATAAAAATAAGGAGTCGGAAGTACATGTGGCTAAGAAATATGATGTACTTCCATATTGAGTTCTCCATAGAAATACCATATCAAGAATCTTGATAAAAGTACCTTGTATGCCCAATTACTTGAAGACAAGTCTATTGTTCCACTTTTTAGTCCAGAGATCTTCACACTTGTAAGGCCAGCTCCTACCCATTCATAATAGGGCCCTGCACTCTTATAAAAAGCATAAAAATCCAATCAGATAAGAAATTTTAACTTGAAGTGACCTAACAGATAGAAGTTTCTTCACAAAAGTGTGTAAACTGGCATATGTATGCATATAAAATAGCATGGGCATGTAAAGAACAGCATACATATAATGCAGTGCTAAACCGTTTGTACAGGTAGACACTTACTTTCAATCCAACAGTCATACTCAGGAGTGCAATTTCATTCTTCCCAGCCTTTAAGTTGATGGGCATATGCGCAGTGAAACTTGATTCTGAGCCATTACCATATGCACTACCTGAGGAAGACATCTCTGATAAGTGTAATGACAAAGCAACTAAAACTGAAGAGAACTGTAAATTGCAAACATCTGGTATCTAAGGGTGAGAGACACTGCCGACGATGTGCAGTTCAACAACCCTTTGAAAATTTGTCATAATGATGCTAGTGCAAACAAATGTTTACTTCTGCAGGATATATTTTCACCATGCAGAAGATCCATATAGGTTGAACTAGAAATGGAGAAACGTCTCAGCAAACGTCTACTCGAAGATATTACTTCATATGGTTTATCAGCATAAAGTAGAGTAAAGAATAGACCTATGAGCATATTATTCAGGAAAGCATGAACAGCATGGCCTTTGGAGTCAATATTAAGAACTGGATGGTTCCCACTAGCAGTATCACTTCTGTCCACAATAAAACTGCAAATTCCATTAAAAGAATGGGTCAAATACAGAACTGGAAGTGCATAGAACGGTGCAGAAGAAATTATACTGGAACATAAATAATACTAAGATCTCCCATGTTTGGTTGATACTAGCTTACCAACATACTTAATAAGCATACATGAAAAACCCCGTAGTAAACCAACCTTGTTGTATGCCACAGGTAATCAGTAGAGTCCTTTGTTGTATTAATATGGTCTACAAATCCATTTCGTAAGAAATCATTTTTATCCCAATTCCCAATTCTCTCTGTGAAACTGCTCCACTTATCAGGTTTTGATGCTCGTGAAGTTTCCGGGACCATGTCCACCATCAAAGTTTGAGATCGAACCTAAAGATGATCAATCATAGAGGATCAAAGTTATAACAAAAAGTGGTATGGTTAATCTTGTGTTTCACAACTAAGCATTGAATAATCTGATATCCGCTATATACTTTTCTCCTTTTAAATTCTGCTATATTCTGTTTCATTTTCTGAGAAGGATGCTATCCATCCATTTTGATGACATTTAATTCTGAAAATCACTAAAAGGAAAACAGAATACCTTCGCAGTGTTGAAAACCACATTCTTGCAGTCAGGTAGGATGCTAACTGACCAAGCAGGAAGATCATATTGTTTGTTCCTGAAAGTGACAACTTTGTCCTTTTCTGAGTCAATGTTAGCAAGGAATGCAGCACATCCTCCTGAGTGATCAGTGTAAACATCAGCCTGCAAGAAAAAGTTGACACTTATTCGTTATATATGGAAGATGTGAAATTAAAAAGGGGGAACGGTGATGTTAACACAGGTTGAGGTTGACTAACTGATGTAGTCAATATGTTTGGTAACAAGAGAGATGGGCTTTACTTATCTTTCGGACTAAAAAAAGGCTAAGCTTGTCGAGGTAAGTAAGCATATCGTGCATAACTGGATCGGTACAGTATTATATCTTGTTATACACTGATCACCCAATAGAAGAAAGTAAAGTTACCTCTTGTTGAGGCCCAAGAGAAAGTAACGTTGAGTTTCCATAAAGCAGACTATGTTCACACAATTTTATAGATTTGTGAAGCTCCCTCAGATGTGCCCATTTTGGAAGTCGCCTAAGGCCTGAAACCCAGATCAATGAACAATATCAACATGACAAGATGGTTCTAGGCATAAGATTACTGATAGATCAAATATCATTAGAGCCTAACCATATTCATCAATTGGTGCATCATAGTCATAGCTAGTTGTAATGAATGGCCCTCCAGCAGTACGATCAAAGTTTGTTCCTCCATGGTACTTCAAAAGGATTTGGTCAATATTCAGTAGAATGAAGTCATGATAAATAACGCTATCAACTGAATATGATTTCAAGGCAATACTACATAGTAATTCTGAATGCTACGCTATGAACTGAATATGATTTCAAGGCAATACCACATAGTAATTCTGAACGCTGCCACCTTTCCCAAAAAAACGTGCAACAGAAAATGCAACATCCTCAGGGGGTCTGTGGGGATTACTTTCACCAAAAGTCTGGAACCTAAGCGAAAATGGAAATAAAAAAGATGTAAGAGATTATTTCCTTTCACTTTTGGGAATAGCAGGATAAGTATCTGTAAAAAAAATTTGGGAATAAAAAAGGATGCACAGCATTTGCTCCTACTGTGTTTGACCAATAGCAGGATAAGTATCTGTAAATTTTAATCGGCTGCTAATGGAAGTGTGCCAAATGCATTACCATCCTGGCCAATTCTCCGTCCAAATTTTTGGCTTGGTTGGCGAATTTGGCTTGAATTGATCACAGTAGAATTTATTACAAGTGTTTATCTGCGAATGACAGTTGCATCAATGAGTAGATCTGGAAAAAAAAGATCCCGTACTGCATCTGTTAAGAACTCTATCACATATTAGTATGTATCAACTACCAAGCTCATGCATCTGTTAAGAATTCTATCAACTACTGTATCTGTTAACAACTCCATCATTCAGCAAACACATTTCCTAGCAAAGAAAAATTGCAGTTGTGCTAGTCTATAAAAAAAGTTTGGATGGCACATACTGCAATTTGAGTGGTAGTGTGTTTGATGAAGCGATCCATTTCATAACTATTGTACAAAAAATATACTTTCAGATGACACTGAATGCCAGAAACTAACCACATTATCAGGGGCATCGTACTGCTGGCACATGATCCAAGGGACGCCAATGTTCTGAGCCAGAGCCATACTAGCTGCCCACATTGCATACGCCTTGCCGTCAGCTCCATATCCTTGTTCATAATCTCCATACTCATTTTCAACCTGGAAAGCAGAAATCTAGATTCAGATCGTCTAGTCCTGCCAATTGTGACGAACATCGGCCTCAAGGTTGTCTGAGATCATGACCTGAGCTAGGATGATGTGCCCTCCCTGGGAAGCGAAAAACTGCTCTTTCTTCATCATGTCCACGATCTTCGTCGTGAAGCTCTTCATGTGAGACTGCATCCAAATAGAACATGGATTGGATTATGAGGTCCCAAACCTGCAAACTTGCCACAAAACAATGCATCATAATTGGCAAGCCGCACCCACCTTGAACGGCTCGTTGTTCGTTCGGAACACCGTCCCAGGAATGTAATGCAGCCACACAGGAACGCCCCTGAAAGCCCCCCAAACAGATTAACCACGGAAACGAAATGACAGTAAACCTGCAGAACTGCACCCAAAGAGTAAGCTGCCGGACCCGAAGTTCCACTCGGCTGCGACGAAGGGGCCGATGCGCAGCATCAGGTAGAGGCTAGCGTCCTTGACCACACTCGCGAACTGCACCAGATCGAACCGGTCTTCGAAATAGTACTGCAGCAGCAACACCAATCGAACATGAAAACCCCACGAACAAACTAAATGCAGTGATAAATAAAGAAAAAAGTGACGCGGCGCGCGGCGGGCGGACCTGGCCGGGGGCGGTCTCGTGGCCGTTCCAGAAGACGTAGGTCTCGATGCAGTCGGCGCCGCCTTCCTTGGCCTCCGCCACCAGCTTAGGCCACATCTGCGAGCACGCGCAGGCAGCAATCGAGGTTACTACCACAGTTAAGTAGTGCTAACGTATATGCGCACGGGAGAGAGGCGTACCGCGGGGACGCTGCGCGGGTAGTGGATGGAGGCGGAGATGAGGAGGCGGCGGCGGCCGTCGATGATGAGGGAGCGGTGGTCGTACGTCACGCTGGAGGCCGCGGCGGCGGCGACAAGCAACGGAAGCAGGAGCAGCCGGCCGGCGGCGGTGGCGGCCATGGCTGGAGCGCGGCGGTGGTATAAATAGCGAGCGCAGTGGACAGTGGTGGCAGTGCGCGCGGAGGGAAGAGGGCCGCGCCGTGGAAAATTATTGCACGCTAGCTGACGGGTGTTCCTCGGCGGGAGGGATCGGATGCGGCGCCCCTCTCTGTATCTCGGTGCGGTGCCGTGACAGCCGTGCTGCACATCGGATGTCCTGAACCAGGCTTTGGACAGCACGTCGCGTTCGGCGGCGCTCCGGTGCTCTCCGATGGCCAGATTGTCCGTGCGCAACCTCCACGGCGGCATCAGGTTGCTGCCGGTAGGGCAGACGAAGTTGAGATGGAAAATGGCCGCAGGTGGTGCTTCCGTTTGGGTGCGCGCAGCGGATGGCCGGATGTGTGGTGAGACGCGGGATTTGGATTGTGTGGGAGGAACCGGGAAGTCGGGAACCGTGAAGCGAGTCGCACATGTGACCTCGGTCGGACATGGGACCAGCGCGTCGGCTGTAGGAGTACCACTGTAGTCTGCGACCGGTCTGGGGGACGTGTTGTGCACTTGTGCAAACGTGGTGGAACGGCGACGGTGGTGCATCGACGCCGGACAGAAGCATGTGGAATTTCGACAGGAAATGGGCGTACTGTACTACCGTCCTACCGGTAATTTAGGGCGTGTTTTGTTTGCCTGCGGTTTTTCCAAGCATATCTAGTGGATTTAATGTCACCTCTTGTCGAAAATCTCACATATTTACCCCTTTGCGTTCACTGTCGAAAGTGGCGCCACCATCCCCCTCCTCCATCTATCGAGCTATCCGCCGCAAGAACGAATTACATCGACAAGCAGGTAAGTCCAGCCGTGGCGCAAACCAGGAAGCCTTTTTTCAGCCAGATTTTGCGCCGCCGGCGCTATTTTTATTCCTGGGGGCATGATTTCCCGGTCGTGTCCTCACCCAAGAATAGCAGCAGAGGCACGTGGCGCGATGGAGACCGCCGCCGGCCACTGGAGGGCACTGCTCGAGGGAGGAAGGGTCCGACAGCAGCAACCACTCCCCCTCCCGCCGCGCATGCGGCCGCCGAAGATGACTCGCCGAGTGGCCGTCCCTCGCGCTCGCGTCCAGCAGCACCACGGCTTCCTCTCGTCGGTCATTCCGCCGCGCCACCTCTTCGCCGGCGCATCCCCTTTCCATGGCACGTGGAACGCGACCGCCTCCATGGCGCCGCCGTGGCTGGCACCGGCCGCACGTCGTCGATGGGGTAGTCCCTATAGAAGTAGCCCCACGCATCACTGTGGTCCGTCCTGCAGCTGTCGTGGAAGGGGAGCGCCGCGGGGCACGGGCCCGTGGACCTCGAGCTCGCGGTGCCACTCGGCGGTGCCATCTTCCGGAGGGGGAGGGGATGGGAGACGCCAGTGGTGGGGGAGGGGATGGGAGCCGCTTCCGGTGGGGAAGAGGAAGGTCATGGGCCGCGACGGAGGGCGGCAGCGCGAGCTGGGCTGCGCCGGAGAGCGGCGCCGAGGGCGGGACGAGCTGGCCATGCGGAGGGGCTGAGCTGCCCTCCGATGCGAGCTGGCCGTGCGGATGGGCGGCTCCCGAGCTCCTCCGCATCGGATTCGTCGGACGCGGCGGCGTCGGCCATGAGCCGGGCGCGGGTGGACGGCCGGCACGAGGAGACGAGGAGAGGCGCGAGCCGTACGCGAGCTCCTTGCCGGCGCGCTGGAGATGGTCGGCTTCTTCCGTGGGTGGAGATAGCCGGCTTCTTCCGCGAGCTCGAGGAGGCCGGCGCGGTGGAGGCCGGGTTCGCGTCGGAGCACTTGCTGTCGAGGTACAAGGTGCCGCGGCCGCTGCTGCTCACGGCGGTCCTGGGTGGCCCTCTTCCTCGCCGGCGGAGGGAGGAAAGAGAGAAGCCAGCGCGGTGGGTGGGTGGGAAAAATGGATAGAGGAGAGAGAAAAGTGGGGAGGAGAGAGGAGAGAGGAAGGAGCGCGTGGCACGAAGTAATTAGGCAATCGCTTCAGATCGCCCCCCAGGCGCAACCCAACGCCTGGGTTTGGCCTGGGTGCGCCGGCGCTATTTGGCATCCTGGGGGCATGGCTGGGAAGATTTCAGCGCTATTTGGCCAAAAAGTGCCCAAAAGTTGTCGGGGGCTCCTCGGTGGCACGAGTGGAGATGGCCTAAGCGGCACCATCTTCTTCAGTCGCATGTGGTCGCCGATGGCAAGACTTCTTCCTCCACTTTTCCAAGATGTCTTTTGCATCCTCTCCTACTTTCGTGGCTGTAAATAATACCATATCAATACCATAGCTTTGGTAGCTTGGATGTGTAAGCATGTGATAGATCTTACAATTAGTTTTGCAAGTAATGCTTCATTATGTTGTGTGAGGATGTGTAAGATCAAATGTCGACAATGATGATGTTGATAATGTTATGGTATATCGATGATTATGTCATTATGTGCTAGTATGCCGGATGAATAAAGGTGGTTGTTGGTTCGAAAATTAGTTCTACACGGTATAGTGCTCATCATGGAACAACGTTTCTCCTATTCCAAATATCGGTCTGGTCATGTCGGTGCATTTCAGGTCAGTGATTTTTAGGTGTACAACCACTAGAGAAATCGAACAACCGAGTGGATGCTAGTCTGCACTCTCAAAAAGTTTGACGGAGCCCCATGGCGGGAGGACACAACTGTCACTACAATGGAGGATATTATCAATACTTAATCCACATCATATTAGATTAAACTACCATTGTTTCATTATATTCAGTTCTTTAAGATCACATATGAATCACAACTAAAAGAAATTATTGTCACTTTAGGATCTGCTAGTCTGCACTCTCAAAAAGTTTGACGAAGCCCCATGGCGGGAGGACACAACTGTCACTACCATGGAGGATATTATCAATACTTAATCCACATCATATTAGATTAAACTACCATTGTTTCATTATATTCAATTCTTTAAGATCACATATGAATCACAACTAAAAGAAATTATTGTCACTTTAGGATCACCCGGGGACGCTGAACATATCAACAAGCCAATTACGAACTATGTTAAGATGAAGATCATCCACGACTATCGTATTCTCACACCTCGCATCAGAGTGGATGCATTGCACCTTGCTCTCAGCCACCTCGTGGAGAACAAGCGCAAGGTCTCAGCTATATATCTTCAAATGACCCTTGATAGAAGGATGATATGGTTTACTTCCTTCCTACGCAAGCACTACATGCGCAAGGAGTTGGCGACATATTCATGTGGTGGTGGTGGTGTGTTTTATGTGAGGAGTTGGCGCTTATACCGATTTGGACGGCGTTTGGCGAAGCGAGGTCAGCCTAATTGTGGGACGTTATGCCCACTTTGCAAGTGTGTCCCGGAATTGGCCTCACACCTCTTTTAAAATTGTCGCTTTACCGTTAGATTGTGGGGATACATAAACGATTGGCTCAGCCTCAATGCCATCGATCCCCCAAAAGTGGTTTACTCTCTCCCATCAAAGTTGATGGTCAAGATGAAGACCGGAGCAACTCCTAACGGCAAGGCTTTGCCATCGTTCACCCTCTTTGTCTCTTGGAAAGTTTGGAATGAAATTCAACAAGCACGCCCGCCGTTTGTCCTACTTGCTAACATCAAGGAGGCTAAACTTTTGATTATTGCGGGTGCCAAAAGATTGAGTGAAATCATACCGGGAGAGTAGACTTTTGTAATCTTTTTTCTTAATATATCTTCGTGTAAAACTCCATTTTTAATTAATTGATTGGCAATCTTTTGCCAAAAATAAAATTTCATATGGGTTAGAGAGCAGACGCTTCCTTCTGCAATGGTGGTGCTGACTGAAGAAGCAACCAGGCCGTCGTTCATATCAACCTGACATTGTGCATACATAGCTGCTTGAGCTGCTGTGCCTGCAACGCCTAAACCAACAAGAACGCCACCTGGTAAAACAATGCAGTTCCTCATCTTGCCCCATCAATACTTTTCTATGTTCAAACTAGCTGACCACATAAAGGCAGCTATTCCAAATTTCCGACGTGGTGGATGCCAGCATGTACACTGCTTCGTGTACATTTACGTGCAGAAGTTCTACGAATACAAAATTCAGATTTTATTTTTTCTGTTAACAAGAGGATAACAGAACAAGTTTGTTCAACACCAAAGGTGCAAACAGAAGACTAAAGGATGATCAGGACATGGTGGATCAAATGACCCCCAAAAATTGTCAAGAATTAAAAGAAAATGGCGCAAAAAGAAGAGGACTACTCGCGCTAACATAGGCATGCAGGCGGACGTCCGCCAAGGCTGAAATATCTGTCCGCCCGTGCGTATTTTCACCGATTTGCTTAACCGGCCAATAATTATCAATTCGGAAAATCTAACTAGCAGGCGCCTGCCAGAGGGCTTAACTCGACGCAGCAACGCTAGCCGTTGGATCAGGTGCGAACGGTCCAGATCAGCGTGGACAGGGACAACGAAACGTACGTGCAGTACGAATCGATCTCATCTCTTCTTCCTCTTATCTCTTCACCAACCTCGCAGCCACAGACGCACGCGACTAGGCCCGAGCTTCCTCCCTCGCTCCCCAGCCGAGCTCTCCTCTTCTCCTCCTACCTCGCACCAGCCCGACGCCGCCGCCCGACCCCGTGCTTCTGCCCCGCCTCCTCTCCTCTTCCTCTACCCCCGAGCTCACTCCTCCCTAGCTCCGGCTCCTCCGCCGCTCGCCCCAACCTTCCTCGTCTCTCCTTGACCGCGCCGAGCGCCGGCGCCCCGGCCACCTCCCCAACTTCGGCTCGATGCAGCCCGGCAGCCTCCCCTGTTTCTTTTGTGTGTGTGTTGCCTGTTTTTTTTAGGTAGGTGTGGGGGTGGAGTCTTTTCGGGTGGGAGCACGCCTCAAATTTATTCAAGGAGCTTCTTGGATTGCTGCTTAAAATCTGGGATGTTCGTGCTCACAGGGGAGTCCAGTGATTTTGTACCTGATTCACTGTCTCTTTGTGGTGTGAATTTCAGATTCAGCTCAATAAGCCTGAGGCCGAAAGTTCAGCATCTCAGCACAAACCTGAACTTGTGAGCTCTGGGGAGTATAGGCCTGGTGTGCTACTCTGACTGTTCTGTGTGAAAATGGCACGGGGAAGGAGGACGATGGAGAAGCTGAAGCTGGGTGCATTGTACAGCTTTGCGCTGTGCGCCAAGGGCTCCACTGAAGATCAGTCGAAGATTGGGAGCTACGGTCATGGGCGTAAGGTGTTGAGCTTTGCTCAGATGTCCGTGTGATGATCTCTGGATAAGTACTAGTGTCTCTATGCATTCAACTACTGGAGATGTTCTAGCCAGTGGATTGTGGTGGTGAATTGGTTTTATCCCTCGACAGATTATGTGTTTGTGGTGCCTCTCTCGGTCACTTGTGCTAACTGAAGAATTATTCAGTTGGGTCATTTAGCACTTGCTTGTTTCTGTCATCTCAACTCGTAGAGAGAGTTACCCACCCTGTACTGTTAAAATTACCAACCTATTACTAATAAATTTACCCACCCTGTACTGATAAAGTTACCCACCCAATACTGATATAGTTACCCATCTAGTACTGATGGAGTTACCCACCCTATACTGGTAAAGTTACCAATCTAGTACTAATAAATTTACCCACCCTATACTGATAAAGTTACCAACCAGTACTGATAAAGTTACCAACCTAATACTTATAAAGTTACTCACCCAATACTGATGAAGTTACCCACTCAGTACATATGAAGTTATCCATGTGTTCGTGATATTGTTATCCACCAGGAAATACATGTAGTTAACATGTCCTCTAAATGATAGTTACGAACGCAATGCCCATCTTTTTTATGTGTAATTTCACTATGAAATCGACAGTTATCATCCTAATACTTATACACGATAAATTTACCATCTCAAAGTGATGTGGTACCTTTAAATCTCGTAAAAATCTAAAAGAACGACAAAAAATGGTTCTATTTCGACCCGAAAACTAATCACTAATATGGTGGGCAACTTACGTATTCAAGACAGGGTAACTTATATGTTACGGGGTGGTAACTTTTGGGCAAAAAAAAAAGTCGTCGGAACATATCGACATGGGATCTAGTTTTGAAGATCTCGTCGCGACTAGTCCAACGGTGAAAACGGATCATAAATCGGATAAACGGTTTGAGCTACGAAACATTTTAAATTTTTGGATTTAGCAATTAATGCGTGATGATGTCAACAGTTTCGTCTTTTAGTGCATACATGCACACACGCGAGATGACTTAAGAGTGTGTACATATTAGCTAAATGGAATTATCCTAACGCCTTACAGTTATGCCAAATATAAGACGTCTTACACATAGTCGTTTATCAATTAGGAAAAGTGCCTAGCGGACTGTCCGTCGTTTCCGCCGGCCCGTCCGTCTACATCCCTACGCTAACAGCGTTCGTCCAGCTAAGAGCAATCCGGTTCGTCCATAACATCCTCCACCTAGCTATCTTCTTCTCCAGCGTCAGCAATCCTGGCAGCAGCCTTGAGCTCTTAACGCCGTGTGTTGGAGACGATCAGCACCAATCATCTGGTTTCCTTGATCTGCTCCAGTTTGTAATCCTACCCAATAACGAATGAATGCACTCCTTGGATCCCATGAAATGTTCTCCAAAAGGTAATCGGATGAATCTATCAATGCAGTCTTTCTCTGATCGACTACCAACATGTTCAGAAACCCTCTTCAAATTTTCTCAACAATGCAAGACAGACTCAAGCAGAAGAGTTTCCTTGTCTGTCCAATCTGATTTTACATCTTCGTTAATTTCAACTTTTCTGAAGTCTGCTGGAGTAAGACCAGGCCGGTAGTTGGCACGTACATAGCATCTACACAAACATATACTACCTCCGATCCATATTAGTTGGCACAACTTTGTCTAGATACACATGTATCTAGTCTAAATACTTAACTAGATACATATGAATTTAGACAAAACTATGCCCACTAATATGGATCGGATGGAGTATTTATATGTTATATCTGCCTGATCATAAGCAAAAGTTAAGAAGAGAAAATGGTAACTCTCATAAATAGACAGTAAACTAAGGACGATAGTGGCTGGACTGATCAAACAATGGCAAATCACTCACCTTGTGACGGTCCAGAAATCTTGCCCAGTGAGTCAGTTCCGCTCGGTGAAGCTCTCGACGCCATGCTCCCGATGCGGTGGCGCGCCGACCACGGCATCGGACCACCGCGCGGGGGACCGGTCACTGCTGTTGGATGACGACATGGCCTCCGCCCGCGCCTCCCGCACCATCCGGAGCACCTCGGCTGTGGCCGGCCGCCTGCCGGGGTCTGCGGCCACGCACGCCGCCGCGACGCCGATCAGCGCGCTCAGCTTCTCATCTGCACCTCCGCCACCCGCGGACGCGGCCGACTCGCCGCCTGACTCCGTCATCTCCTCCTCACGCGCGGCGCGCACCCATGCCGGTATGACGTCCTCGTCGCCGCGCAGCTCCACGAGGTCCTGGGGCGGTGCCCGGCCCGTGAGCAGCTCTAGCAGGAGCACGCCGAAGCTGTACACATCAGATGCCGCTGTGAAGCAGACATTAGCCATGGGCAAGGCCGAGCGCGTCTCGGGGGCGCGGTAGAGGAGGGACACCGCCGAGGAGGCGTCGGCCGTGGCGAGCGCGGGGACGAGACCGTAGTCAGTGAGGCATGACTCAAAGTCTGGGCCGAGGAGCACGTTGGAGGGCTTGAGGTTGCCATGCACGATGGGGGCCGCGGGTGTCTGGTGGAGGTGGAGCAGGCCGGCCGCGATGTCCTCGGCGATCTTCATGCACGACGTCCAGTGCAGCGGCTTCCCCTTGCTGGACGGCCTCGACCCTGCATTCCAAGTAAATTTAGCACAAGAAAACAATACTCCATGACCATGATTCAACGAGTGGTACTGCATCTAAACATTCAAGCTCCATGTTTAGCTAGAACCCCACAGTCTAGTCTTTACTGTGAGTCCAGCCATAAATTGTCTGAACTTTGCCTGTGACTCTGTTGCTCATACATACTGTAGTAGCAACAATTACTGCTGACAATAGTGCAACTCACATCCATTTGCACTTTACTCGTTCAATTGCATTTTGCACCTTTTTTATAAACTGTAGTTGCACTTTTCTCGGGTGGTTAAGACTTAAATAAATCTCAGTTGACTGAGACTTATACAGACTCTTACTTTTTTTCACTCGCAAAAAAACAATATATGTGTGACTCACATGAACCTCCCATGTTGATGTAGTACAAACTACAGAGGCTTGTATTTTTTTAAGTGAAGGAAGGTTCAGTCAGCACTAGCAGTGCTCCTAGCTCAGCATTTTTCAGTTTTTGTTCGTCCGATCCAGTGATTTTGTGCCTAGATTTCTGCCGTGTCTCCCTGGGAGCGTGTTCCCGGAGACCCTCTGTCGGTAGCTAATGGTGCAAAGTTTAACTGTGTCAATCTTGTGTGTCATCGCAAGGTTTAACAACACTTTCGGAGGGGAAAGGGTTTTCCTCACCTTGCGTCTCACAGACCCCACGTCCAGAGTAGTACTTAGTGAGTTATTAATTAAGGTGCCACATGAATCACTGCTCCGATCGTACAGTACCACTTCACTTCATGTTGGACTTGGACGGATTAATAAATAAAGCAGCTAGCTAGGGTTCTTGCTCCGTGCCACATGGCTTGGTACTACTCCTAGTACACATGTCGAGTGGTGAATTAAGAAGCAGACTCAACACCCTGGGCACCACGTACACAAGGCTTTCAGTGCTTGCTTAAGGTGAAGCACAAGCATGAGGCTCACGCATGTCAATCTGTCCCGTAGCACCAACAAGGAAGCTAGCTAAGCTAAGCATGGAATGGATGGATCAATGGAGGGCAGCACAAGAGTCCAGAGAGTGATTGCAATGCAGGTCGAATCCATGCATTCTAGCTGCCCAACAAGAACTATTTGCTTTTCCCCGTGCCTGCTCAAAACCTTGACAGCAAAAAAATCATCTTTTTTCCTTTCCCATTCCATTCATGGGCACAGACAGTCAGGCATGGTCTGTCCAGTTCATATGAATGCTATCCGTAAAATTTTCGTGTTTTGATATAAATTGAGCGGTGCAGATTTCAATTTCCTTACTATTTTCCCTTAATTAACATGGACGGAGAATTGCGATCAAAAATTGAGCTAAAATGAGATGAAATGCAGCAGCAGATTGTTCCTGACAAACTGAACCAATGCTGAATAGGAAGGATGAAGAACTGCTGCAATGCGGACTGACTGAGCACCGAGTACTGACCGTGGACGAGGGAGAAGAGGCTGCCGTTGGGGTAGTAGTCGTAGACGAGCAGCCGCTCCTCCTTGGCCTGGAAATACGCCCGGAGCGCCACCACGTTCGGGTGCCGCACCCGCCCCAGCTCCTCGGCGCGCCGCCCGAACTCCGCCGCGCCCACGCCGCCACCTGCCCCGGCAGCGCCGTCGCCGCACCGCATCCGCTTGACCGTCACGATGAACCCGGTCTCCATCACGGCCTTGTACGTGCTCCCGGCCTCGCCGCGGCCCAGCGTCTCCGCCGACGCGCGCAGCAGCTCCTCCAGGCTGTACGACATCTCCTCCGACCCGCCGCCGCAGAACACCAGCTTCCCGATCCCGTCCCGCTCCCACGAGAACTCCCGCGCGGCCGCGTTCGTCGCCGGTGGTGGCGCGTTAGCTGAGCGCTGCTGATGCTGGTGGTGGTGCGCGTCTTCCTCGGCCGTTTCCGCGCCGCCCTTGTCCACGTCGCCGGCTACGCGCTTGTTCCTCCCGCGCCCGCGCCGGGACGCCATCACCGCCGCCAACAGGAGGGCTAGCACCACCGCTCCGGCCACCGCGGATCCGGCCGCGATGGCGGCCTTCCTCCTTCGCCGTTTGCCCCCGCCGGGGAAGGGAGTGGCGCGAACGCCGCCGTGGCGGGGGATAAGGGCGCTTCGGCGCCAGGAGCAGCCGCCACGCACGGCGCGGCGAGCGGGGGCCCGCAGAGCCCTGCATTGCCCTCGAACGATGACGCGTTGAACCGCTTGGCGAGCGCCGCCGGGATCTGGCCCTCCAGGCGGTTCCCTGAGACATCGAGCCGCCGGAGCGTGGGCTGCGGCAGCGCCGGCACGGGCCCCGTGAGCCTGTTCCCGTCAAGCAGCAACGCCGTGAGCCGGGGCACCCCGGAGGCGAGCTCCCGCGGGATCCCGCCAGACAAGTCATTATCCGAGAGCACGAGCACGGTGGCGCGGCGGAGGAGGGCGAGGGATGCCGGGAGGCGGCCCTGGAGGCGGTTTTGGGAGAGGTAGAGGAGCTTGAGGTTGGGGAGGGCCGCGGCGAGGTTGTCCGGGATGGGGCCGGAGAGCGCGTTGGACTTGAGGCTGAGGACGCGGAGCTCGCGGAGAGGGGCGAGGAGGGGGATGGTGAGGGGCCCGGTGAGGTTGAGGTTCTCCAGGACGAGCTTGGTGACGCGGCTGTTGGCGTCGCACTGGCGGACGCCCGGCCAGGCGGTGCAGAGGGCGTTGGCGGTGGCGGCGCTCCACGGGAGGCGGTGCGAAGTGTCGAGGGCGGATTTGAGGGCGAGGAGCGCGTCAGCGTCGGTGGCGGCGGCGAGCGGCGGGGCGAGGTGGTACAGGAGGAGCAGGAGGAGGCATGTGAATGTCCGCGAGATGGTTCGCGGAGGCTTCTCCATGGTGATTGGAGGTCGAGGTTGCAATGTGCGGCGTGGGCGGTGAGCTAGGCGGGTGAAGGAAGAGGAGGTAGAGGAGGCAAGGTCAGCAATGGCGGGTGAGTGGCATTAATGCGTGGTGTGGTTGGGTTTTGGGCGAAGGAGGTGCAGCGGAAGGGGGAAGAGAGAAAGGGCAAGCAGAAGGACGCAGACCCACAGCTGGTATTTGAGCTGCTGAACTAAATGCAGCAGCGTGCGTGCCTACGTACGAACACCCGTGAGTTCTGCGTGGACCTCGCGGCCGGCGACATGACGGCGGCGGTGAGCGGAGGAGGAAGAAGAAGGCAGCTCGCCCCCGATTCAGGTGCAGCCAAGCAGCAATGTCTGAAAAAAGAACAGCTTAATTTGATTTGAATTGGATGGAATGAAATCAACGAGTGAGTCAACAGTCGAGGTGCGGCTAGTCTAGGCAGAGCATTTCGTCAAAGGAAAAGCTGAGATGCTTCTTTCTTTGGGGTTCTGCAGTAAGATTACCCCACTCCCAGTTTTACAGTAGTGGTGCACATGCAGTGCTTCGTTGATGCATGATTATTACCTGTGCGACCTGCGTGACTTGGTGATGGTGTTAAGCACAATACACAGTGATTATGCCCAGTACACAGTGTCAGTAAGCAAGTCAGTCAATTACAGTAGTTGTTTGCTCCTCGGGGTTCTGGAAAGCCTGCCTTCCTCCCATGCTTCCCATTTTACTACCACTACTACTACTAACAGTTGAGTACTTGAGTTAGCAGTAATCCCTTCCTCCCCTAGCTTGACTTTTTTTTTAGAAATGGGGAGAAGCTCCGGCCTCTGCATCACGAGGATGCATACAGCTGTTTTATTACATTTTTTAGGTCTCAGGTTCAAAAGATTACAACTCAAGCCTCAGAGAGAGTGGCGATAAACACTAGCCAGCGAAAAACAACAGGAATGAAAACACTTATGCATCACTTAATCTATTGAAAATCTGCCTGCCAGCGAAGTTGTAGAAGGCACGAGCGACCCCCTCAAGCCGGCCACACCCAGAAACCACTTCCTCCCGTTGCTCCAAGGGGAGGAGGAGCGACCATGCACCAAGTAGGGACGTAGCCTTGTAGATAACCTGCAAATAGTTCATGCGTTTGGATTTGTTAAAAACTAAATCATTTCTACACGTCCACAGGGACCAAAGTATAGCACATACGCCTACTCGTACACGTGCTTTATCTAATTTTGGCATCCCTCTCAACCAATTCCCAAACATATTCGTGATATTGGTTGGTGGTGGTAAATCAAATGTGAATTCGACAATTCTCCATATGAAACGTGCTAAGGGGCAGGTTAAAAATAAATGTTGAATAGATTCCGTTGAATCACAAAATTCACACTTTGTACACCCTTTCCAGTTTCGTTTAACCAAGTTATCTTTGGTAAGAATTACCTGTTTATACAAGAACCACATAAAGATCTTAATCTTTAAAGGAACTTTAAGTTTCCAAATATATTTTCTCAAAAAGACCGTGTGATCATTCAACAAATCATGATACATCGATTTAACTGAGAAAAGTCCAGTAGGGGTTAGATTCCAAACAAAAACATCATCGACATCTACCAAATTGACCTGCATAAGGCGTTGCACCAAGTGCCTCCATCGTTCCCAATTATTTCCAACCAGATTACGCCTAAACTCAATATTCAAAGTGTGTTGCAAACACATTTGCAATCAAAACATTTTTTCGACGCACTAGGTTATAAAGAGAAGGGTACTGAACAGCTAGAGACGTGTTCCCTAACCAAACATCCTCCCAAAAACGTGTGATCATGCCGTTGCCCACAACAAATGACCACGAGAAAAAATCATCTTTGACAGCCATAAGACCTTTCCAAAAAGGCGAATCGGTCGGATTACTTGTCACTTGTGACAAAGATTTATTTCTAAGGTACTTATTATGTAACAACTCCTGCCAGATGCCCTCCTCGTTAAGAAGCTTAAACAGCCACTTGCTTAACAGACAATTATTCTTAACATCGAAAACTTCTATTCCTAGTCCACCCTGATCCTTGGGTCGGCATATAATATTCCACTTTGTCAAGCGATACTTCTTCTTGGCGTGATCACTATCCCAGAAAAAACGTGATCTGTAAAAGTCCAATCGTTTCAGCACCCCTTTTGGTACTTGAAAGAAAGAGAGCATGAACATTGGTAAGCTAGTGAGTACTGAATTAATGAGGATAAGTCTATCTCCGTATGAGAGTAACTTTCCTTGCCAGCACCCAAACTTTCGTTCAAAACGGTCTTCAATCGGTCTCCACTCACTATTGAGCAGCCGCCTATAGTGTATGGGAATGCCAAGGTATTTAAAAGGTAGTGACCCGCATTCACACCCAAAAATATCCTTGTAGGCGTTTACCTCGTCCTGCGCCTTACCAAAGCAAAAGATTTCACTCTTATGAAAATTAATTTTCAACCCAGACAATTGTTCGAAGATGCATAGGATAAGCTTCATGTTAACCGCTTTTTGTAAGTCATGTTCCATAAAAAGGATCGTATCATCAGCGTATTGCAAAATTGACACCCCTCCCTCCACCAGATGGGGCACTAGTCCACCGACCTGACCCTCATCTTTGGCTCTATTTATTAAAATAGCAAGCATGTCAGCTACAACATTGAAAAGAATAGGAGATAAAGGATCCCCTTGCCGCAGTCCTTTTTTTGTTTGAAAATAGTGGCCTATATCGTCATTGACCCTTATTCCCACACTTCCCATCTGAACAAAATTTTCAATCATCTTACACCAAAGTTGATCAAAACCCTTCATTCGTAAAGCTTGTTGTAAAAACGACCACTTAACCTTATCGTATGCCTTTTCAAAGTCTATTTTGAACAAAACCCATCCATTTTCTTCCTGTGAAGTTCATGGATGGTTTCATGTAACACTACCACCCCCTCAAGGATATGTCTTCCTGGCATAAAAGTTGTTTGGGTCGGCTTTATAACTTTGTCCGCAACAGCAGAAATCCTATTTGTTCCAACCTTCGTGAAGATTTTGAAGCTCACGTTGAGCAAACAAATAGGTCTATATTGCTGTATCTGAACCGCATTTTCCTTTTTAGGTAGCAAAGTTATAATTCCAAAATTTAATTTATACAGATCAAGCTCTCCTGCCTTCAACTGTACAAACATAGACATTAGATCATCCTTGATGACTGTCCAGAACATTTGATAAAACTCAGCAGGGAACCCGTCTGGTCCTGGAGCCTTATTATGTTCCATTTGCATAATGGCATCATAAACCTCCTTAGAAGTAAAATCTGCCACCAAGATGCTATTTTCCTCATCAGTTAATTTCGGAATATCCTCATTTAAGGATTCATCTAAAGAGAAGTTACTTGGTGCCGGTGCTCCAAATAATTTTTTATAGTAATCTGAGATGAAAAGCTTTAAGTTCTCTTGCCCCACAATGGTCCCCTCATCTTGTTCTAATTGAAAGATCTTTTTCTTACGATGTCTACCATTAGCAATTAGGTGGAAGTATTTCGTATTGCTTCCCCCTTCTTGAATGAATTTCACTTTAGCCCGCTGTGCCCACTTAATCTCCTCATCTCTCCGTAGTTTCTCCAAACTAAGAGACGCTTCCCTTAAGGCTTCCCTTTCCACATTATTTAGAGGAAGTGATTCGGCCTTAATATCAAGTTGGTCAATAATCCTGCACAATCTATCCCTCTCCTGCCTATACACCCCACTTTTGTTCTTGGCCCATCCACGTAGGAAACGCCTGAGATGCCGAATTTTGTTTTGCCAAATCTGAATTGGAGAAAGTCCCGTATGGACTGACTCCCATTCCCTCTTAATCATGTCAAAGAAACCCTCTTGTCCCAACCAAGATAGTTCAAACGAGAATTTACTAGAGTTCCCTAAGTAAGATTGATCACCTGAATCAATTAACAAAGGTGTGTGATCAGACCCAGATCGAGTTAGGGCCTGAACCGAGACCAGAGGATATTTTTGCTCCCAATCCACCGTAGCTAGAACTCTGTCCAACTTTTCGTAAGTTGGAGTGTCAAGCCGATTAGCCCAAGTGTATTGTCTTCCTGAGAGATCAATTTCTCTAAGGCTTAGGCACTCGATGATAGCATTAAACATAAAAGGCCATCGGCTAGAAAATCTATCATTATTCTTATCCGCGGTCGACGCAGGATATTAAAATCTCCCCCAACCAACATAGGTAAGGGTTGATCCTCACACATGCGTACCATCTCTGCCAAGAAATCTGGTTTTCGCGAATCTTGGGCTGCACCGTATACAGCCACAAAAATCCACTCAAACCCATCAACTTTAGACCTCAAATGCAGTTTAACCATATAATCTCCCGTGTCAACTTTTTGACCGCCAGAGAAGTACAGTTAATACCAATAAGAATTCCACCAGAACGCCCGTGTGGAGGTAAACAAAACCACGTATAGTCTCGTCCCCCAGAAAGGTGGTTCAAAAAATGCAACGTAAAATTAGATTTGCCAGTTTCCAAGATAGCCACCACATCTAAATTACGCTCTCTAATCGATTCCTGGATAAACCAAATCTTACCAGGATCTCTAAGACCCTCACTGTTCCAAATGAAAGCACGCATTTCAAGATGATTTTTTAACTTTAAATCTAGAACTACGTCGAACGTTAGAAAAATCAATTTTCTTCTTCACCCTAGTACTCTTAGCTCTCGGTTGATGGGCTGATAGATCCGTATGATCATCCAACCCCACCGCCTCCTCATCCGCCAAATCCTCACATAAAGCCGACACTTTTGAAACAAACAGATTCTTAGGTGGCTCTTCCTCGGAACCAACAGTTTTGTGGAGAATAGTTAAAGACCTTTCTTTTTCTAGACTCCTCACGTTATGGATAGAACACGAGACTTGTGAAGGTGATTTACCTAGAGAAACCCCTAGCGTACTAGCATTGCTAACTAAATCAGCATCCGAAAAATTTAAAATGGAAAATTTGGATTTTTGCTTAGTACCTGAGGTAATAGGAGAGTCCCGCTGCTCAGCAATCTTCATTGCCCTCTCCAGCATGGGAACATCGGCATTCGGTTGTGCCCGTATACGATTACTCGAGCGCAACCCCGCCGAAGAAGGCTCCGGAATACCTCCAAAAGCGACAATATCCGCAGTCGACACCTTAGCAGGAGAGAACGGGCTCCCACCCACCCCAACGGATTGGGATGGCATGGAAGATTCAGGACAGTAGATCAAGTTCCCTTTAGGAGTTTTCTTAAAACACGAGGAGGGAGATAAAGCAGCATCACCCAAAGCAGCCGGAGGTGAAGAACGAGCGGCTGGCTGTCCATCTAGATGTATTTCTGCCATAGACAGACCAGGTGAAGAGAGGACGGAAGTCGGAGATGAAGGTGTCGTCTGCACCTCCAGAATATTTGACATCGGTCTCTCCTCGACGATTTCCTTATCAAGAAGAACATCTCGCAGCCCATTGGAAACTATGGAACACGGAGCCTGCATAAACCCCTCACTGAAACGCTTCGCATCATCAACCCTTCCAGCAGCACACGCACAGCTCTCAGCAACATCCTGAGCCTTGGTAGAACCCGGAACGCAGTTTCCAACAGTCCACCTTGTCTCTGGAGGAGAGGCTGTTGCAACTTCAGAGACCGCTGAGACAGTCAGAACAGCAGCTTCCTGCGCAGCTAGGTCTAGGTCACACCCATCAGCTTTAGTGACATCCACAATCGGTGAGTCAAACAGAATACGTGCCTCAACTTCTTGGTCTAATTTCCCAACACGAGCATCTTCTTCCTCAACCATATCGGCCCAGCGATCCGAGAAGGAACCAAACTTTATGCTCGGCGAGAGGGCAGCAGTACGAGTATGAGAAGTAGGTAGAATCACTCCAACTTGAGGAGTTTTCGCAGAATTATTAGCTGTAGAATCACCATCTTTCTTGCCATCTTTATCAGATTCTTTTGATTCTGATTCTTTGCTACCCTTCCCATCATCACGGGACTCATTTGGAGGGTGTGGCACAGCCGGGTCATCAACATCCAGCAGTTCATCTTCTCCTTCAAGTCTAAAGGACAAACGGTATCCCTCTCCCTTGAATAAAATATCCTTATGAAAAGGAATAGCTGAAATATTCTCACCTTATACAGCCCTCGCACCACATCAAATTGCCGAGTATAAGCCATGTCAATTTTCTTGGTCTCACCAAGCATATCACCTAAAGCCCACACAGCCAAAAAATCATTCCTCAAATCATCAGGAACCCCATCAATCAACACCCACACCTCCTCCATCTGAAAGGAAGGTTTAATATCAGTTTTCCATTCTTCAAATTGGACAAAACAACCTGAATTCTTCACCTCAAACTTTCCAATGCGAGAGGCTCGTATCAACTCCAACTTGCTAGGAAACTGAGTTTTAAAAATATTATCCCGTGTTGGCATAACATCCCACGGGAAGTCATCATCAAGTACAATCCACCTCAACACTTCTACTATCTGTTTAATAGACAGGAACCACCAGTTACCGAAATTCGACCCATCCGACCACTTTCAGACTTAGGCCGGGCAGAGGAAGTAGACTGTGCCTCTAAAACCATAAGATCCTCATGAGCATAACCCAAGAGCTTCAGGGAGGGTTTTGGAGCCGCATGAAGAGGACAGTCATCAGTAATATGTTCTGCAACCTGACAGATATCACAAAGTACGGTGGTACAATCAACAGAGAAATGCCCCTTGAGATTGCATCTGAAACATTTAACTTTTTCAGCACTCTTATCTTTCTTTTCCACCACCTTATACACAGCAACATGATCAGCTTTATTGGCACCACCAGCAGCCACCGAGGTCGCAGCAGCTTCAGTTCTCCCAACCTGTGGCTCTACTACCTCCATCGGTTGAGCTCCATCAGAAGAAGGGTTCTGAACCCGAGCAAAGACTTATCTTTTTTAGCATCAGCGGCCGCTACCGGCGTTGGACGCCGAGGGGGAGGACGACGAAAGTCCCTTAGATTGTTGTTGCGGTAGCGCCTATCGAAATTGCCCTCTTGATTCCCTCGAAAATCCCTTCTCTGGTTGCGAAAACCAAGGTTCTGATTGTCCTGGTACTGACCATAACCTCTTGAGCCTGGATGGAACCCTCCCTGGCCTCCACCTTGAAAATTGCTATCATACCCATCATTGCCTTGGAAATTGCCGGTGCGAGAGTTGCCGAGAAACTCACCACGATCATTAGAACCACCAACACGGTCGTAGTCAAAGCCCACAGCACGGTAACCCCCGCCGCCGCCGGAGTTCCCATGCTGGTTGAAGTTGCCACCATGGGCATTCTTGAACCCACACCAGGATCACCACCCTGGAAGCGAAAATTCTGCTGGTCCATATTGTTCCCAAAGTTCCTACCACCGCCGCCGCCGCCATCACGGTTCGCCATCGAGATCTGACCACGAAGCACACGCGGCGCCGGCCCCGAATCATGCGACCAATATGACCCTAGGATTCTTCGAAAAGAATTTCTAGCTTTTGATTGGATCGTGACGAGCAGGCCCATATGGCCAGGACGCAAAGTTTCCTTGCATGCCGATCGGCCCGTATGGCCCATGCAGAAATTGCAGGAATTCAAAAAAGACCTCCTCTTGGATCTGCTGACGCCACCGATCTTCTCCGGCGATCCGCCAGCTCTGCAGGCACCATGGCGAATGGACGATCGCCTATCTCGCCTTACAACCGTGATCCATTCTTTCGGATCGAAATCCTCTAGAACAAAAGTTGACGGTGACAGAACCGCAGAATACCGCACTGACGCCGGCGAACTGACCAACTCCGGTGAAGACGGCCTGACCGTCGTCGGCGAGGAGAATGAGCTTGAAATCATACCTTGTTGAAGATCTTCGACGAGGGCCATGGCCGCTTTGGAATGACGATGTTTGAGCATTCTCTTCTCTTGCCGCCTAGACACCACCTTGAGATCGCGGCCTGCATCCTCCTGCGGAGTAGCACAAAGATAGGACATACTAGTTCTAGGACTCACCTCCCTACCTTCGTCCTCGGAGATCACCGAGGTCTCGCCGTCAGATTCCGGCGAGAAGCACCAGAATCACCCTAACGGCTCTTTTCCGGCTTCTCCGCTCATCTCTCCCGACCTGATGGCGTCCTGCCAGAATGTTCGATCACTCCATTACTGACTGCTGGGACAGGTCACAGGTTTTGTGGAATTGTGAGTGTATGATAGAGAGACTAAGGCCGCGCTTGGTTCGTCGGGCCAGTTTCCGCTCCGTAGATATTTCCGGCACGTTAGGCTAGCTGGTCTGTAATTTTAGCGTGAGCATCATAGGTCCGTAATTTTAGCCAGCCGGATTGGCCTCCGAAACGACCAACCAAGCGAGCCCTAAATGTTTTTTTTAGATGGAGACTAAAAGCTTTAGATACATACATGCGTCCGTGAGAGAGACGGAAATGGGTGAGAGGATTGAATGCTGCCACATGCAGTCATACACCGCCACTCCCTGTCTCTGTCAGATCCATGTTAGTGATGTCCTCTCTCTGTGCCGCAGTGCACGCGAGGAAGAAGGGCACCACGGCATTTCCACTTGTCACCTGAGTTGCTAGGGACGACGATGGTGTACAATGAGTCCTCGGCCGCAGCTATGGAGGTGACGGCGCCGGCGCGGAGTTTGAGGACACCGCCGGCCTGGCCATTGGAGGCGGGGCAGCCGGTTTGTTTTCTCCGCACCTATGGGCGCAGTTTGGGCTTTTTATCATTTATTTACGCGTAGAGAGGCCGTTACATGTTGGGCCTTGGAAGATTTCCTGAAGAGCCCAGCTACGCCAACTTAACACGGAGCAGAGAGCAGACCACACCGCCTAATGCAGAGACGAGGGAGTCGGGAGACCTGTATAAAAGGAGTTTCGAACTATCAAGCAATAAAATGTTCATGAAGATCTATAATTTTTATGTTTCATGCTTGTTTTATATCAAATGTCACATGTTTATTCTAAATTTTATATCATTTTATAATATTTATTGGACTAACCTATTAACCTAGTGCCCAGTGCCAGCTTCTATCTGTTCTGTCTGTTTATTGCAGAAAAGGACCAAAAATGAAAGTGCTCGGAATTGGACGAAAATTTATTTCCAGCACAAATAAGCCACGGAGCCAAAAGACCAGCTGAAGATGGGCCCCACAGCCAGCACGTGACCTAGGGGCGCAACCAGGTACTAGGCCGCGCCGTGGGACCGCCTGCCCCACCAGAGCACCGCCTTACGTCGAGTCTTCGCCTATAAATTCACGCGTGACCTAGAAACTCCAGAACACCGAAGACCTTGACAAAGATTAGACTAATTTCTCTCGATGCTATTGCCTCGAGGGTGCTCGTATATTTATATCAGGAAAGGATCGTGGTCAAGCCACCGATCGTACAGGGATTCGGTACATAGTAGTAGGAATACATGTGATCTCGGTTTGATACCAAGACTAATTCTATCTCTAACAAACCTTATCCAGGAACGCGTCCGAGCTCCGCCGTCATCACAAACCTTAGTTTCGGGGGTCAGCAGTTCCTGTTTCGCCACCCTGTCGGGACGGGGATTGACCCCCGGAGCCATCTCCATCAACCACGCCGCCTCTACTTCGCCTCCATGATGGTTTGTGAGTAGTTCCCCCATGGACTACGGGTTCTAGCAGTAGCTAGTTGGTACTCTCTTTCCCATGTACTGCAGTACAATGATCTCATGAGCTGCCTTACATGATTGAGATCCATCTGATGTAATAGGTGTTGTGTTTGTTGGGATCCGATGAATTGTGGAATTATGATCAGTTTGTTCATCATGTTATCATACTTATGTTTTATTTAATATCTTGCATGCTCTCTGGTACTTGTGGTTACCTTGATCAAGTAGTTGCTTGTATCTCCAAGAGAGGGTATTTATGCTAGATAGTGGGTTCATGCCTCTAGAAGCCTGGCTTGATTGACAGAAACGACTAAGGCTGTAGATGTGCTGTTGCTACTAGGGATAAAATAACCGATGCTTAGTTTAAGGGTACTGCTGTTAAGTCTAATAAGTTTGTTTACATTACACACTTTGCTTAATGCTATAGTCTGTTGCTTGCAACTTAATACTCATGTGAGACCCGGAAGCTATTTCGTGAGTGGATTATGAGTCATAGATGCAGCTAGTAAACGGTCTATGTATATTGTTATAATGCTCAATTAAATACTACAGTGAACTTTATATTATCATAATATGCATTGTCATGCCCTCACAATTTTATCAATTGCCCAACTGTAATTTGTTCACCCAACACATGTTCTTTGTTTGGAGAGTTACCACTAGCAAAGCTGGAAACCCCGGTTGATACACGCCATCAACTATTTTCCGCGCCATTCCCTCCACTGTTACTGCTGCTGTTGTTACTTTACTGCTACTATTGCTCTCAAGTTACTGCTGCTCTCGCATCACTCGTGTTACTAGTGCTTTCCCAGGTGTGTTGGAATTGACAACTCCACTGCTAAGGCTTATAAGTATTCTTTGTCTCCCCTTGTGTCGAATCAATAAATTTGGGTTTTACTTCCCTCGAAGACTGTTGCAATTCCTATACTTGTGAGTTATCAAGACTATTTTCTGGCGCCGTTGCCGGGGAGCATAGCTCTACTCATAAGTTCACTTGGGAAGTACACTCCACCTCTCTCTCTGTTTTGTTTTTATTTTGTTTTGCTTAGTTTAATTTTGTCTAGTTTTATTTTGCTTAGTTTACTTCTGTTTAGTTGTGTTTTGTTTTGTTTATTTTTGTCTAGTTTATTTTTGTTTAGTTTTATTTTTCTCATATACCCGAAAATCCATAAAAAATTTAAAAACCGAAAATCTAAAAAAAACTGTTAGCATGGATACTCTCTTTGAAACTATATCTTGTTGGCAAGGTGGATCCACAGAGGATGAACATAAATATTATATGAATTACCGCTTGTCACAAAAAGGGATGTACTTATGGAAATTAATAGGTCAACTAGAGATTTATGCTATAAATTTATGCTATATATTTGGCAAATCTTTTTTGCTTTGATGAATCTGATTGTCATAGGAAGTCTAAACACTTTTCTTTCCAATGTGCTTATAATGATAATGAAACTTAGCTTCTTATGTTAAAGGTTACTATAATGCGTATGAGGTGGAAAGAATTGAAGAATTCATTGTTTTTAAGGGTGCCCTTGAAATTAGTTCTTATCTTGAGCATAAAATTGATGCCCCTTATAAATCTGAAAGTCTTGCTATACTTAAATATTGTTATGATGCCTACAAGGATAAGAATTCTTCTATTACTGAACATCTTAAGAGGTTGTGTCCTCCAAAAGATGAAACTCGTGCCTTGCAGGAAACTGTGGAAGAAGAAATTGCTGAAACTGAAAGCTCATTGGATGAAAAAGAGGAAGAGAGTGATGAACAAAAGGAGGAAGAGTGTACTAGCTACCCATGCCTACCTTCTAATGAGAGTAACTCTTTATCTCTTACACTATTTGATTGCCCTCCATGCTTACCAAAGGAGGATGAGTGCTATGTTCCTGTGGATTCTCTTAAAATATCCCTTGCTGATAAAATTGATGCTTGCTATGTTTATGCTACTGTTATCTATGATAATCCATGCTATTTTGATAAATCTTATGATAATCCTCTATTTATTATAAAGCTCTAGATAATGGTTCTATGTTGCTTGATAATGTTAATTGTACTACTACTAAAAATGGGATTGGAGAGGTATTGACTTTAGCTAAATGGAGTCCCATACCTTTTGAGAGTGATCAATCATCTTGTTATAATATTATGAAAAGTGGGTTTGAAATTTTTGATTCCACTATTTTGGAGCTTGATAAAAATTATATGTTTGTAGATCATGAAAAGCATACTTTATGTGATAGTTATATTGTTTAGTTTGTTCATGATGCTACTGGAAATTATTATGAGAGAGGAAAATATGGTTGTAGAAATTTTCATGTTACTAAAACACCTCTCTTTATGTTGAAAGTTCTTAATTTGTTCTTGTTTTATCTTCCTATGCTTGTACCTATGTTCTTCATGAATTTATTTGCTTACAAGATTCCTATGCATAGGAAGTGGGTTAGACTTAAATATGTTTCGTATTTGCTTCTTGATGCTCCCTTTTGCTTCATTTTATATTTAAAATATATGAGCATCGTTAAAACTATCAATAAGCCTAGCTAAAAGGCATTAAAGAAAAGCGCTATTGGGAGACAACCCAAATTTATTTTCTATTTTTTTTTGTTTTCTTGAGTCAAGGATGTTGCTTACTTCTGTAACAACTCCTTTGTATCCTTTATTTTTCGTTTTGTTGTGCCAAGAAGAACCTCTAATGGCAAGAAAGTGTTAAAGTTTGGCTTGCTATCCAGACACAGATTTCTGAGCTTCACCGTAAAATTGGTGAAAAATACACGTTTTTTTTTATCTGACATTTTTTTTTTGCATAAGGCTGAGCTTTATATCTAACTTTCGTTAGTTAATCATTTTCTAATTTGAGCAACGGAAGTGCCTCGAACAAATTCATCTTTACTGGTTGTTCTGTTTTTGACAGATTATGTCTCTGTTTTTTGCATTGTCTCTTCGCAGACTTTAAGTGAAGTTCTCCATACATGGAGAACTGTAGCTAATGTTTCATTGAGTTCTTGCAATGTGTCACTACAGAACCAAAGTTTATTAAAGTTTTTGAGTACTAACCCCTCTAATGAAGTTTATGAGAAGTTGTGTGTGAAGGAAGTTTTCAAGTGTCAAGAGAGAAGGATGATAGAAGAAGATCAAGAAGTGAGAAAAGCTTAAGCTTGGGGAGGCCCCCATGGACCTCCTCTGCATATTTCAAGAAGACACAAGCATCTAAGCTTGGGGATGCCCAAGGCATCCCTTCTTCATCAACAATTATCAGGTTTTCTCCCATGGAACTATATTTTTATTGCTTCACATATTATGTGCTATTCTTGGAGCGTCTTGTGTGTTTTATTTTTGTTTTGTTCTCTAATCATATCAATGTTGGATCCTACCTATCTTGTTTGGGAGAGAGACACGCTCCGCTTTTTCATAGAATACTCATGTTCTTCACTTATATCTGTTGAATATTCTGTTTTTGCACTGCTAAGCTTCTAACTCTTGTTTTTCATGTATCTCTTGTTCAGAGCTATTAGTTTCTTTTGTAGAAAGTACTCTCTTGCTTCACTTATATTTATTTGCAGAGTTGTTTGCTGCTTGGTTAATGTGTTGGTACAGTAAATGTCATGCATGTGGTTTGGTATAATGAAAAACTTGTATAGTCTTGTAGATCATTGAGCTTTGATAACTTGATTCTTTGCAAATGTTTTGAGATATTAATAAATTAGATGTTAAATGCTTGCTGGTTAATTAAAGCTAAAATCTGATTAGTGGTTGTGTTATTAAAGCTTGTACCGTACTACAAACTCTTAAAATTGCCGAAGGTGTAGTTGGACTTGATAGCTTCTCATGTCTGAAGGTAGTTGGAAACAACATAGTTGCGTGCTAAGATCGAGGGATCTAGCGGGGTACTTGTGCCACCATGAACGGCCCTCCTTGGGGTAAATTTAATCATGATCTTAATGTTGAACCTGATAGTTGTTTGCAATAAACTTGTGAGTTCTTTTTGACTAATGTTGAGCTACGATTTTTGGCACTTCCACCATCCATATTTTGCTAGCCTCTTCGGTGTTGTGCATTGCCTTCTGCTCACATTGAGAGTTGTGCATACTTTGCCAGTACATCCAACCCCGTGGGAGAACTTCATCTTGTTCTCCTACACATAAGCCAAACATCTTCCGTAAAACAGCCACCATAACTACCTATCACAGCATTTCCATAACTGTTCTAAGATATATTGCCATGCAACTTCCACCTTACATTACATGACTTGTTGTCACTCATCATTGTTATATTGCTTTGCATGATTCTATACAGCTGATGTGTGGTTTACCCATACTACACTAGATCATTGCACATCCTGCTACACTGGTAGAGGCATACAGTTTTATACAACATGTTTTGTTCATTATGAGTTATTTATACAAAAAGTGTGTTGTCATATTAGAGTGTTGCCCCTACAGTGAGGGAGAGAAAAGTGAAAAAGCCACGAAGGCCATCGAAAAGAGAAACAGAAAAAAAGAAAAAAGAGAAAAATAAAAAAGAAAGGAAGAAAAGAAATAAAGAGAGAGGGGGCAACATTACTATCCTTTATCCACACTTGTGCTCATGTTTAGCACCTGTTTTATAGTCATCATTTGTGCTAGCACCTATGCTTCATATGAGAGAGTTCTCATGTTTCATTAGTATAACTATGTGGGGAATTTACGTTATAGAACTTGGGTTGTATATTCCAATGATGAGCCTCCTCAAAAGTGCTCTAGGTCTTCATGAGCAACCAAGTTGGATGCACCCCACTAGTTTCATTGGAGAGCTTTCATACACTTTTAGCTCTATGTGCATCCGTTGCATGGCAATCACTACTCCTTGCATAGCTTCGATTATAAGACTTTCTCTTGTCTAATGATCACTTATAGTTTTGTGAGACTTTCTTCCATTGGCCTTCCAAACCCCCATTATTATTCTCTTTGCCATAACATCTTGGTACCAATACCAAATGCTTACGCTCACCGGTTGAGTAAAACTTCAAAACAGTTGATTCATTACGTTTGTGATACTTTTGCTTGACTGGATCATTTCTATGTTTGTGGAAGATTGATGGATGCTTGAGTAGAAGGATAACTTCTACACTGAATGCTTAAATCATCTATAATGAACTTTGTACGGTTTCATGTCTTTATAGCATCATCCATGAAAAGTTTTGACTTGTTTAATTGTCTTGCTTTATCATCTTTTTCTTAATATCAATTATATACATTTGCTTTGAATGATTTGATCTCAGTTCACATGCCTTACATTACTATTGGATCAAGATTATGTTGGTAGCATGTCACTTCAAAAATTATTTTTTATCGTTTACCTACTCGAGGACGAGCAGGAAACCTAAGCTTGGGGATGCTTGATACGTCTAAAACGTATCTATAATTTTTGATGTCCCATGCTTGTTTTATATCAAATGCCACATGTTTATTCTAAAGTTTATATCATTTTATGACATTTATTGGACTAACCTATTAACCTAGTGCCCAGTGCCAGCTTCTGTCTGTTTATTGCAGAAAAGGACCAAAAATGAAAGTGCTCGGAATTGGACGAAAATTTACGTGATTTATTTCCAGCACAAATAAGCCACGGAGCCAAAAGTCCAGCTGAAGATGGGCCCCATAGCCAGCTCGTGACCTAGGGATGCGGCCAGGTACTAGGCCGCGCTGTGGGACCGCCCACCCCACCAGAGCACCGCCTTACGTCGAGTCTTCGCCTATAAATTCACGCGTGACCTAGAAACTCTAGAACACCGAAGACCTTATCCAGAAACGCGTCCGAGCTCCGCCGCCATCACAAACCCTAGTTTTGGGGGTCAGCAGTTCCTGTTTTGGCACCCTGCCGGGATGGGGATTGACCCCCGGAGCCATCTCCATCAACCACGCCGCCTCTACTTCGCCTCCATGATGGTTTGTGAGTAGTTCCCCCATGGACTACGGGTTCTAGCAGTAGCTAGTTGGTACTCTCTCTCCCATGTACTGCAGTACAATGATCTCATGAGCTGCCTTACATGATTGAGATCCATCTGATGTAATAGGTGTTGTGTTTGTTGGGATCCGATGAATTGTGGAATTATGATCAGTTTGTTCATCATGTTATCATACTTATGTTTTATTTAAGATCTTACATGCTCTCCGGTACTTGTGGTTACCTTGATCAAGTAGTTGCTTGTATCTCCAAGAGAGGATATTTATGCTAGATAGTGGGTTCATGCCTCTAGAAGTCTGGGCTTGATTGACAGAAACGACTAAGGCTGTAGATGTGATGTTGCTACTAGGGATAAAATAACCGATGCTTAGCTTAAGGGTACTGCTATTAAGTCTAATGCGTTTGTTTACATTACACACTTTGCTTAATGCTATAGTCTCTTGCTTGCAACTTAATACTCATGGGAGACCCGAAAACTATCTCATGAGTGGATTATGAGTCATAGATGCAGCTAGTAAGCGGTCTATGTATATTGTTGTAATGCCCAATTAAATACTACAGTGAACTTTATCTTATCATAATATGCATTGTCATGCCCTCACAATTTTATTAATTGCCCAACTGTAATTTGTTCACCCAACACATGTTCTTTGTTTGGAGAGTTACCACTAGCAAAGCTGGAAACCCCGGTCCATACACGCCATCAACTATTTTCCGCGCCATTGCCTCTGATGTTATTGTTGCTATTGTTACTTTACTGCTACTATTGCTCTCAAGTTACTGCTGCTCTCACATCACTCGTGTTACTAGTGCTTTCCCAGGTGTGGTGGAATTGACAACTCCGCTGCTAAGGCTTATAAGTATTATTTGTCTCCCCTTGTGTCGAATCAATAAATTTGGGTTTTACTTCCCTCGAAGACTGTTGCGATCCCCTATACTTGTGGGTTATCATGGTTCAGGAGGAGTTCAGATAGTTTATTGTTTCGATGCCCTCAGCCACACGGCACGACGAGGTTTAGTAGTAGGTGACGGTGATGTCGCGTATCGGAACGCGGACACCGGATATGCTAGGCACCCCCTAGTTGTTCGGTAGGGGGGCACGAGGTGCTCCGAAGTCGGTCCCCGAGCGCAAGCACAAGCACACAAAGATTTACCAAGGTTCAGGTCACGTAGCCGCGTAATACCCTACCTCCTGTTTGTCTAGATGTATTATGGTGGTGGTGGATTACCAGGTGGAGCTTCAAAGGCCTACATTACTCTCGTGAGCGAAGGAAGAACGACCCCAGGGGGTTCCCGGGGGTTCGTTCTCCCAGCCCCCGAGTCTGGGTGGAAAGCCAACAATGATGACAGTGAGGTAGGATTTCGCCTTCTTCTCTGATGTGACTTTTCTCTCCAAATGTCCAAGGACCTCCTTTTATAGATCAAGGGGTTACCACAGGTGGTCAAGCTGCATGCGTGCCACCGAGGCGAGGCACGTGTCGCGCCCAAGTCGAGGTGGCGTCCATCGGCTGCCTCCGTGGCAGCGCAGCGCAGCGCTGTCCTCCATGTCGTCTGCCCGCCAGAGCGGAAGGGCCGGCAGGTCTTGTTGAAGTCTTTGTCGATGTCTCGCCTGCACCGACAGCTTGCTTGTGGGGTCTTGTCAATGACGTCTGCCGGGCTTGCCGTGCCTGCGAAGCCACCTATGCCGCGGCTGGGGAGCAGGATGCGCCTGCCACATCTCCGGTCTCCGCGCACCCCGGGGAGGTCCTCCCCAAGGTCTCTTGTTCCTGGTGTCTCCTGGCTCCCGAGCTTTCTTTGCCTGCCGTCTGGGATCTTTCCCTGAGGCGAGCTCCTCGAAGATGCCGGAGGCCTTTGTCCTACGACATCTTCGAGAAGCTCCGCCCGAGGGGCCCCCGAGTCTCGTTGTCCTCGCGCCGACCCTATCTAGTCCTTCTTCTTTCCTTGTAGCGGGGAGGCCAGTTGGCCTCCTTTCCATCTTATCTTGGTGCTCGCCGCCCTTTCACTCCCCGAAGGGATGGGCCGCCCCTTGTCTCCTTCTTAGGGCGACACGTGGTTCGAGCCTTATCTCCTCCGCGACGCTGCTACATGCCCCACGCGCTGGCATTCCATGATACCCCGGGACCACAACGCCGACAGTAGCCCCCGGGCGCTCCCTTGCAACGGGGCCGGGAGTTGCTGGGGAGCGCCCCTTTTAGGCGCGTGGGGCTCTCCTGCATGTTCTGCTCCAAAGTCTGTCCCGCGTGTATTTTGGGCCTCCGCTTATGGGGGTATGCAACCAGCGATGTGCGTCGCACGGGGCGTCCCCTATTTTGTTGTCTTGCGACCCTTGGGCGATTCCCGGGGGAAAACGCCAAAGTTATGCCGACTCCGATCTGTCAATGTTACCTTATACCGGGGAACTTCTTTTTCAAGGGAATGCTTCTCGGGCGTCGGGCTTTGGATGAGTTCGCCCTTCCCTCTTCTTCTCGGCGGGAGGTTATCGGTGTAGTAACATCCCCGGGGGCTGTGATGCATCTGGGGCGCCGCGCTCCCCCGGAACCTTCCACCGGTGCCATGCTTTTTGTCCCTCTCGAGATCTCGCCGAGGCGGATCAAGAGGGCCGAGGCTGCACGAGGGTCAAGGCAACTCATATAATCTGGGGAGGGCTAGGAGTGTCCACTGATCTAGCGGATTATAATCGGGCCCATCCCGATAACTCTTGTCGCGGGAGACGGCTCCTAGCCCCCTTCACCAGAATGGCACGACGTCCTTGGTCACATAATATATATAGAGATAACTTTGTATATACATACGGTTCGATTTCACACGACTTTTGCAAAATAAATGTTGTGCGATGGTGAGCACTATGCACACGTTCACAATGTCGCGACTGTTTGCGATATGCAGCACACGGTTAAAAACGCAAAAGCATATGCGAATATATGGACATCGAAGCCTGTGAATCACACACGGGGTTGCTCCCATGTGCGATGACGGGACCTTAAATTGCCCGATCAGTACCAGTGAATAGCAAACTGAACATCAGTATCTAACACAAAATAGTGCTCAAACAGAAAAGCTGCCCATTATTGGATAATAATAGCATAAGAGTACACTGACCACTAAAAAAATATTGTAAACCAACGTTTAAATCACAGAAGTCATGCTTAATGGCAACCCAGAAAATGTACTGTACAATATATTACCCATTTATTAATAAAGTTTTCGAAACCACACACATTTTTGTTGGTAACAAAGCATGAAAGTACAGTTTAAATAAGAAGTGACGGCGGTGCTTCTATAAATTCATTTGTAGGAGACCTAACCAGGACATGAATTGGTTTGGCATAAACCTCATCTTGATGTTGATTCCAATGTACAACTATGGAATAAAATTTCATCATCTCCTTGGCATAAACGGATAAAATTATGGAAGTAAACATAGAATGTTCACTCTTAACCAACTGAAGCTTTATCAGTGACCATATAAAGGACTCGTGACCACAATATTTACCAGCACTGGTCCTTGCCCCTTTGCCTGCAAGGGACGGACATGGGGTGCCCACGGATGAGAATTGTACAAGACAAGTACCACTAAGAAATTTTGCATCTATTGTTGCTAACGAAAATATTGCAGCAACTCTCACCTTCCAAGCTTGTCGTGTCGTTATGCCAAACCGTCTTCGTCAATCAGGACTGCATTTCATTTTGCTGTTATGCAGGCCGTTTGGGGCCCTATTAATTTATGGCTGGGCAAATGCCTTTATATTTATCTAAAATTAAATAATAATGAAATGCTCTACCTAAATTAAAATTGTTGATGAATTATTGTATACATGAAATCAGTAAACTGTACTTCAAGCTCAACTTCTGGGTGCATTCCTTGGATATGACTCCAGCAGTATCTATTGCACATGTGCATCCATTTTCTAATCTCCCTTTGGAATAATTTCCATTCTACAGAAAGATAACTTCTACTATGGGTCTAGGATTTTACCGAGGAACAATGAAAACTTGCATCTTGGAAAGGAAATGGAATGCTAGCCAATCAGCTGCATGTCGTCTATGTCCGTGTGAGCATAGATGATACATCACCTCCGGAAAATACGACGTTGATCCGGGCGGCACCTGCACTGGCCTCATCCATGGCTGACCGAACTTCATGATTCGCGACAGTGAAAAGGGCACTCGGTGTATAAGAACAGTTAATAACACGAAAGTCAGTGTATTTCTTGCCTATAGCTGTACGAAGAGATGAGGTCCCTTAGGTGGTCACAATGGAGAACGGTTTTACCCTATGTAAACCTGTCCAGCTCACTGCATGTGAATTTAGATACGCAAGAGCACAACAGACTCTAAACGTGGGCCCTAAATATTAATTACCGCTGCTTTGGTCTGGGTCCAGGATTGGCTTAGTGCCACCCACGGAAGGAAAGCGAGCTGGGATGTACTCCCTCCGTTTCAATTTAATTGATTTGCTATGCACTAAATGTGGATATATCTAGACATGTTACATGCTAGATACATTCACATGTAGTGCATAGCAAGTCAATTAAATTAAAACGGTGGGAGTAGGACGGGATTGGAGGGGAATTAATAAAACCTTGGGGGCATCACCAAGATACGGTATCGTAAACAAGATACGACTCTTCTCTCTTTCTCATTAACTGTTATTACACATAAGCAAACAATATGAGTTGGCAGCTTTAGATATCACTAGTAGAAAACAGGCATTTCGTCCGGGCCATTAGTCCCGGCCGCGGCCTGGGCCGGGACTAATGGTCCGGACACGTCGCCGCGAAAACACTGAAGCATACGGCACCCTTTAGTCCCGGCTCGTTATGGCCCAATAGTCCCGGTTTGAGATACAAACCGGGACTAAAGGGGTCTACGGCCCGCTGCGGCCTGGTGCCCCCCTTTAGTCTCGGTTTGTATCTCAAACCGGGATTAATGGTCTGGCCCTATATAATGGCAGCCCCTCTCCCCTCTCTCTTGTTTTTTTCTGGTGGGAGTTAGTGTAGGTTTGTGCTAGTTTTTTTTCTTCATATGCACTAGAGTTGTTCAGTGAAATGCCTGTCAGAGCGATGCCACTTGAGTTCACACAAGACAAACATGATATGAGGTGCCCGAGCCACACTTAAGCTTCCTCCTCTTTGTTTCCAAGTGTCCTAAAATGTTAGCAACTATTTTCTCGTTTAGACCGCGCGGTACTAATTTTAGCATCGTGATTGCGTTTGATATATAGTTCTATGATGCAGATGAGCCATCCATGGATGTACGGTGACCGACGCTCTGCCGCTTACAGAGAAGGCATGCGTTCTTTTCGCCTTGCGGCCGAGGCGAACAAGCGGTGGGATGGCTTTATGATTTGTCCATGTGTTGAATGTCGGAATGAGAAGGATCACACTTCCTCAAGAGTCATTCAGAGCCACCTGCTTCGGTCCGGTTTTATGTCCGGCTATAATGTTTGGACCAAGCACGGAGAAAGAGGGGTTATGATGGAAGACGGCGATGAAGAAGAGAACGATGATGACAACTACCGATCTATGTTCCCTGAATACGCTGATACCGAAATGGAAGACAATGAAGAAGAAGAGGGTGAAGAACGGGCACCAGATGAGCCCACTGATGATCTTGGTCGAGTCATTTCTGATGCAAGGCGAGGCTGCGACACAGAAAAGGAGAGGTTGCAGTTCGAGCAGATGTTACAGGACCACAACAAATTGTTGTACCCAACTTGTGAAGATGGCCAGAAGAAGCTGGGTAGCACACTGGAATTGCTGAAGTGGAAGGCATAGACCGGTGTGACTAACTCGGCATTTGAAAAGTTGCTGGTACTAATGAAGAAGATGCTTCCAAGAAAGAACGAATTGCCCGCCAGCACGTACGAAGCAAAGAAGCTTGTCTGCCCTCTAGGATTAGACGTGCAGAAGATACATGCATGCCCTAATGACTGCATTCTCTACCGCGGTGAGAAGTACGAGAATATGGATAAATGCCCGGTATGCACTGCATCGCGGTATAAGATCAGAAAAGATGACCCTGGTGATATTGAGGGCGAGCCACCCAGGAAGAGGGTTCCTGCCAAGGTGATGTGGTATGATCATAATACCACGGTTGAAATGTTTGTTCAGAAACAAAGAGCATGCCAAGTTGTTGCGATGGCACATGGAAGACCGTAAGAAAGACGATGTTGAGGCACCCCGCTGATGGTCGGCAGTGGAGAAAAATCGAGAGAGACTTCCCGGACTTTGCAGGTGATGCAAGGAACTTATGGTTTGGTCTAAGTACAGATGGCATGAATCCTTTTGGGGAGCAGAGCTGCAGTCACAGCACCTGGCCCGTGACTATATGTATCGACAACCTTCCCCCTTGGTTATGATGCCAGTGCTCATCCAAGGCCCGAAGCAACCTGACAACGACATTGATGTGTACCTAAGGCCATTAGTTGATGAACTTTTGCAGTTGTGGGACGAACAAGGTGTACGTGTTTGGGATGAGCACAAACAGGAGGAATTTGACCTACAAGCATTGCTGTTCATAACCATCAATGATTGGCCTGCTCTTAGTAACATTTCAGGACAGACGAACAAAGGATACAATGCATACACGCACTGTTTAGATGAGACTGAAAGTATATATCTGGATAAATGTAGGAAGAATGTGTACCCGTATAATCGTCGTTTTCTTCCGCCCAGACATCACTTAAGGAAAAAAGGCAAGCATTTCAATGGCAAGGCAGAAACCCGGACAAAGCCTGTCCCCCGTACTGGTGTTGATGTATTTGATATGGTCAAGGATTTAAATGTAATCTTTGGAAAGGGACCTGGCAGACAACATGTTTCGAATGACGCTGACAGACACGCACCCATGTGGAAGAAGAAATCTATATTTTGGGAGCTAGCCTATTGGGAAGTCCATGAGGTCCGCTCTGCAATCGACATGATGCACCTGACGAAGAATCTTTGCGTGAATATTCTAGGCTTCCTGGGATTGTATGGGAAGTCAAAAGATACACCGGAAGCACGGGAGGACCAGCAACGTCATAAAGGACGAGACAACATGCATCCAGGGCAGTTTCAAGGGCCTGCCAGCTACGCTCTTACCAAAGAAGAGAAGGAAATATTTTTTGAACTCCTTTTCAGTATCAAGGTCCCGTCTGGCTTCTCGTCGAATATAAAGGGAATATTAAATATGAAAGAGAAAAAATTCTAAAACCTAAAGTCTCATGACTGCCACGTGCTTATGACGCAATTGCTTCCGGTTGCATTGAGGGGAATTCTACCGGAAAATGTTCGACTAGCCATTGTGAAGGTATGTGCATTCCTCAATGCAATTTCTCAGAAGGTAATCGATCCAGAAAGTCTATCAGGGTTACAGATTGATGTGGTCCAATGTCTGGTCAGCTTCGAGTTGTTGTTTCTGCCATCCTTCTTCAATATTATGACGCACCTCCTAGTTCACCTAGTCGAAGAGATTAGAATTCTCGGTCCTGTGTTTCTACACAATATGTTCCCCTTCGAGAGGTTCATGGGAGTCTTAAAGAAATATGTTCATAACTGTGCTAGGCCAGAAGGAAGCATCTCCAAGGGCTATGGAACAGAGGAGGTCATTGAGTTTTGTGTTGACTTTCTTCCTGACCTTAAGCCGATTGGTGTTCCTGAATCTCGGTATGAGGGGAGGCTGACTGGAAAAGGCACACTAGGAAGGAAAGCAACGGTATGTAGGGACATGGATTCTTTCAGTCAAGCACACTACACAGTTCTACACAATTCCACCGTGGTGGCTCCGTATATCGAGAAACACAAGAATATTCTATGCTCCGAAAATCTGGGGAAGTCTGACTCCTGGATTAAAGGGAAACACGAGACGACTTTCGGCAGTTGGTTGCAGACACATCTCATGAATAACACCACTGTTGGAGATCAGTTGTACTTATTGGCCAGGTCACTGATGACTCCCAAGTGCAGGAGATCAATTGTAGTACCTTTCAATTATAAAAGGTTGTCGAACCCACGAGGAGCTGAAGGTATTGGTTAGTAAGATTGATAAATAAAACAATAAAAGATGCAAGTGTTTTTGGTATTTTTGGTTGTATAGTTGCAATGCAGAAAATAAACAGTAGCAAGTCAAAGCTCTCAGAGAGAGAAAGCCCAATCCTCTTATGTGCAAGAGGACAAGCTCAAGTGATGTGTAACTTATATGTGGAAAACGTTCCCGAGGGCGGCATGGATATTGCTAGGCATAGAGATTTTTTAAACAACACGTTGAATATCTTGTCATGTTTTAATCTTCTTTGGACGGAGCCATAATTAGGTATAGCTAAATAAATAAACTACTACCCCTTATGATGGATCATGTGGCCAAGTAAATGACTGCACAAGAATTATTAAGACATAAAGTCCCACCATAGCATTACACTCTAAGGTCCCCCATACTAATACCCTCATAATATAACTTCATGATTCGGTCCTAGGTTTACATGTCCTCCCAAGTCTCCCTCAATTCATTATACGACGGTGTTCTCCTATGAGCCCATATAGGTGAAGTGTTGTACAGTCGACGTTCGCACAACACCATCATAGAATCACATAAAAGATAAACTCTTGACAAAATACCAACACATGTTATATATAAATCATTGCCAATTCATCCTATGCCCTCAGGAACATATGGGAACTACTCACAACGTGCAAACATGATAATATTCAGTGGCATAAGTGGTATAACACAATCTGAAAATATAACTTCACCACCAAATAATGACAAGTACTCAATCACGAGCATGAATAGTAGCACAAGACAAGTATCTAGGGTATAACAACTCTCAAACTACGAGGGGACGGAGTGGATCACGGAGATGATGATGGAGATGGTGCTGGTCTTGGTGATGGTGATGATGTAGAGGCCTCCTCCCACGCCAAGGAGGAGAGGTGATGACGATGACGATGATTTGCCCCTTCTCCGGAACTCCGGAGCAGCAGGATCTGATCCCCCTCGGAGGGAATCAGGAGTTTCGCCGCCGCGGCGGCCTCGGATGGTTTCGGGAAAATTAGGGCGTAACTTTTCGGGAAGGACGAAGGCGTCGATAAAAAGCCCCAGGCGAGGAGGTGCCCGAGGCCCACTTAGTGGGTCCCACGCGGCCAGGTACTTGGGCCGCGTGGGCCCACCTAACTTGGGCCTCGTGGCTCTCCTCTCTTCGGTCTTCTTCCCACTGCCTTTCTCCCGATGAAAAACCAGCTGTGTAATTTTCCTTTTATTATTTGGGTCCCTGTAGCTCCTGAAACATTAAAAACAAGAAAAAGAGGTTTTCTGCCTCCCAGAAATTAAATACCAAAAATAGGGACTTTGTAAGAAAGTCCCATAAATCATCTAAAACATGTAAAAATAATGATATAACAATGCAAATAAAATTCTAATGTGATACTAAAAGTTGTATAAATGATGATATAAAATGCATGTATCAACTCCCCCAAGCTTAAACCTTTACTCGTCCTCGAGTAAGTAAGGACATAGATCATTACATGCATCAATGGACTTATGGTTGATAAATAAATACGAGCATTGTATCATCATCATATTCAGTTGCAATGTAAGATTAATGAACTAAAACTCATACACATGAGGGCAAAATAAGTAGAAGCTCTAGCAATCACCCCTTACTTTTTAAAGCAAATAACCATTGTATGTTGGACAATTGAATCATACTATTTTTCACATGATTTTGCTCTTTATGGAAAGCATCATAATATTTTATACTTTGCTGAAATTAAAAGACAAGATAAACTCTTATTAGATAACAAGTTTAAAGAAGACAAATGAAAAGACAGATATAAAATCGTTTGCACCCTTGCTTCACTAGTAACTAGTGCAAACTTTAGTCATGGATATTTCAATCAAGTTTCTATGCTCTATACAACCTTTATCTTACACTTTCCATGGCTAACTGAATTTTCAGGTGCCTTCCTTTTCATTCACTTTCCAAGAGCATAAGTATTGAAATATCCATGATTCATTAATTTGCTCAAAAGATACTAGATTCTAACAAGAGTGTTTCATATCCTTTTCATTAACCCTTCCTAACTTTTTATCCTACAAGACTATATCTCAACCTTAAACTATTAATTTTCAAGTCATATTGACTCATTCTCTTTACTCATTTTATAATGGGGTGATTCTATAATTGTCCAACATACTCAAGTTAATTAAGTTCAAGGCAAGATGTGACTGAAACTTCTAAATATGCCACACTCATTTGCATGAGTGTTACCCATAAATCTCCAAACAAGGGAATCATAGATGACACCATACTTTCATATTCATTGATAAACCACAAGATAGAGATACATGATAATGCTCCATGAGCTCACACATGCCTAAGAGATATTGATAACTAAACGATAAAAACAAAACACACCATGACTAGATAGATATGATAAACTAGTAGAGATAAAGACTAGGTGGAACTCCCCCAAGCTTGATGTTCTGCTAGAGCCTCCTTTGCTGCGGCCTCCTCCTTCTCATATTCTTTCTCCCATTCAGCCATCTTCCATGGGAAAGGTCTTCCATCACGGAAAGATGTAGGTGGATCATTGTACCTGAGGGTGGCAGCTGCTGCAATTTTCTTGAAGCGTTCTTCATACTCGCAGTTCTGGTTCTCTACATCCCACATAAAGCATTGGATCTTCTCCATCTTATCGATGACGTCCTTGTATCTTTCCTCCAGTTCTTTGAGCCTCCCCTTGTACTCTGAAGGTCTTGTCTTCCAGATCACCCAGCCTTTCCTCCACCGTACCGGTGGCCTTGGGAGCCTTCACCTCCTCCACGAGCAGCACACCCTCCTTGAAGGTCACGGCCTTCGGTGGAGCCATCACGGAGTTGAGGTAGCGGTTCACAACACCTCCCTTGGCGACGCTCTCCCCCTCATGGTTGGATCCGGAGCAAGACATGTCTAAACCCTGACAAACAGAAACAGTAAAAGCAAAGATCGCTCGAGAACGCTCGGTGCGAGATTAGATCAACGAAAAGGGGTATATATTGACGGTTTTTAGGTCAAGACGAAGCGTCGGAGTCGAAAACGAGACGAAACGGGACTCCGAGGGGAAAAGGAGTGGTCCCACGCGGCCCAAGATTCTGGCCACGTGGGACTCCTTGTTTCCTTCCTCGGGTCTCCGCTTCGTCCAGTTTTCTTGTCCCACACGTTAATTTCCATAAAAAATGACTTCCGTAAAATTTTACGCAATTCCGAGAAACTTTCCAACACAAAAGTTACCTATTATTGATTTTGGGTTTCTGAAACTGCAAAATTCTTCGCAATTACCTCCTCCGGTGTCTTTAAATTCAACTCCTCCACCTTTCCGATGAAGCTCTTTCCTGCAATATAATGTTTAAGGCGTTGTCCATTTACTACATGAGGTTTACCTTTCATATCACCGTAAAGACGGATAGCTACTGAACGGTACACCTCCTGTATCACTAATGGTCCCTGCCACTTTGAAGCTAACTTTCCTGCAGAAAACTTGAAACGAGAATTGTACAATAAAACTTGATCACCTACTTTGAATTCTTTTCTCTTAATTTTCTTGTCATGCCAGATTTTAACTTTCTCTTTAAACATTCTAGCACTTTCATAAGCTTCGTTTCTCCATTCATCAAGTAGGTTTAAATCAAGAATTCTCTTCTCTCCAGCAGTCTTAAAATCAAAGTTCAATTGTTTAATAGCCCATCTAGCATTATGTTCTAATTCAACAGGTAAATGACAAGCTTTTCCATAAACCATTCTATAAGGAGACATTCCCATAGGATTTTTTAAAGCAGTTCTATAAGCCCATAATGCATCATTAATTTTAGTTGGCCAATTAGATCTAGACTTATTCATTGTCTTCTCCAAAATGAGTTTAATTTCCCTATTACTTAATTCAACTTGTCCACTTGTTTGAGGGTGATAGGGAGATGCTATTCTATGGTTAACATCATATTTTGCCAATGTTTTTCTAAGAATACCATGCAAGAAATGAGAGCCACCATCAGTAATTAAAAACCTAGGAACACCAAACCTAGGAAAAATGATGTCCTTGAGCATCGTCATTGCTGTGGCATGATCTGCACTCTTGGTTGGAATTGCTTCCACCCACTTTGTAACATAATCCACTTTGCACCTGTACGATCTCCTGCATGATGCCCTCCATAAGGACTGTCATGACAATCTCTTATAATAGCCTGTTGTTCATGCTCAGGTACACAACGTCTAATAATACCATCCACACTTTTCTTATAAAGGAAAGGATCATCCCAAAAATAATGTCTAAGATCATAAAAGAATTTCTTTCTTTGTTGAAAAGTGAAGTGTGGAGGTAAAACTTACCAACAATAAAATTTGCATAGTTGGCAAACCATGGTGATGCAACTTTAGCACTAGAAACATTAACAATTGCAAGTTGTTCATTAACAAAGCTATCATTAATAGGAATAGGATCATCAGGTATATTTTCCATTCTAGAAAGATGATCAGCTACTTGATTATCTTCCCCTTTCCTATCAACAATGTGTAAATCAAATTCTTGCAATAGAAGTACCCATCTTATTAATCTAGGCTTAGCATCTTTCTTATGCATTAAGTATTTAATGGCAGAATGATCAGTATGCAATGTGACTTTCGAATCAGTAATATAAGGTCTAAACTTGTCACAAGCAAATAGCACTGCTAAAAATTCTTTTTCAGTTGTGGCATAATTCCTTTGAGCAGCATCAAGTGTTCTACTAGCATAATAAATGACATTCAGTTTCTTATCAACACGTTGGCCCAAAACAGCCCCAACTGCATAATCACTAGCATCACACATAATTTCAAAAGGCAATTTCCAATCAGGAGGTTGAATAATAGGAGCACTTATTAAAGCATTCTTCAAAATATTAAAGGACTCAATGCAATCATCATTAAAAGAGAAAGGAACATCCTTTTGCAAAAGATTGGTTAGGGTTTTGATATTTTGGAGAAATCTTTAATAAACCTACGATAAAAACCTGCATGCCCAAGAAAACTTCTTATACCTTTGATGTCCCTTGGGTATGGCAGCTTTTCAATAGCTTCTATCTTTGCTGGGTCAACTTCTATTCCTTTCCAGAAATCTTATGCCCAAGAACAATACCTTCAGTAACCATGAAGTGACACTTCTCCCATTAAAACTAAGTGTTGGTCTTCACAACGCTGCAAAACTTTGTTAAGGTTGAACAAGCAATTATCGAAGGAAGTACCATACACAGAAAAATCATCCATAAAACTTCCATTATCTTTTCAATATAATCAGCAAATATAGCATTCATGCATCTTTGAAAAGTAGCAGGAGCATTACATAACCGAATGGCATTCTCCTATAAGCAAATGTACCATATGGGCAAGTAAAAGTGGTCTTTTCTTGATCATCCTTATGGACAGGAATTTGTGAGAAACCTGAATAACCATCTAAATACAAAAGTGAGAGTGTTTAGATAACCTTTCTAACATTTGATCAATAAATGGCAATGGTAATGATCTTTCGAGTTGCTTTATTTAACTTCCTGAAATCAATACACATCCTATAACCAACAACAGTACGTTGAGCCACAAGTTCATCCTCATCATTTGGAACAACAGTCATTCCACCCTTTTTAGGAACACAATGAACAGGACTAACCCACTTACTATCAGCTATGGGATAAATGATACCAGCTTCAATAAGTCTTATTACCTCTTTCCTTACCACTTCTTCATTTTTGGATGGAGACGGCGTTGATAATCAACAACAGGTTTTGCATCCTCTCCAAATTAATTTTATGCATACATAGAGCTGGGCTTATACCTTTAAGATCATCAAGAGAGTATCCAATGGCTGGTCGGTGAGCTTTAAGCACATCAAGTAATTTCTCTTCTTCTTCAGCTGAAAGGTTAGCACTAATAATGACAGGATATATGCTCTTCTCATCCAAATATGCATATTTCAGATTTGTAGGCAAAGGTTTAATTCAAAACTAGGATCCCCTTTAGGTGGTGGTAGCACTCCTAAATTATCAGGTGGGATATGCAATTGTAATTGTGGTGGTTGTTGCCATAATATTTGTTCTAAAGCATCTTTTCCTCATCATTAAATGGTTCATCTTGATTAAGCATATAACGTTCTACAACATCTGTTGAAGCTACAGCTATATGAGCAAGAGTTTCAATTATATCTTCAGAAATTGGCTCTTTCACAACATGTTTATCAGCAAATTTGGAAAAGTTGAATTCAAGTTTTCACCAGCACATTTAATAAACACTTTCTCTTTAGGCAAATTAATTTCAGCACCAACAGTGTAAGAAAGGTCTACCAAAAATGATAGGACAAAATGAATCTTGAGGACAACCAAGCACAATAAAATCAGCAGGATATTTTATTTTGCCAACCAATACTTCAACATCTCTAACAATTCCAAATGGACTAATATAATCTTTATTAGCAAGTTGAATTGTCATACCTGTCTCTTCCATAATGATAGGATCAATATCAGGCTTGATTTCAAGATAAAGAGAATATGGAATGACACTAATACTTGCTCCAATATCACATAGACCATGATAACTTGAAGTCCCAATAGAGCATGATATAACAGGTTTACCAACTTTGGCCGAATTACCTTTGATGACTTTAGTAGCATCTTCACATAAATAAACATCAACAGGGTCTTCTTCATTTAATTGTTTGATAATGAAATTTGACTGTTGACTTCCACCTGTTCATAAGGCTGAGAACATCTTTGTTACTCTTGTTAGTAACAGCAATAAGTAAATTCTCCTTAACTTGGTTTGGATATGGAGGTGGTTCAACATACTCTCAATTGTCACAGATGACACTGGTTCTGCCTGTTTAATAACTTTAGGAACAACAATAGATTGTTTAACAGGTTCAACATAAACTTCAAAACCACTTTGAGGAACACAGATATGCTCAGCAAAACCTTTAGCTATCTCAATTATAACATAAGGATCAAGATTAAAAGTATCACTCAGATTTTTAAACAACATAGAAGTAGAGAAGTTCTCTACACATGAATATCCATAATCAAAATAGGCTCATTACCTTTATCAAGATCCCAATGACTAGTATTTTCAGAAATAGTCTCCAATAAATTCCATGCTTCTTCTTCAGTATTATTAGTAAAACTTCCACCAGATGAATTATCCAGAATTTCCTTGTGCTTCACGGTAGCCTCACATAAAAGTTTATCAATATAAGTTTCCTTGTAAGATCATGAAAGGATTCTTGCGAAGGAGTTCCTTTAACCTCCCCCAAGCTTGAGTAATACTCTCTCCCAGATGTGGCCAGAAATTAAATATATAGCAGCGGTTCTCATAAGCTTCTTTAGGAGTAAAATATTTAAGAAAGAAAACCTTCCTCAAGATATTCCATTCAATAGCACCTCTTCATCAAGAGACCTGTACCAATCACGAGCATTACCAGATAAAGACAAATATAATAACTTCCTTTTTACCTGATCTTCAGAAATACCAGGAAGTCTAAATAAACCACATATGTCTTCAATTAACTCCATGTGTTCACGTGCAGACTTAGTTCCATCACCTGTAAATGGATTTTTCATAACTCTTTTAACATGACCAATGGGAATTTTAAATCCCACTTTAGGTACCTCAGACACAGTAGTTTCAACCACTTTAGAGTAGTGGCATAAGCACTTTCATATAGAGCAAGATGCAGCGAGGAACGATTCATAAATGCCATAGTAACAATGAGATAAAACAGCTTTCAAGTTTCCTTACCAAACTTCTTACCAATAGCGCTACGCTCCCCGGCAACGGCGCCAGAAAAGTATCTTGATGACTCCCAAGTGCAGGAGATCAATTGTAGTACCTTTCAATTAGAAAAGGTTGTCGAACCCACGAGGAGCTGAAGGTATTGGTTAGTAAGATTGATAAATAAAACAATAAAAGATGCAAGTGTTTTTGGTATTTTTGGTTGTATAGTTGCAATGCAGAAAATAAACAGTAGCAAGTCAAAGCTCTCAAAGAGAGAAAGCCCAATCCTCTTATGTGCAAGAGGACAAGCTCAAGTGATGTGTAACTTATATGTGGAAAACGTTCCCGAGGGCGGCATGGATATTGCTAGGCATAGAGATTTATTAAACAACACGTTGAATATCTTGTCAAGTTTTAATCTTCTTTGGACGGAGCCATAATTAGGTATAGCTAAATAAATAAACTACAACCCCTTATGATGGATCATGTGGCCAAGTAAATGACTGCACAAGAATTATTAAGACATAAAGTCCCACCATAGCATTACACTCTAAGGTCCCCGATACTAATACCCTCATAATATAACTTCATGATTCGGTCCAGGTTTACATGTCCTCCCAAGTCTCCTCAATTCATTATGCACGGTGTTCTCCTATGAGCCCATATAGGTGAAGTGTTGTGCAGTCGACGTTCGCACAACACCATCATAGAATCACATAAAAGATAAACTCTTGACAAAATACCAACACATGTTATATATAAATCATTGCCAATTCATCCTATGCCCTCAGGAACATATGGGAACTACTCACAACGTGCAAACATGATAATATTCAGTGGCATAAGTGGTATAACACAATCTGAAAAGATAACTTCACCACCAAATAATGACAAGTACTCAATCACAAACATGAATAGTAGCACAAGACAAGTATCTAGGGTATAGCAACTCTCAAACTACGAGGGGACGGAGTGGATCACGGAGATGATGATGGAGATGGTGCTGGTCTTGGTGATGGTGATGATGTAGAGGCCTCCTCCCACGCCAAGGAGGAGAGGTGATGACGATGACGATGATTTCCCCCTTCTCCGGAGCTCCGGAGCAGCAGGATCTGATCCCCCTCGGAGGGAATCAGGAGTTTCGCCGCCGCCGCGGCCTCGGATGGTTTCGGAAAATTAGGGCGTAACTTTTCGGGAAGGACGAAGGCGTCGATAAAAAGCCCCAGGCGAGGAGGTGCCCGAGGCCCCACTTAGTGGGTCCCACGCGGCCAGGTACTTGGGCCGCGTGGGCCCACCTTTGGGCCTCGTGGCTCTCCTCTCTTCGGTCTTCTTCCCTGCCTTTCTCCGATGAAAAACCAGCTGTGTAATTTTCCTTTTATTATTTGGGTCCCTGTAGCTCCTGAAACATTAAAAACAAGAAAAAGAGGTTTTCTGCCTCCCAGAAATTAAATACCAAAAATAGGGACTTTGTAAGAAAGTCCCATAAATCATCTAAAACATGTAAAAATAATGATATAACAATGCAAATAACATTCTAATGTGATACTAAAAGTTGTATAAATGATGATATAAAATGCACGTATCAGTCACCATCTTCGACTATATGTACTTTCCAAGGGTACGAGATAAATGGGAATACATTTTACACGATCGCCCAAGATAAAAAGAGCACCAACCAAAACAGTGGTGTCCGCTTTGATGCAACAGATGACAATGGGCAGAAGGACACATATTATGGGTACATAGAAGAGATATGGGAACTTGACTATGGACCTACTTTTAAGGTCCCTTTGTTTCGGTGCAAATGGGTCCAGCTGAAAAGACGGGGTAAAGGTAGACCCGCGGTACGGAATGACAACAGTGGATCTCAAAAATCTTGCGTACATGGACGAACCATTCGTCCTAGCCAACGATGTGGCTCAGGTTTTCTATGTGAAGGATATGTCTACCAAACCGAGAAAAAGAAATCAGCAAAAGAATACATCGTCCGATGAGCCAAAGCGCCACATAGTTCTTTCAGGGAAAAGAAATATCGTGGGAATGGATGACAAGACAGACATGTCAGAAGATTATAATAAGTTTCATGAAATTCCGCCCTTCACAGTGAAAACTGACCCATGCATCCTGTTAAATGATGAAGATTCTCCATGGGTACGGCGCAGAAGAAAACCACAACACTAGATAGGGATGTTGGTGATGTGTAATAATGGCTATATGCTAATACAAACCATATGTTTTGACTATATGCGAATGATTTATATTCGGTCGATGAACCGAAGGACGTAGCTAATTAGGAAACCCGAATGATTTGTATTCGGTCGATGAACTGAAGGACGTAGCTACTTAGGAAACCCGAATGATTTGTATTCGATCGATGAACTGAAAGATTTTGTCGATAGAACAAAACATACGGTTTCCCCTGCATATAGCCCGACGATGGCTCGTGAGTGCCCGCATATCAAATGCACCGTCGGATGTATGCAGGGAATCCGAATGCTTTGTTTACGAAATGAACTACAATGAGTACAGAGTGAGTGCCAAACATGTCCGAGAGGTGGGCTATATGTAGGGTCGTGTGGCTCACAAAGTGGTTGTGCTAGTGCAGATCCAACAGCTCACAAGCCCTCAAAAGAAACACACCCCTGATCCAACGGCTCACAAACGCTCGAAAGAAACACACGATCCGTGTGCTTCTTCCTTATTGGTGGGATTCCCTTTAGTCCCGGTTGGTAAAATTGTGCGGGAAGAAATAAGCCCCTTCAGCCCCGGTTGGTGCTCGAACAGGGACTAAAGGTCTGTTTCTTCCTGCCTTATTTCTTCCCGCGCTTTCCACCGCTTCCCGCCTCCGTCTTCCCGCCATTTCTCACTATATATATGTAGTCATGGCCTCCATTGGCATAGCACATCTAAACTCATATCTGCAACCTCATCACTCCCCCATGGCTTCCACCGTACCCACTCTAACCTACTCGGAGGTGGAGGCGCTTTGCGCCTCGAACTACCCCTACCCGCCCGGCTACGACGTCCCCGCCGGCTGGAGGCTGAGCACCGGAGGCGTGCCGGTCCCTCCTGTCCCTCAAGGTTTGGCGCGTCGGGCGGCCATCACGAACCACTACTACCTAGAGCTTACTCCGGAGCAGCGGATGGATCCCCGCTGGGATCCCGACTACCGCCTGATTTGGGACACCTTCTTCATCAATCGGTGTGAGAGGGCGCTCGCCAGGTACGAGGAGGACGGCCCGCCTCCTTCGAACTTCAACGAGGCCGGCCGTCGGCTGTGGTGGGGCGGCCAGACTGTCCAGAGTGTCATGAACTACATCACGGCCGACAATAACCCCCGACGATAGCGACGATGACGGCGGCGACTACGATGACTACGAGGACGAGTATTATAGGCCTAGGCAGGAGTATGACTAACCTGAGCCACATCATTGGTTAGGACAAAATGTTCGTCTATGTACCCAAGATTGTTGTCATTCGTCTATGTACCCAAGTAATCTGGATATGAACTGACTATCAATTGGCAATTGTTGATTCATAAGGGAGAGGTAGTATTGCAATTCATTGTGGCAATTTAAAATTATTCCCGTGTGTATCATACTTAGGAAGAGGTAGTATTGCAAGTTAAAAATATTAGTTAATGCATTTTATAATAGAAAATGGCAAAATAGTTAATAGTTTGAATAGTTAGAATAATTATTTTATAAAACAGAAAATGGTTTTGAATTAGTCATTCAAATTCAAACACTTTTCATGTTGAAAGTTTAGTGAGATTCAAAAATATGCAAAAGATAAAAGTTAATGCATTTTTTAATTCAAAATGGCAAAATGGTTAATAGTTTGAATAGTTAGAATAATTATTTTATAAAACAAAAATGGTTTTGAATTAATTATTCAAATTCAAACACTTTTCATGTTGAAAGTTTAGTGAGATTCAAAAATATGCAAAAGATAAAAGTTAATTCATTTTTTAGTTCAAAATGACAAAATGGTTAATAGTTTGAATAGTTAGATTAATTATTTTATAAAACAGGAAATGGTTTTGGATTAGTTATTCAAATTCAAACACTTTTCATGTTGAAAGTTTTCTCAGATTCAAAAATATGCAAAAACTGCTTAATTCAAATGTTTAAATGTTTAAAAAAGGTCCTAGTTCTGTTAAATGTAAAAAAAATTGAGTTGCGCGCACAATTTTGGGCCTTTAGTCCCGGCTTGAGCCATGGGCCGCGACTAAAGGTGTGGGTAGCGCGCAGGAACGCGAAAAGCCCTCCCACCCCTTTAGTCGCGGTGCGTGGCACCAGCCGGGACTAAAGACCCCCCTTTAGTCGCGGTTTGAGCCACGGGCCGCGACTAAAGGTCTATCCACTACTTTAGTCGCGGTGCGTGGATACATAGCCATTTTCATCGAAGACGAAGGGCAGATGCAGAGGAGACGCCGTCAGGCTGCCAAAATCCACCGCGCCTGCCGCCGGCCGACGCGGCCGATTCGTCGCCGTCCGACCTCCCCGCCTTCACCGAGCCCCTCTGCACGCTCCTGGTGAGCTTCTTCCTCCTCTCCCCTTGGTTCGCCCTGCCGCCATGCTCCTTCTCCAGAGAAGGAGGCGACAGCGGCGTGGCGGCTCTGTCGCGGCGCGAGGAGTGGGCCTCCCCGGCGGTAGCAGTGGTTCATGGTGGGATCGTGGTAGCAGTCGTCATGGGCGAGGGGCACCACCAAGCGAGCGGTGACCGGAGTTGGCGAGGAGCGGTCGTCGATGCCGCGGACGAGCAGGCAAGGCGGCGGGAGTCCAGATGGCGAAGAACGTGTGTGGGCTGGAGGAAGCGATTGCGGTGGAGGGGAGGAAGAGATGGCAAGGGCGAGCGGCGGCGCAGGTGACTGGGGGTTGGAGTTGTGAGGGCGGAGGCGGAGTGAGTGAATTGGCCGGCGAGTGGAGAGGTGAGAAAGGGGATCGAGGGAGACGACCCCGACAGGTGGTCCCCACCTGTCGGTGAGAGAGGGAGGAGGGTGAGCAGGCTAGGCTAATGCTGGGCCTCGGGACGTTTCATTATCTTTTTTTTTTGGTCATTGTCATTTTCTTTTTCCGTTTCAAAATGAAAATGATATATTTTTTAAATATCCTTTAAATTGGATATATTTAACAACATTGTCCTGCAAAATATATTTTTGTTTGTTATTAATATTCAATAATCTTATATGTTTCTTTTACGAATCATTTTAAAATAGGGCTTTATAATGTATATTTTTATCTCAATTAAATTCTAGGAATATTAAGAGTAATATTTTGTCATAAAAAATATCTTGAACTCATTTTCAAAATGGAATAAGTTATGAAAACCATTTTATGTTTTAAAGTATGATAATTCATTTAAATAAATTCTAGGACTAAGTAATTTTTAGTAATTGATTTGTAGTAATTTTTAGTAATTGATTTGTAGTGGATATATTGTGACTTAATAGATTTGTAGTAATTTTTTAATTACAAAGTATTGATGATAACAATTGATATACATTAGCAATTGATACTCATTTTGTTTGATGCATTTTGAAATAATTTTGTGTGCATTTTGCAGAAACTATGGATCCACCTAGTCCAATCCGCAGAGACCTAACACAGGAAAAAATTCTCGAGAATATAATCCACGACGCCCCAGGTACTGATCCAGCCGAATCTCCGTCGTCGTATCTGAACCCCTTCGGGGATGGAATAGAGGTCGACCGAAGTGAGGATGAAGCCGACGGCTCCGATGATGGAGAAGGCGATAGCTCCGATGATGGAGAAGCCGGTGGACCCTTAATGAAGTCCGGCGAGGTATATATGAAGTTCGACGATCAGTAGATGCATTACTTGAGTTGTATATATATAAATTGACAAATGTTTCTTCTCTTAGGCCTCCACATCGAACAAATCTTCCAAACGAGGCCCGACCAAAAAGTTGGCCCCATCTACGCATTATACATTTGAGGTCATATCCTCTACGGGCGAACCGAAGGAACCCAAGAAGCCTGTCGATGTATTTAAAAAACAATGCGGAGTTCTGGTTAGGGATCACGTCCCGATCACCGTTCGAGACTGGCATAAGCGCAAAGGGCGAACGATAGTGAGAATGTCGCCGAAAGGTACAAAGAGGGTCTTTGGAATGACCTCATGGCACATTTCACCCTGCCAGAATTTGAGGATCCTGCTGACACTGCAAAATTGAGGGCGAAAGTCAAGCAATGGACTCTTAAGAAGATGGCCAAACTATTCCGGGTGTGGAAGAAAAGATTATGGCAAGACTATCTGAAGAAAAAGACTGCTCCAGTATTCGAAGGCTATCTAGCGAAGCAGGCGAATCACTGGAACGCATTTAAGGAGTACAAGGAGTCACAAGATGCCAAGGAGATGTCAGTAAAGAACAAGAAAAATGCTGGAAGAAGAAATATCACCATAAATTGGAGCCAGGGGGCTACGAGACTGCCATGCCAAAGTGGGATAAAAAAGAGCAAGAGCTGCTTGCTAAAGGGATCGAACCAGAATGGATGCGCGAAGAATGGGAATTGAGGGCAAGAAATTGGTTCCTCACGCATGGGAGTTCATAGGACAAAACAACAGGGACCTTGTTTGCAGTGACGGGATTAGGATACCCAGGGAAAATTGGCTTAAAGTGGTGAAAGAAATTAAAGAGGGCAAGTTAAAGTTCCGTCCCGATAGAGAGAAAGACTTGCTGACACTGGTCCTCGGGAATGACGAAAAAGGAGGACGAACACGAGGTCTTGGCCCTAAGTATCCGTGGTGGCTTGGGTTTGCCAAAGACATAGAAACTTACAGAAGCCGAGCGAGAGCAAAGCAGCGACAGCAGGAGGAGGAGGAGGGAGACATGTTCAACCAGTTGCTTGCCAGAATTGACCACCAGCAGCAGCAGATTGACGAACTTAGAGGAGTAGTGCGCCTCCAAGATCCTGCACTCGATATTACCGCCGGCCCGTCTCAGCGGAAAAGCAGCGTGGCTTACTCGGAGGTCCCGGCTGACAATGCACGGCGGATGATAGATGACGGTCCCGGATACCCCGTGGATGGAATCAAGGATTCAATATCTTGTGAGCTCCATCAGAAAATGAAGAACATATCCATGAAGGTGGCGGTCGGATATGTTGTACCTTGTCCACCTGGCGCACGCTGGTATGGCCGTGAGATTCCAGCTGGCTATGCTAAAGTCGGGGTGGATGAAATTGTAACGGTGTTTCATGATATGTTGCTTGACATCCCTGGACATCAAGATGAGAGGACACTCGGAGAAGTAGTGGGTGGTATAATTCTATGGAACAAGAACTACATCAAGCTTCCAGGCTCGGCGCCAAGGACAACACCGCCTCCGAGTCGTCGCAGGTCACCTACACCTCCATCACCTCCAAGAAGCCCACCCCATGACTACGACCACCACAGCGCGAGTCCATCTCGATCTCCGCCGCCGAACTTGGGTCGGCCGTCTTCGCCGCCGCCTTTGCCCGCTAAGGACAATAAGCGGAAGCGTGCTCTGTCGATGAGCACTAACCGACGCAGCAGTCCAAAACGACAAATGTCGCCCCTCCCAAGAGTACCTCATAAGAATCTTCCCATCAGAACTTACGATCGTACTGATGAGCAAATCACAGCGATCGCAAAGGCCGAAAAAGATGCGCATTTTGCAAAGAAGAAACCCAATCCCGCCCCGGTATACACCGAGGAGCAAAAAGCATATGCACGTGATTTTCTGAACACAAAATCGCAATATGAGTTGCACCATAAGCCAGATAACTATCTACACACACTTCGGAAGGAAGTGGTGAAGAGCAAATCAAGTAAAAGTGCAAGCGGGAGCAAATCAAGTAAAAGTGCAAGCGGGAAAAGAAGGGACGTTCCCCAGCTCGGAGAACAGGCCAACCAATCGATCCCACCCCTCAAGGTGTTATCCGAAGACGTTCCCCAGGTGCTGCTGCATAATATGGAAGAAGCTGCGAAGTTGGCGGCCGCTATGGGTGTGAGTGTTGCTGAATTGCAAGGTTCCCAAGACGACAAGTTACCCAAGGCTGATGTAGTCCCTACATATGTCTCAGGGAAGCCTTTGGTCAGCAAAGAGAAGTTGGAACAACTGCCAATACAAATGCGGATTTGCATGAATGGTACTTGAGAGTGGTAGGGGGGCAGAACAATGATCGTGGTGAAAGTCCCACATGAGTACTTCTTCCGATCCGAAGAGGTCCATGTTGAGTTTTCAGAACTCCTCCAGTTAGACAATTTCGACTCCCTCGACAAAACTCTCATGAGTTGCTATTGTCTGTAAGTTGTTGAATTCATTGTCTACATATAAGTTGTTCAGTTTTTTAGTTATTCAGTTCATTGCATGTAATTATCCTCATTATATCCTTTTGTACTCTATTATGCAGAATGAAGATCCAGGAATGTAAAAGAAGGATCTATAGTGTTGGGTTCATTGACCCAAATAAAGTACATATACATTCGCTAATGACGAAACCCGACGAGACAGCGGAAAACCTTCTAAGGTTTCTAATGGAGCAAAATTTCTGTGACCACATACTGTTTCCTTACAACTTCCAGTGAGGGTCTTACTCTGTTGTACACATTCACTTTTGCTTACTCGATGTTAAGTGTAATTGATGAGTTACTGACGTATGTATAAACGTGTGCAGGTTCCACTGGATTCTGCTAGACATTCGAGTTGATAAGGGAATAGTTGAAGTCATGGACCCATTAAAGAGACACCTAGAAGAGTTCCGCAGCATGCAGGACATGCTCCAGAGGTAATTTTCGCGCTATATCGGTCTCTTTCGTTGATTTCATGAGATATCAGGTAATGAATAACTCATTTATTAATTTATTTTCTTTGTCGGGCAGGGTTTGGAACCTGTTCAAGAGTGTGGTGATGGGTACCTTTACTGAGAAGCTGACGTTTACTCCGATCTTGGTAAGTAGTACGAGATATGTCCGCGCATCTCTTTACTTCTAGTTTCAATACAGATGATGCTAGATTATTATTTTGATTTCTCGTAAAGTGCGCGAGGCAGCCACCGGGATAAATCTATGTGGATACTACATTTGCGAGTTCATTCGCTCGTTTACCACTGAGCACAATAATTATAGAGTCGACGTAAGCAATACATTCACAACATTATTTTATTACCGTCACTTTTTGTTATCATGATTGATGTTCATATTGATCTCCTTTTCTTATATAGTTCGAGAGAATGCGGGATCAGCTCCTACCAGAGCAACGCGTACTAGGAATTGCAGAGGAATTGGCGGGATTTTTGTTGAAAGAGATGGTAGACGACACCGGAGAATTTAGTGTGAATAGGCGCTACTGATGATCCCCGGTCGTGTAATCGAATATACGGGCTCTAGTCCCGTTAATTGTGATCTTCATGTAACTATCAAAATTGTATATATTTGTATGCCCGATCGTAAGACAAGTTATCTTATATATGCACGAACGTGTATGGTATGTGGTACCGTAGAAATATAAAAATATTTTGAAGAAAGAAATAAATAAAAGAAAACAAAATTATCATTAGTCGCGGCCCGTTATATGAGCCGGGACTAAAGAGGTTGCCCCCAGCACGCTCCGTGGCAGCCACGTGGAGGGCCTTTGGTCCCGGCTGGTACCAGAGCCGGGACTAAAAGTTGAGCCTTTAGTCTCGCTTGGCCAGTCCCGGTTGGTGGTCAACCGGGACTAAAGCCCCTCACGGGCCGGGACAATAGGCCCTGTCTCCACTAGTGTACGGTCCACGCTGTAGCGTTGGGACTGCCCTTAGAGCAAGAAGCTTTGCCAGCTACCGGCTACATGCATATGCCACGTCAGTTAAAGTTTGCACAAAACAATAGCAGTACAATAAGCAGGGTATAGGGTCGGCTTTATTGAGTAATCAAATAATTTATTACTTGTACCGTGTTGTTTACATGCAAGAGACTCAAGCCAAGCAATCAATGCTTGCAGTCAGCGTTTAGCCTTTGGTGCTAGCTACATGCAGGCTATATGCAGCGGGCGACAGCTGAAGCGCTGGCTAGCATCTCTCTCCTCTTTTCTCTCCCCTTCACGTAGGATTTAAATGATACGGAGTTGCTTAGACTAGTTACAATGGGAGTAACTTAGCTAGTAATATCACACATCTCAAGACAAATTTGTTTATGTGGCATGTAATTAATGAAGAGAGAGGTGTTTGTGGTAACATAGCTAGTTAGAGCAAGTACAATAGTATAGCCGGCTGTTGGCTATAAGATGGTGCCATGTCATCTATAGCCAACCTAATAGCCAACAATAATATGGACTACTTTATTTATAGTTGGCCCACCTTTCACTCTCACAAAGTGCTTAGGAGCACGTGCTGCAGCTGGCTCTTGCATGAGAGCCCGCTTCCACTCTCTCCTACTCTCTCTCCTCCATGTAAACATAATATAATATTTAAATCGTTATAGCCTGCTGACTGGATCTTATTGTACTTGCTCTTATCGTAACATCACACATTTCTAGACAAAATGAGTGTATAACATAATAAATGAAGTCTTGCATGACACCACACATAAGTTACTCGACATTATGGAGGTAGTAACATTAAGTAGTAACATATGCATGTTACTACTCTAAGTTACTCCCCATTGTGACTAGCCTTATAGTTTGCTAAGTAGAACTTATTGTACTTGCTCTTATAGGTGTCAGAGGGACATTTATTGGATAAGTGATTTGCCCTTTTTTTTTGCTCCTTACCCCATCGGGGACTGTATAACGTTTTACTGACATCGGTGCTGATATGTAACCTGTGAGAATTTCATAGCGGAGACAAATTAACCCGTCGGGTATTCTACAGAAATTACCCACCGTATGCATGTATTACACAGTTATTTTGCCCTAGTTATCATTTGCGTAATTAATATGGCACGAATCCCCTGGAGGATGCACACGGCCAGATAACCAGTAGCAGCTACCGCCTCTCACCCCAGCGAACGAGTGCAGCCAGGGTTTGCAACACGCTACCACCGCCTACAGAGAATACACATGCTTAACTGACTGTAGGAAGCAGAGTGCTCCAACAAAAAATGAGAAGAACAATGTCTTCTAGGTTTTATACGGGAGTTAATTGCACTAGTGGTCACACAACTCGTCTGCTATGTGCAATTAAGTAAAACATCTGGAGAACATGATTTTTTGGTCACACAGCTGAAAATTTGGTGCACGCAGGTCACGAACCCCATATGTCATTCCGTTTTCCGTTGCAGGAACGCTGACGTGGACACGTAATCTTGTAGAAAATCCCCTGTATTTTTGGACATTTCGCAAAAAAAAATCAAATTCGGGTTCAATCACAAATGGGGCCCACCAGTCAGTCCAATAATGACGAGGGGTTAACTCATCAAATCCCATGGTTAAGGACCTAGGGTTGAGATTACGAGGGAGAGAACGTGGTAGAGCTGGTAGTTTCGTTGGCTGACAAGCAAAAGCAGGGATTTTACCCAGGTTCAGGCCTCTGGAGAGTAACACCCTACTTTCTGCTTGTCTGGTATTTATCGTGTGAGATTATGCGGGCTACAATGGGGTCCTGGCGAGATGTCGATCTCGCTAGGGTTTTTGGTGGTTCGAGTATTGCGTATCCTGGATCGGCGGCCCTCCCAGCCTTTATATAATAGGCTGGGTCTCGGGAGTTCGCAACCGACCCTGTTTACATGCAAGGAAAGTCTAAACCGACTATGCTTATGTCTAATCTTGGAGGGTACTCCATCTTGTTGGGCCTTTCGTCATGGGCTTCATGTAGGCTCTTGATGGTTGGGCCTTAGTCGACACGTGCACCTGGTACCTTTATGGTAGGGTACCCGGGATGTACATCCTTGTCAGTAGCCCCTGAGTACTTGTCTGACTCGAAGAATCGGGCATGGAATCGTTCGTAAGTGCGCGTCATATTCTTTGTACTTGTGTTTATAATTGGAATTCCTGTATGAATAGCACATGTTGGCTATGTCGAGTATTTTCATCGACTTTGGTTTTTGCCTATGATAATCAAGGGATAATAGCTTAGTAGGCCTGGTACACTCGACGGATCGGGACCGGTTAACTACACATTCGGGTAAAGCCTTACTAGCTTTCAATCAAACTCGAGTCCCCGGACTCGAATTTGGAACAAACTGGTCAGACTAGACTATGCCGCGGAGGTCTTACTGAATCAATCTGCAGTATAACTTTGAAATTTACCCAACGCGTCCATCGGGAGTTTTCATCATGTCTGCTGACACAGAAAGTTTTAAGGATTAACGTTGCCGGAACGGTCCTTAGCCCAGCTCGAAGGTCCGGCGGGTCTTACCTTTGCACTATGCATGCAGCATCCGAGGTTATTTGCGGCGGACGCAACTCGGGAAATTTTCGAGTATGATTTTGCATCAAATTTTGCATATGATCTGAGTCGAGTCTTTTGTCGACCGATACTTTTGTCATTATTCTATCGGGTGCGCGACAGCGCTCCCGATGGGAGTAACCCCCGAGATTGTGTTTTATTGCTTGCAATGGAGGATAATCTCAAATCTTTTTATCCCATATATTCTTAGTCGAAGAAATTTTTGATACGCTTCCGATGGGATTAATATGCCACAGTCGAAGGAACGGTCGAGTGACCAATTTCGCCTTAACATTGCTTTTTCACACTCGAACCAAGCAAGGCAGTCGAGTGACCGATATGCGTTGGGCAGACTCGAATGCTTTTCTGAACAGAGCGCTTGCAATGACGTCAGGGATGACGCTTACGGCGACTGCGCTGTCTGACACGCGGTGGCGTGCGTTATGCTGTGACGGATGGGATGTGACACGTGGGCCCCAAGCTGCAGTGCTGACCGAAGACTTGTGCCATAAGTGTACTTTGATTATGTACCCGCAGTTCTTTTTTGCAATGTCTTTGCTTAGTCGAATGTTTGAGTTACTTCTTGCCATCAAATTCAGGCGACAAGGCCTCGGCTGAGTCCCGGGTGAAGGAGCTAGAGGAGGCACTCGCCTCCCAGCGCGCCGAGTCGAAGAAAACTTTGGATGCCACCAAGGACGCAGCCGTCGTGCGCGAGAGAGGGTACGCTGAGCGACTGGCTGGCCTCGCTCGGGATGTGGGAGGTTAGTAATTTTCCCTTTGACATTTTTCTGTAGCCTCTGAGTGCTGTGTAGTGATTTGTGCTCTTTTTGGTCTTTCTTTGAAGGAGTTATTGGCGCGCCAGCACCTTCTGACGTGGTCAGTGATGAATTGTCACTCGACCACGTGATAGGTGACCTTGATGCCATGTTCGTCCAGGCGAAGGATGCTCTCGCCAAGTCCACCAGCACACTTGGCGCCGTGTACAAAGACGTGCTTCCGCATGGCGAGCAACCGTCGACTGTTGATGGCTTCGCCAACATTCTTGGTGCAGGGACTTCGACCATGGCGAATTTTGCTCGCGCCCTCACGGTACGTGGCTCGGAGTCCACCCTCAAGCTGATATTAGGTCATGGGATAGAGGGTAACTTCGAGGTAGCTATGTTTGACTTCCCTCGGAAGGCCGGCGGGAACTAGAATCTCTGAAGCATGTTAGCGAGCCAGCCGCCCGACTGGCCAACATATTTATGACCACCATGGAGCGCCGGGAACAGAGGTCGCCGCCCGTTCGAGTAGGGCTAGGTCGGAGTCTGCGTCATAGTTTTAAGGCAGCCGAACCTATTTTTATGCTCTGTAATGACACATTATGATCACGCGAGTATGCGTGTACTTTTGCTACACTTTGTATGAATGTCCTCTTTAATGCCTTTTGCGTTTTCACCTGAAAGGCTATGTGTCGTTGACTCGCTTGGCTTATGTGCTTGGTTTCTCATTTCTAACATGAGATTTGTGTGATGCCTTGAACAGCCACGGGCAGCCGCTATTTCAGCTGGTTCGTCGCGACCGCGTGCTTCCACCCGATCTCGGGCTCAAGTGGCAAATGATGCTAAAGTAATGCGTTATATGAAAGCTCGAGTCATGAAACTAGAGCAAGAGTTAAAAAGTGCCTAGAGCGATCTGGATATGATGAAAATGAGACCAGCTCCAGCCTCCCAACGAGAGAATTATGTGCTTGGCGAGATGGACCTTGTGAATAGGCAACTCGAGTGTGAGTACAGTCCTTGCCATGATTACAGGTCTTTTGCTTACTCCCATTGCTGACCTTTATACTTTGCAGGTTTTGTTCGTGACCTCAAAGCAGAACAGGCTCGCGTTGAGGAGCGTTTGGACAATGCGACTGACACTCCGTCAACTGGTCGTCAGCATTTTTGGCTTGATAGGTTTCGAGCGCGCACACTCGCCACTTTGAAGGACCGTGCGTGGCGAAGCACTCAGCTACTCGAGTTATGCAGGTTGGCTTTCATTCGCATCAATCAGACCCTCTTTCCAATAGGATCACAACCACAAGGGATTCATGGTCTGCTAGATCTGTTCCGTCACGCGGGTCCTATCCGGGAGATGCTCACCCAGAAGCTTGTGGATGGATCTAATGCGACGATGGCATGCGTGCGAAGTCAGCGTCCCAACTTGGTGTTGCCGCCACCCGCCGTTGGAACGACTTTGTCTCAGGAAGACCTTGATGGCACCGTTCTATCTGCGAAGATGCTGGTCGAGCGATGCCATGACCAACTCTTTGGTCCTGTGCTACCCATCAAGGACGAGCCTGAAGACTAGAGGCTTTTTGTGTATAAACTTGTAGAGGGGGCAGCCCCCGAGTGTAAATTTGCCACTTTGTATATAATACGCATTATTTACTTTGTGTTTCCTCAGCCCCCGAGTCTATCGAATGGGGTTTATGAAAATGTTTCGAGTGTGAACCAATAATTGCGCAGCCCCCGAGTGCTTAAAGTGGGGCTGTGAATTTTTGTGATATCTGAAGTTTTAACCTTTGCTTTGAGACTCAGCCCCCGAGCGTGCGAGTGGGGTTGAGGAGTTCTGCGTTCTTGCTTGAACTTTTGTGACCCAGCCCCCGAATTTTCGAGTGGGGTTGAGGAGTTCTGCGTTCTTGCTTGAACTTTTGTGACCCAGCCCCCGAATTTTCGAGTGGGGTTGAGGTATTATTCTTGAAGGAGCGAAAACTCGTGTCCTTGATGGCACAACCCTCGAGCGTTTCGGGTGCGGCCAAGGTATGTACTAATGAGTTATGCGAATAGTAAATAGAGAGATTGGAGGAACATTTTGATTATATTCCACTTTTGAATGTTAAGCTGCAGGCCGCCTCATTAAAAACCTTCCAGCCCCCTTAGGTACCCTGGAAGGAAAAGAGCGCGTCTGAAACCTGCAGCCATCCGACATATGTGCCTATTACATTGTGCGACTGAGCAATCTAAGCATAGAAACGGCGCAGCTGCGCAACGTTCCAAGGATTGTGCGAGAGTTCGCCTGTCTTCGCGTGCTTCAGTCTGTATGCTCCACCACCAATGACCTCGGTGATGATAAGGGTCCTTCCCATGGGGAAGCGAGTTTGTGCACCTTCTTTTGCTTCAGTCGAAGTACCAGGTCGCCAACCTCGAAGGACCTGGTGCGCAGTCGACGGCTGTGGTAGTTGCGGAGGTCTTGCTGATAGACAGCTGTGCGTGCTAGCGCCGTGTCGCGTGCTTCTTCGAGCAAGTCGACTGCATCTTCGAGTGCTTCATCTGCGTCTTCTTCGTTGTATGCTTCGACTCTTGGTGCATTGAATCTTACATCTGATGGCAGGATTGCCTCTGCGCCGTAGACCATGAAAAATGGGGTGAACTGTGTTGAAGCGTTAGGAGTTGTGCGTAGGCTCCATAGCACAGATGGGAGTTCTTCGACCCAAGCACCCGCGGCTCTTTTGAGTGGCACCAGGAGGCGTTTCTTGATTCCGCTTGTCACGAGTCCATTGGCTTTTTCGACTTGGCCATTGGACTGCGGGTGTGCCACGGATGCATAGTTGAGCGTGATGTCTTGCTCTTTGCAGAAGGATCGGAACTCTTCAGCCGTGAAGTTTGTACCGTTATCAGTGATGATGCTGCTTGGTACACCGAAGCGGTATATGATGGATTTTATGAAATTGACTGCTGTAGTGGCAGTCGAACTTGTGATAGGGACTGCTTCAATCCACTTGGTGAACTTGTCGACCGCCACCAGAAGGTGAGTATGCCCTCCATGGGAGGATTTTTTGAGTGGCCCGACCATATCGAGCCCCCACTGGGCGAAGGGCCAGGCCAATGGTATTGTCTTCAACGCCGATGCGGGTGCGTGCGGCTTTGTGGCGAATTTTTGACAGCCGATGCACCTTTTGACTATGTCCTCCGCGTCTTTGAGTGCTGTGGGCCAGTAAAGCCTGCGCGAAAGGCTTTGGCTACGAGTGATCGACTGCTGGCGTGATGCCCGCAGGTACCTGCATGAATATCACGAAGGATGGCCTGGCCATCTTCGAATGCTATGCATCGTTGGAACATACCTGATACGCTGCGCTTGTATAGTTCGCCGTTGATGACGGTGTATGCTTTAGATCGTCGAGTGACGCGTCTTGACTCTGTTATGTCTTCAGGTACCTCGCCGCGGAGTATGTATGCGAGGAAAGGTTGAGTCCAAGTTGGCTCAATGAGGAGTACCTCGACTGGCGGGTCCTCTGTGCTAGGTGCTTTGCTCTTGGCTGGTGCGGCTGATGTAGGAGATGTTCGTTTTTGCTTGATGGACCTGTGCTCGATGCGCTCGAGGAAGACACCAGGTGGAACTGGTGCTTTGGTCGCGCCAAGGTTGGCTAGCTGTCTGCTTCTTCGTTGCTCTCGCGCCCTATGTGCCGCAACTCGCAGCCTTCGAAGCTGCCCTCCATTAGGTTGTACAGGTCACGGTAGGCGATCATGTTGTCTGCGATGGCATCGCAGGCCTTCATTGTTTGCTGCACCACCAGGTTCGAGTCACCATAGATCATCAGTCGAGTGCACCCGAGGGCTTTGGCCATCCGCATGCCATGGATCAGGGCCTCGTACTCAGCTTCGTTATTGGATGGTAACTCGAATCCCATCTGCAGGACATAGCGAAGCTTGTCGCCTTTTGGTGATATGAGGATGACACCTGCGCCTGCGCCTTCGTTCTTCTTTGAGCCGTCGAAGTACATAGTCCATGAGTTGGACACATCTGGTGCTCCTGGCAACTGAGCTTCGATCCACTCGGTATGGAAGTCAGGTAAGACTTGTGCTTTGATGGCCTTCGGGTAATCATACTTGATATCTCGTGGTCCTAGCTCGATGAGCCATTTTGCGACTCGCCCAGTTGCGTTGGGATTTGTGAGGATGTCCCCGATCCCTGAGGTGCTGATTACAGTGATCGGGTGCTCTGCGAAGTAGTGCGTCAGCTTCCTTGAGGACATGAACACGGCGTAGGCCAGCTTTTGATAATGCGGGTACCGCTGCTTTGATATGGAGAGGACTTCACTCAAGTAGTAGACTGGGCGTTGTATGCTTTGGGCGTGTCCCTCCTCCTGCGTTCGACTACCAGTACGGTACTTACCACCCTGTTAGTTGCGGAGACATACAGGTATAGTGGCTCACGTTCCCTTGGTGCGACGAGGATTGGAGGGCTTGTGAGGACTCGCTTGAGATCCGTGAAGGCTGCTTCGGCTTCTGGCGTCCACTCGAATTTGTCTGCTTTCTTCATCAGCCGATAGAACGGGAGTGCTTTTTCGCCCAGTTTGCTGATGAATCGGCTGAGTGCTGCCACTCGACCTGCTAATTTTTGTACGTCATGGAGCTTTGAAGGCCTTTGCATTGTCAAGATGGCCTGTATTTTCTCCGGGTCCGCCTCGATTCCACGAGCCGAGACTAGATACCCAGAGCTGCCCGGCTGGCACGCCGAACGTGCACTTCTTCGGGTTGAGCTTGATGTGGAAGCGTTTGAGGTTTGCGAACGTCTCTCGCAAGTCATCGAGTAGTGTGTTTTCCTCCCTTGTTGTGATGACGATGTCGTCTACGTAGACCTGGACGTTTCGCCCAATTTGCTTCTTGAGGCAGTCTTGCATCATGCGCTGGTAGGTTGCGCCTGCGTTCTTGAGCCCGAAAGGCATGTTGTGTAGCAGTAGACCCCGAGTGGGGTTATGAACGCCGTTTTCTCTTCATCTTCTTCCTTCATCCTTATCTGGTGGTAACCTGAGTAAGCATCCAGGAAGGACAGGCGAGCGCACCCGGCGGTGGAGTCGACGATCTGGTCGATTCGAGGTAGTGGAAAGTGATCCTTTGGACAACATTTATTGAGTGCTGTGAAATCTACGCACATCCGAAGGATATCTGTGTGCTTCTTCTCTACAAGTACGGGGTTAGCCACCCATTGTGATTTCTTGATTTCTCTGATGAAACCTGCTGCGAGTAGTCTGTCGACTTCGGCTTCGACTGCGGTTCTTTTCGGGCCGGATATGCGGCGCATTGTTTGCTTGACTGGCTTAGCATCTGGAAATAATTGGAGAGAGTGCTCGGCGAATTCCCTGGGAATACCTGGCATGTCGGCTGGACACCACGCAAATATATCCCAGTTCTCACGGAGGAATTCGACGAGCGCGCTTTCCTATGCGATAGGCAGACTCGAAGAGACATTGACTGTCTTGGTCGGGTCAGTCGGGTGCACCTGATGCGACCTTGTGTCATTGGTGGCATTGAATGCTCTGTCGACTGCCACCTTCTTGTGCTCCGGCATAAGTGTTCGATCGTTGGAGACCGCTAGATCGGCGAGTGTTGCTTCCATGCCGAACATCTCAGAGATTTTGCTAAACTCTCGGTCGCAAGAATCGGACTTTTGGAAGTTTCCTTTGACTGTGATTACTCCTTTTGGTCCAGGCATTTTCAGCTGAGGTATGCGTAGTGTGGGACCGCCATGAATCGAGCGAACGTCGGGCGTCCAAGTATGGCGTGGTATTGTGACTTCCAGTCGACACTTCGAACTCAATCGACTCTGTCCTGAAGTGGTTTTTGTCCCCGAACGTAACGTCGAGTTGTATGGTGCCTTCTGGGCTTATTGCTTTGCCTGGGACGATACCGTGAAAGGTATTTGAGGATTTTGGCAGGTTTTCGACTGACCTGTTCATTTTGCGGAGCGTATCCGCGAAGATGATGTTTATGCCGCTGCCACCATCCATGAAGACCTTGGACATGGCGTAACCTCCAATTTGGGCGTCGAGTACCAGAGCAGAGTGCCCTGGACGAACTACCGATGGTGGGTGGTCCTCTCTGCTGAAGCTTATTGCAGTTTCGGATCCCTTCAAGAATTCAGTTACGGCAGGAGGTGACATGACCGCCATATTTACTTGTCGAGTGCGAAGTTTTTGCTCCCTGTTGGAAGGGCGACCTTTCTGTATCATGTACATCTGCCCTTGGGGCGGAGGGTACTGAGGTTCGTCCACCCGAGGTACGGGTTGTATGGCACCCGCGATATTTCCGCCTGCGGCAGGCTGTGGTGGTGGAGGTGGTGCCATCAGAACGGGCACATTGTTTGGCTGAGGCACAGGTGCAGGTGCGGGTGCGTGTGCGGCTGTTGCCTTTCTGAGTTGCACGTATTCAGATGCTAGTTGGTCGAATTCTCTGCAGTTTCTCATCGAGTGATTGGAGCGCAATTTTCCGTCTTCCCCCTTGTACAGGTGGAATCTGCAATCAGCATCCATCTTGTCATCGAATGATCGCTCGTTTTGTGCGCCGGAGCGCGACTTGCGCCAATCTTTCTTCTTGTAGCTGTCGCTGCGTTGGTTGCGGTCTCGACTGTCCCGGCGATCATCTCGACTGTCCCGGCGATCATCTCGACTATCCCGTCGATCTTCTGACCGTCGGTCGCTTCTGTCTTGGTCGTTGCGGGGTGTGGAGAATCCAGCCGCCATGAATTCGGGTCTGTCGTCGTCGTAGTGACGTTTTGAACGTTTGCGCCTCCGGTCGTCTCTGTACGAGTCCCTGCGGTTCGACTGCCGCTATCATGATTGTCACGGGGTGAGGACCCGCGTGTGGTGCGCGCCATGTCTTCTCCGTCTGCCCACTCAGTCGCGATCTTTAGGAGGTTAGCCACAGAGGTTGGCTTTTGGCGACCAAGTGCTTCTTTGAAATCTCGCCTGGCGAGGCCCATGATGAAAGCATCCATGGCCATATCTTCTGAAATTACTCCAACTGAGTTGCGTATCTCAGTCCATCGTCGGATGTATGACCTCAACGTTTCGTCCGACCGTTGAATGCAGGCTCTCAGTTCTTCGAACGTTTTTGGTCGCTCACATAGAGGCTCGAAGTTTTTGATGAAGTCTGCGCGGAAGTGATCCCACGAGTCGTATGTTGATGGAGGTAGAGCCTTGAGCCAGTCGCGGGCTGTGCCTTCGAGCATGAGTCGTATGTATTGCATGGCTGTGGTATTCGTGCCTCGCTGGCACGAGACAGCCAGTCTGTAGTCTTCCAGCCATCCTGAAGGTTCCTGTCGACCCGTGTATTTGGGCTGTTCAGATGTGAGTTTGAACCCTTTGGGCATCCGTGTCTCGCGGACGCGTCGAGTGAAGCACAGAGCTCCGCATGGCTCAGGCTCCTGATCAGAGTACGAGTCGCTACTGTAAGATCTGCGTGATCTGCTCCTGGACCTGCGCCGACGTGAGCCGCTCCTTTCCTTCGAGTGGTGACTGCGACCACTGCGATTATGTTCTTCACGACGCGGGTTTACTATGGCACGGTCTCGACTCCCTCCTGGAGTTTTTGGGATTTGGCGTATGGCCTTCGCCGCTAAGGCGAGTGATTTGATCTGTTGGCGATGTAGTTTTGCATTGGGGTCATCCGCTGGAGGCTTGATTGCCTCTAGGTATGCTGCAGCAGTAAAAAGGGCACCCGCAGCTGTTTTGGGTACTGGTACTCCCTCTCGTCGAATGTCATGAAAGAGTGGCCTAAGTTGCGGGTGAGCGCTTCCCTCTCATCTTCCGCGAGGCGTGACAGCCTTGATCTGGGTCTTGTGTCTGCTCGCCCGGTGGAGCTCATGGAGAGCTGTCTTCTCCGTGCACTCGACAAGCTAGCTTGCTTTTTACGTTCTTCGAGTGTTGCTCTGATCTGCTGCAGTCGAAGTGATTCCTGCCAGTTGAAGTACTGGAAGGTCAACATCTCCTCTCGTGTTGCGTCCACTGGCATCATTGTGCACTCCTTGATGACTTTATCTGCTTTTGCTGCCATCTCAGCAGTAATTGTGAGATTGTGACTCCATCCGGCATAGTAACTGTGCACGGGAATTCTGTAGGCCTGCGACTGGCCGCAATATCAGATGATTCTGCGGCGAAGGCAACGTAGACCTGCTGGGGTATCACCCGAGGGTATGTGTATGTGTTTTCGAGTCCCGTCATGGACTCGACGTCTTCATCGAGACTCATATCAGAGTCAGTATGCCAGTCGAACAGCCCATCTGGGCGAAGCTCGCCGTCGATGTGTTCATCGCCTATGCTCATCTCGGTGTCGGCGAAGTCGTTATGGATCTCGAGTTGAGGTTGTTGTTGGTGCAGATCTCGGAGTCGACGTGGTTGTCGATATGAGTTTCGGGCTCATCGAAGTCGCTGAGGGAGATCCCGCAGTCGAAGCTATCCTCGAGTGGAAGATTGAGCTCGGGATCGTTTGTGCGGTATGCTGATTCAGCCTCCTCACCTTGGAGTTCTTTCGCAATGAACTCGTTGATCTCTCGAGTCGACATGGTTGTTGCAGACGAGCAGGCTTGGAGGATCGACGATGGTATGGACGCAGTTGATGGATCCGCAGTCGAAGGAGCCGCAATCGATGGAGCCTCGGGTGCGGAAGTCGCGAGTTGGCGTGGATCTGTCAAGTCCTGCATACCAAGCTTGTTTACGAAAAAATTGAACGAACCAACGGTTAAACCCAAACCTGACTCGAGACCAGCGAACGTCCCTGGAATTCTGGCGAGTGTGGCTCGAAATTCATCAGAGGATCTGATGTGCTTTTTGCAGGTGAAGTTGGCGTGCTGCCGTTTGTCGAGTGAGTCGGCGAGTTGCCGTGTGCCGCCGAGTCGGCGAGTTCTGGTTTGTTGATGCAGCCGGCGAGTTGCCGTTTGTAGATGCGATCGGCGAGTCGCCGTTTTCCGATGGAACCGAAGAAACCGTGAGTCCAGCACTATTCTTTCCCACAGACGGCGCCAATTGACGAGGGGTTAACTCATCAAATCCCATGGTTAAGGACCTAGGTTGAGATTACGAGGAGAGAACGTGGTAGAGCTGGTAGTTTCGTCGGCTGACAAGCAAAAGCAGGGATTTTACCCAGGTTCAGGCCTCCAGAGTAACACCCTACTTCCTGCTTGTCTGGTATTGATCGTGTGAGATTATGCGGGCTACAATGGGGTCCTGGCGAGATGTCGATCTCGCTAGGGTTTTTGGTGGTTCGAGTATTGCGTGTCCTAGATCGGCGGCCCTCCCAGCCTTTATATAATAGGCTGGGTCTCGGGAGTTCGCAACCGATCCTGTTTACATGTAAGGAAAGTCTAAACCGACTATGCCTATGTCTAATCTTGGAGGGTACTCCATCTTGTTGGGCCTTTCATCATGGGCTTCATGTAAGCTCTTGATGGTTGGGCCTTAGTCGACACGTGCACCAGGTACCTTTATGATAGGGTACCCGGGATGTACATCCTTGTCAAATAATAACAAAAATATTTAAAAAAATCTAAGAACGCCGCCGGCTCAAATCCCTTCGCCGCCGCCGTCTGTTGCTCCGACGGCTTGTCACCACACATCTAATTTTTTTCCCTTTTTCCTCCTCCCGTTTCTCTCCCCGGTCAGATGGCCTTCCTCCGTCACCAACCGGAAGCGCAGCAGTAGCTCTTCCTGCCGCCGGCCATGGCTTCCTCCACGCCCAGCCACCGCCATCGCGGCTCCCATCGAGCTTGCGGCGTTCTCTTGCCCTGCCCAGGCTCGAATCGCGTGGGCCTAGAGACCTCGTGGGCGCGCTGCCGGGAACGAGCTGGACAAGATGGGCGGCGTCGGGCCGGAGATCCAAATGGACGTCGGGCCATGTGCTCCTTGAATCAGCCCGAGCTGTAGCCCTCCGTTAGGCGTTCATTGAATCGGTCGGAGTGGCGGGTCGCCGTTTCCGACGGGGACGTGGCGGCGTTGTTCTGGGACTTGAGGAACGGCATGAGCTCGTTCCTCGTCTCACGGACACCAGCATCATCCCCTCTCGCTCGTAACGGGGCCATTCACATCAGAGGTTGAACCCGCGGTCTCGCCGGCGTGCCCGAGTTCCTGCGCGCCGCCGGTCGTCTCCCCACGCTCGTCGCCACCCCTCTGACCCTGCTCGTCACCGCACCCAAGTGACCAGCTCGCGCCGCCAGAGCACCTCGGCTGTCTGGTCCCGCGCGAGGGAGAGCGCGCGGCGTGGAGGAAACCATGGCCGGCGGCAGGAAGAGCTCCTACTGCGCTTCCGGTTGGTGGCGGAGGAAGGCCATCTGACCAGAGAGAGAAACTGGAGGAGGAAGAAGGCCCGAATTTGATTTTTTGCGAAATATCCAAAAATATAGGCGGTTTTCTACAAGATTACGTGTCCACGTCAGCACTCCTGCAACGGAAAACAGACTGACATGTGGGGTTCGTGACCTGCGTGCACCAAATTTCCAGTTGTGTGACTAAAAAATCACGTTCTTCAGATGTATGACTTAAAGTGCACATAGCGAACGAGTTGTGTGAACACCAGTGCAATTAACTCTTTATACGGTCCAGTCATTTTACCAAGCATGAAAAGAGCAAAAACCTGAAGCAGCATTTCATACCAACTCTCAATTCGTAGCAAAATTATCACTAGTAGATAGATGTGTCAGTCTGTAGAACAACTGAAACACAAAGATAATAAAATTAGCACCAATTCATGTGGAAAGTCATATAAAGGTAGCCCCTAATCCTACGGGAAGGAGTCGTCCAACGGGATTATAGCGATCTGTTTAGGCCGGATCCGATCCCTAGCAGCGCTAATTGTTAGCACCTGACTAGAAGGAACGTAAACTGTTTAAGGTATAATATTGGACCGTATCAAATAAATACAAAGATTAGGCGGGACAAAAAAGATTAGGCGGGACGATATCCTTACAAAAATAGAAAGAACCGTGATTTTAGCGATTTGTCTAGGGTCCGATCCCTAGCCGTGCTAAGTGTTAGCAACTGAGCAGAGATTGTATAAGGAAAATCGAATCATATCACATAAATACAAAGATTAGCCGGGATGAATATTAATTGGTTTATGTTCAATAGGCAGAATATTGGAAGACGTGGAAAGCGTTGAGATCAGTTTACCTAATGGACTGTGTGTCCGTGGTCACGCGTGCGAGGGTCTATCGTCTTGCTACTACCGTTGTTTAGTAGACAACCAGTGCTATCCAACAGCCGATTATTGCAACACTAAATGTAGCAAGAGTTCTTCCCTGGACACAGCGGCGGTGATGACTCGTGCACCATCGCTTCCTATCTAATATGGCTATATAGTTTTGCAAGAATAATGCATGATGTATCAATTAATGAATAATTTGGATAATAAGAAATGTCATAATACTTGCATACGTTTCATGAGCTGAGAATGAAGTTATACAATCTCTCCTATGTATCTCGATGTCATGGTGTTATGTGCCATTAGTCTGTTGCTCATTGTCGTCAAGATCAAAACCGGAGATCTTGTTGTGTATTATATTTTGTTAAAATTTCTTCATATCAAAACCGGAGATCTTGTTTAGTATTATACTCCATCCGTCCCAAAATAAGTGTCTTAAGTTTACCCAAAAGTGGATGTATCTAGACATGTTTCATGTATAGATACATTCATTTTTGTACAAAGTTGAGACACTTATTTTTAGAGAAGCGCGACCATCAAGTTTTACGAGTTTGTGTACGTCTCCCTAACCTAGCGCCGCTAGGCGACTAGGAGGCGGGGCCTTTTTTCCACCGATCTCCACCGGCCGGCGAGCTGGGCCTCCCTCCCTCCGCTTGCTGCTTCGGCGGCGGGAGGGATGGGGACCCCGTTTTCTCCGTTTTTGCATGGTAGGTAGGGTTAGGAAGGTTCTGGCATGGTGCGTCGTTGGGGTGGTGGGAGCGGCGCACGGGCAAATAAATCTGTCTCAACTCTACTCCCATACCGACGTTCTCCTTCATGGCGGCGTCTCGGAGTTGGTGGCTTTGTGTGCTTGCCGATCTTTCAGATCGGTGGCGGTAACGTTCATGGATGGTGTCGGCGAGGCGACGGCGGCGACTCCATCAGATGGATTTTTCCTCCTGTTCTGTCCCCGTTGCTGCGGCGTTGTCTCCGGCGCCACGGTGGAGCAGAGAGGATTCGTCCAGGAGTACGTACAGACGGTGGTCTGCACTGGTGACAACTGGAAGATGGTGCACCTTGTGCTGGGTTTGTGGTTGGAGGCTGATGGTTCTGGTTCCCTACTCCGACGTCGTCGTGCGGGAGTGCCAGTGCTGAAGTTTGATGACGTGTCCGGGGTCGTGCTGCCCCGGTCTGATTCTTTCAACGGCAATGGTTTGTCTTATGGCAAACTACTTTGTAGGTCCGAAAAGCTGATGATCAGCGATGGAGCCGTGTCGAGCTCGGTGAAGAGGTGATCTGTCTATTTTTTTTTGTGTCTGCTACGGTGGTGCCGAAGAAGAGAGATAGGCGCTGATTTGTCACATAAGTTTATCCTATCTTTTCAGATCTATAAGAACAGTGTATACGTATTTTGTATCTTATCTTTAATTTATCAATGAGAATCTTATTACCATGAAAAAAAGAGTATGGTGCTATGTAGCATCTGTCTGTTGCCAACTCGCTGGGGAAATGTTCCAGAAAGCGGTTTTGTTGGGTCACACAGCCATGGAAGAAAGCGTAATATCCGTAGGAACGCGTAAGATGGCAGAATACGTCTACACGGCTTCAGACGTTTATCGTTTCCATCGGCGGCCCTGGACCGCCGGACCTCCGGACGGCGGCGGCCTGCCCGGATGGCGGTGTGCAGGCCTCCAACCACCTCGGCGACTCCGCCCACACTCGACTCCATCGCCATTCACCACCCGACCACCGGACGGCACAGAAGCCCAACGCCGGTAGGCACTGCCAGTCCGCCACCATCTACATGTCAGGTGAATTAGTGAAAGAACTACCTTCTCAGCGCGACTCCAACAAATTTATTCAGTTTAGTCACTAATCAGTAAATCCTACCCTTGTTCTCCTGTACATTTGGATACCGGCTAAAGAATGTTGCTCTATCTGTAGTTCTATACCGTGTGATTTGGCACACTGTTTGAACCTTGTGACAGCAAATTCGTGCAAAGGGAATGTTGATTATTCACAGCATGGACGTAGTAATTCCCATCCTACTCATCCGCAGCTTGCCACTACGGAAAGAGATTTTTCGATTCCGGGGCATGGGTCACCTCCAAACTTGGCAGGTTGTACTGGAATAGCGCACTTCCTTCTACCTAGGCAAGCCTGAAACAGAAAATAAGCGCTTGTGTTATCAAGATTGTAGTGGTAAACTGGTGATAGGATAGTGCATTATGGAATTAGCATTCAGCTTCTGGAGAGTCAGTGTGGTTTACATCCTTTACGACGAACTCTGTCGTTTCTGCGTGACAACTCTCGATGCAGCTCCTGCCAGAGCTTCTGCAGTCTTCGACCGGATTTCCGTAGCTTGCAAACTCAATATTTGTGATGTGCTTGCCCTTCTGGCACTTGAGGCGAACTGCTGGGTGCCTTCTGCGTGACAGGAGGGACGGGGTAGATAACTCATTCACACTACTATACACTCTGGTAACTGACATTGTGTTCACAGTTATCTGTAGGGGATCGCCACCCATTTCCTCCATGAGGACGAGGGTGTTCTCTTTAGGCTTCAGAAAGTACTGTGGTATGTGGTACCTTCAGAAAAGCCAAGCAAGACATCCATTTCTGTTCATTACGGGTTCAAGAAAGGAATTTGTGTCATTAGTAAGAACTAGTTCTACTACTGACAAGGATTGGGATGGTTGTCCACTAGGGGTCTTGAAGGAGACCCAATACCGTCCGATGCTCTCTCCATTGATCCACACCTCGCCCTTCCCCGTACTGCTGAGGTTCAGCGTTACTGGGTCATTCCCCCATGGTGTGTCAAACGTTGTCTGCACAACACAACAACGGTTATCCAAGCTGTTGGCTGCCATCACTGTGGAGTAAAAATGTGATTGAAATCTATGAGGAGTTCAAGACTTATGTACATTTTCTGTACCTTGTACCAGATAAGTGGAGGGTGTATGGACTTATCAATGGCAGTCCATTGAGCATGAGACGATCCTTCCAGCGTGTAGATTTTATTCATTTCTCCAGATAAGCCAACCTGCGCAGGGTGTAATTGTTTGAAAATGGGCATCTGAGATCGATCTATCACTTCAGAATTAGTGTTGACCTGGATTTACTTGGTGTTTCCACAGCTCATTATTCAGAGAGTGTGATTTGTGATGCCCCTGTTGTATGCTCACTTTATGAACTCCAAAGGTTCGTCGCTCCATGTAAGCCCCAGAATCCTTTATTTGTACAGGAAAACTCAATTGATCACAAATACTTTTCTAAATCCTCTGTTAGTGCTTAATTGATTATTGCTCATGTAGTGTCCTTAATTTTTTCCTTGGGGTCCATTTAGCATTCAGAGCTAGAGTGGTGTGTTTTGGTGGCACAATCAAAAAAATATAGCAATTAATTTTCAGTTAAGGAAGAAACAAAAAGGATTTTCTTGCGGTCCTCTTTCTTAGTTAAGCTAGATATGCACATGTTTGCAATCTCTGTCAAAGGCTTCATATAAACAGTAAAATCTGAATCACTTAGCAGTTGGATGACACTTCATGCTCTCCCTGTTTTTTTATTGACATTGTCTGTGCATTTAACAAACTAACATTCTATACAACCAGGTGAAAGTCATACCGGTGATCCAACCATGACACTTAGCAGTGATAGGGAGTTTTGTCCTTCCTTTAGCGAAATAGGGGTCTTGAGAATGATAATCTTAGGTCCATCATGACTGCCATGCACACTACCTAATCACATGTGGAAGAATATAGCAAAGTTTGAGAAAATATGTAACTGGTAGCTGTTGAAGAAAAAAAAATCGAGCTACTTCTGGGCTCTTCTATAAATTGCACTGAGGTAGTATTTTTGTCCTTACCTACATAATCATTGTTGATGTAAGCATGTAAAACATGTGCATGTGACTCCACATTAAGCACTAGCTGACCATGCCCATTCGATCTGTAATTATATCTGCATGATTTCCATTATTTTATGATCAATATGGGCAGGACGAGGTATTTAAATCCAATGATAAATCGTAAACATTTAAGCGAGATGAAGCTCATCTTACCTAGAAAGGTACCAGAGATAATCTGTTTCATCTTTTGTAGTTGAGAGATGTTCAAGAAGTCGATTTCCATTGTGTGTTGTGTTGCTTATTTCCTGAGGAATTGGTTCTTTGAATATTTTCCAGTTATCAACATCATTTAGAGGCTGGACTATTTGTGCTGTTCTTAAACCATGCTGTGCATTTATCTGCCAAAAGTAAACTGATAAACGAATCACTCCCTTCAGACCTTCAACGACCGAAGAATTGTAGGTAGGTAGCTCACCTTGGCTGTTTCGAATACTACTGTCCTGCAACCTGAGAGGATACTTATTGATTTCGGAGCTATCTGGAATGATGCTTCACCAAATTGGATGTTTGATGTTTTATGCTTGTCAAAGTTTACTAGGAAAGCCACACAGTCTGACGCTGTTTCAAAAACATGCCCCTGTAGTATTCCAAAAGTTAGCCTCGCTGGATCAATGGAATTTTACTGAATATAAAGTATACCTAGTTTCACTCTGCACACAATTTCACCTCTTGCTGTTCACCAAATGAATAATTAGAATATGATCCTGAAAGTAGCGGCTCTTCAGATTGCTTCACTGCAGCATGCAGTTCTCTGAGATGAGACCATGTTGATTGCCATATTAAGCCTGGATGTGCATATATTTCAACATCAATACTTAAATTTTAATAAAATATCTTTATTTGTTCTCTCAAGATCTTTATTGATGTAGATTTCATAAGTTTCTTACTATACATGTTTACATGGTTTGTTTTCATGTGCCTTCCTAGGGGACTATGCTCATGTTATGGTATTTCATATTCTAAGAAGTTTAAAACAGTTGCAGTTGCTTTTAGAATATGTCAAACATAGCTTGCAACTGAAGAAATACTTACCATATTCGTCAAGTGGAGCTCCGTCATAGTAGCTTGTTGTTACATAGGAGGATGCAAACCTTCCAAAGTTTGTCCCACCATGATACTGCATCATAATTCATAATCATATGAGATCATGAAAGGAATACGAAACAGATGTACTCAGAGATGTTAGGGAAGTTTCTTAAAGTTAACAGCCTTATGGGTTGTACCATGTAGTAGTTTACAAAGCTTCCTTTTTTTCTTGCTATAAAAAGTGCAACTGCAAAGGCAAGATCTGCTGCTGATCTGAATCTTAGGTCATGACCATATAAAGGATATCTGTATGCAGAGAAACTTGTATGTTAGCCTTTTTTTTACCCCTCGGGCGTGAAAGATCCTCAGAAGAAAAGCAAAGAGTATTTGGCGCACACCGAGATGTCCAATTTTCTGTCCACAAAGCTGGTTTGTTAGGCGAATTTGGCCCAAGAAATGTTTCCCCACAGATGAGGCCATTGCAGGTATTAATCTAACCATGTAATAAAATGTTATTACTGATTTCAATATGTGCGGAAAATCTATAATCCTGCATAATGGTATAAGAAATGGCACTGACAATTGGATCTGGAGCATCATCCTGCTTGCACATCATCCATGGAACACCCGTCTGGAGGTTTACAGCCATTGCTGCTGCCCACTGAACATAAGGTGGTCCCCTTGAATGGAATGCTGCCTCGACTAGCTTATATTCGTTCTCAATCTGCAAGTTAAGTTTTAGGCTTGCATACAAAAATCATATAATACAGACACGAAGGACAACAATTTTTTCCAATTGAAATACCTGTGATATGATTATTGGACCTCCTTGTGGATAGTATAAGTTTTCTTCCTTCATCATGTTAACTATTTTTGCAACGAAAGTTTGCATATGTACCTGCAAGTTGTTCAGCATTTAAATATGAATAGTCTGCTATGATAGTTTAGGATGTAATAACTTTGCTGTGCGGTGCTTGCGCAGTTAGCATTGCATGTACGATTCATCATCCAGTTCTTCAACCAAACAGCCTCTATATGCTTGTAGATGCATCTTCTTTTCAGTTTTGTTGTACCGCTTGTTTCTCATAGTGAGGTTGGTAAGTCTGTATGGAACATAATACACTCACCTCATATGTGACACACTGTTTTCACCTATGTATTATACTTGTACCTCACAATAATTTCACATATCTTTTGTGCTTGCTTAAATGCATCATGTGACATTTTGGCGTTTCTGAGGTTAGTGCAGTGTTCTGCAAGATAGAACTACACCTGAGTGACAGGTAAGATAATTTATCTTACCATGTGAATGAAGGATAGTAGGTAACAAAGAAATGATATTTACTCTGAATAACGCAGCTGCAGTTATAAGATTATGTGATGTAGTTTCAAATCATGCCAGTGTTCAACGCCTCGGGTAGCAGGATACCTTGAAGGGTTCGTTGTCGCTTCTGAAGGTAATGTTTGGGACACCGCGTAACCAAAATGGCATGGCTCTGCATGAATAAAGGATTCAGTAAAGCTTTCTATGTTCAGGACACCATAAAAAGCTGCATTCCATGTAGGAACTTCACTTGATGATCTCATACCCATATTTCCATTCTGCCTCGACGAAGGGGCCAACCCGGAGGCTTACGTAGAGGTCTTGAGCATGGACTTCTCTGATGAATTTCACCAGATCATATCTCCCTTCAAAGTTATACTGGTCCAGCAAAAAAGAAGAATTTGAAAGTCTCTTAGGTGCAACAAAATGCTCTATTACTGAAGTTTTGACTTGTGTTGTGCAAAGCGCATGCACCCACCTGACCTTGGATAGGCTCGTGAACATTCCAGAAGACATATTTTTGTATGACGTCCAGGCCACCTTTCCTGGCGTTCTCTATGAGTCCCGGCCACATCTGGTAAATAAATGTATCATTTATTTCACATCAGTTTGATAGAAGGAATGAAGGCTCATGCTTCATATGACCCGATGTGCATGCTTCATTGTGTGCAATATGTATTTACTGTTATTGAATGAACTAATTTGATTGCTGAAGAAAACTTGTCTGGGCCATTCCTAATTATTTGGTGAATCGTAAATTTGCTCCAAGAAATGCTTGAGATGACATATTCTGGCTTGCCCAGCCAGTGTTTTACCTGCATTTCTTCCTTTTTGAATGAATTGTCGTATCATTTTCTCGGATGTGATGAAGCGAACAAGAGATTTAGACTGTAAACTGCACACGGTTTTCCTATGAGCTATCAGCTCTATCTACCACCAGTTCACCACCCGAAACATTTTGTTGCACAGCAGAAAGTTACACCAATTTTTTTTTTTTAAAAGAGGGTGCAAGCACAATCATCATAGTAATACGAGAACCCAGTATCTCCAAATTATATTCAGAAAAACAACTTTAAGCAGAACGAATCAGTGCAAGATGACACAAAATGAAACGGAATACGGTACATGGATACCTCAGGCGTGCTTCTCGGGTAATGTATGTCTCCGGAGAAGAGCATCCTCCTGGCGCCATCCAGTATCAGGGCTCTGCCGTCGTAAGTCACCTCTCTTCTCGCCGTCCCGTTCTGTCCTCTCTCCTCCTCCTCAACCCAGAATCCTTCTGCCGCCGCCGCCGACGTGGCCACGAGCACCACCATGATCGCTGCTGCGGTGGCGGCGGCCATCTCTATGGGCGGCTAAAACACTACCCGGGTTCTACTTCCTCCTCACAACTGTATGCAGGTGCCTTATGCTCGTTTTATTTCCTTGCATATATGGGCTCGGCAACAATGGCAAGTAGTACATGCTTTCACCACGAGCCAGAGAGACGAATATGTTGATAGGGGAAGGTTGCAGGTTAGGTCGCAAGGTTGCGTTCGCATTCTTGTTTTTTTACTGTTTAATTAATTACATTTGTATGTCGGAAAATATGTTGATACATCTCCTTAGGCCTGTGCCAATGCTAGTTTCTTAGCACGATTTCATAGGCATTTTACTGACGTGGCATACTAGTTAATGAAAAAAGAAAGTGGGGTTGTATCTTATCTAACACGAGTGTGTGCTAAGGACAGATACATTGACTTGAAAAAATTGCATGTTTGATTTCGATTAGTGACATTGCGAATGAACGTCACTTAGAAGTGAAATATTTATAACACCCAGAAGTGAAGTTTATAAATAGACCCGTGTTCTCTAGCCACATTACGCATTGTGAGTGACACCATGAAAAATACAGTGGAACAAAAGGTTAACTCCATAGCCTACAAAAGTTCTAGCACACATTTCACACAAAAACATAGGGAGCTTATGATTTGCATGTTTCTAAAATGCGGGAATAGATGAAACTTTGACTGCGGTGTCATGTCCATTCGGATCATATAATATATTTTTATCCGATTGTATTGAAGGAAAAATGTACAGTTCTTTTCAGGAAGCTAGAGTGGATGAATTTTCCTTACAAACTATAGTGCAAAGTATCCTAAAGAAAACTATATTGTACATAAGGAACATCACGAGTTTGATCCATATTGTTTTACTATTCGTGTTATCCAAACAACTTTTAGTCAAACAAATCCCGTGCATTTTTCAATCCTCTATTTTACACTGGCAAATGTACGGTTGGAATCTAGAACCCGTTTCCGCCTCCACCTTCAGAGTGTCGATTACGCCTATCCACATCTACCAAAGCCACGCACACGTATCAACACCTCCCCGTTTCCCTTCTCCCCGAAGCTTCATAGTGTTCAGGGTTCAGACCCCAGTACTACACCACACACACTACCAAGCCCATGCAATGGCGGAGCTTGCTGGAGTTCGCTAGGAGGGAGGGGGGCAGTGGCCCCCCTCTGAGTATTGATGTATGTGACTGAAAATAACTGATGCAAAATTTCATTCGAGGTACTAATACTCGAGTTGCCAAGTTCAACAGAATTTCACTCGAGAAATTAGTATTCTACAGGCCGAGGACGGTTTTGCTGATTGCCGACTGCAGTACGTCTTATTCTTCAGATAGTACAAGGGGGAAGAGCTGGCTCTATTTTGCAGGATGTGCTCTGCACAATGTTGATCCACATTATTAGATTGTAAATTGATCTCACATATACAATACGATCATGACACATAACTCGCACGAGTGTGTGCTAGTGACTGATATGTTGACTTGAAAATTTTGCATGTTTAATTTTGATTGGCGACATTGCGAAGGAACCTCACTAAGAAGTGAAATATTTATAACAACCAGAAAGTGAAGTTTGTAAATAGTTGGCTCTATTTTGAAGGATGTGCTCTGCACGATGTTGATCCACATTATTAGATTGTAAATTGATCTCACCTATACAATACGATCATGACACATAACTCGCACGAGTGTGTGCTAGTGACTGATATGTTGACTTGAAAATTTTGCATGTTTAATTTTGATTGGTGACATTGCGAAGGAAACTCACTTAGAAGTGAAATATTTATAACAACCAGAAAGTGAAGTTTATAAATAGACCCGGGTTGTCTAGCCACATTATGCATTGTGAGTGATACCATGAAAAAGACAGTGGAACAAAAGGTTAACTCCATAGCCTACAAAACTTTTAGCATACATTTCACAGAAAAACATAGGGAGCTTATGATTTGCATGTTCCTAAAATGCAAGAATATATGAAACTTATGATTGCGGTGTCATGTCCATTCGAATCATATATTATATTTTTATCTGGTTGCATTGAAGGAAAAATGTACTACTCCCTCCGCTCACAAAAGAATGTCTCAACCTCTACCTACTAAATCATGTATAGATACATATAATTTTGGGTAGGTTGAGATATCTTTTTGTTGATGGACAGAGTAATTCTTTTCCAGAGTGGATGAATTTTTTCTTTACGGCCTGTCCACCAAAGCGACGCACCGTATCAACTCCTCCCCATTCCCCCTTCTCTCCGAAGCTTCAGATTGTTCAGGGTTCAGAGTCCAGTACCGCACACACAACCAAACCCATGTCGGAGGCGTCCTCGTCCTCGGCGGCGGCCCCTGCCCCGGCCGCGGCTCCGGCGCTGGATCCGGAGGCGATTGCCCTCATGGCGGACGAGGCGCCGCCGGAGGAGATGACGCTGGTCCTCAAGTGGAACGGCAAGGAATACACGGTGCGGGCGATGGGGGACGACACGCTGCTGGAGCTCAAGCGGCGCATCTGCGAGGCCACCGACGTGCTCCCCAAGAGGCAGAGGCTTCTCTACCCCAAGATCATGCTCAACGACGACTCCCTCCTCCTCTCCTCTATCCCCTTCAAGCGCAACCTGAAGATCACCATGATTGGGTATGTGCGATTGCCCCCTCCCTCCTCGTAAATCTGCCTGCGTGGTTGCTCGGTTCGGATGCGTGTCCGGGAAGAATAGTGTAGCCGCGTAGAAATGGATGATGGTTTTGCAACCCTTGGCCGAAACGCTAGGTTTCGGTCCGTGAATCGACGGGAACGCGCGTTTGGTGGGGATCGAGTCCTGATGCTAGGTTTTGTGATCCGAGCGGGCGAGATTTTGAGTGCTCTGTACACCAATCGCTAAACCCTAGCTTGTTTGATCTCTTCTGTTTGTCGTGATTTTAACTTGTTGCTTTGTTTCGTATGTTCTGGGTTAGTGGAAGTGGCTATTTGATTGTGGATTTGGGCATTTAGGGTGGTCATATCTGAAAAACAGGAAATGCTCGTCTATTTGACAGTTTAGACGAATGGGTGGGGAATAATGTGGGTGCTGACAGCAGAAGCGCGACATCAAGTGCCGCTGATAGATTAGAGAGTATGCGGTTCTCAGCTGAGAAGGGTAAAATTACCTGCTCAAACCTTATGCCTTGTAATTTTGATGATATTTGAGTGTGCTGTGAAGGCGTCTCACTTGAAATTGGAGTATGTTTAGTGCACCCAAACTATCTGTGAAGCATCTGACGTTGGTAAACTGTTGCCTTGTTGGATAACTCTTATTGTTGGTTGTATCATGAACATTGTTGAGCCATTTGTTCACATTTGGATCAGAACAGCTAGTCATTCTCGAAATTCTGGAGACCTGTGGGCAACATTTTCTCATGCGCTTCTGAATTATCGTACCATTTGGTGGTTGTTGTCTGTCAGATATGCAGGCTAGGCATGTGGACCTTGAGTCAATGTGTTATAGAGATGGTAGCTGAATTTTAATGATGATGTAAGAGCAGTCTAGTCTCAACTATCAATGGATGGTGCTATGTGGGCTCATCATTTACCCTGGTCTCATAGCATTTTTTCTTCTTCGACCCCTTTTCTGTGGATTACTTGTCAAATGGACAAAGCTCAGTTTGGTCAGCTTCTGTGTATTCTGTTATATGCTGTTACCTACCCATCATGTTTTACCGTATTTGCCAAATTGTTTAGATTATGGATCATTGCTGCTTGGCGAATCGTGTTAAGCTGCATAAGTCTACAATTAAATGTTTGTGAAGAGACCTAAAGGCATACTAGTGGAATACTTATATACAGTGCAAAGTGAGGCAATTGATTTTGTTCACATAGACAGATCATGAGTACAGAAGTACTTTAATGTACAGTGAGATGATACATTCTGGACGTGGAGTGTGGATTGGTATTGTAGGATAACATTCTTATGCCCGAATTGAAAGAACCAACATTATTTGATTGGGGATGGCTACGGTGTGTAACACTCAAAATATTATTTTTGTAAAACCTTTTCCACCCCTAATATGTGTTCCACTCTCCACTAGTTCCAGCTGTACGATGATTTGTGGATGGTGGAGAAAGTGTACTTTGAGTGCATAAAGTGCATGGGCATGTACCTAGCAATCACCTATTTAATAGTTCGTGCTCATGAAAGGTTTCATATCTAAGGGTTGTGATAGGCTTGGCGAGCCAACGTAAAAACTAGCCAGTCCCATGGATATGAAACCCATTTGGGCGAGAGTAGTACCAGGATGGGTGACCTCCTGAGAAATCCTCGTGACAGGGTTTCATATCTAGCCTACCCCAACCCATTTGGGCGAGAGTAGTACCAGGATGGGTGACCTCCTGAGAAATCCTCGTGACAGGGTTTCATATCTAGCCTACCCCAACTTGTTTGGGACAAAAGGCTTTGTTAAGGTGTTAAGGTTAAGGTAAGGCTTGCATGCCTGTGATCTTTCAGTTAGGCATTTCGATTTGGGAGCTGGTCAGTTCTTTGAGCGGGAAAAATGGTATAGTTGTGAACTATGTTGTTTGTGAAAGTGAATCTGATCTTAATGTTACTTTATCCCCGAGCTTTATTCGACAGCAGCACATTGAAAATTTAAGGTTCTTTTCAAGGTTTCAACTTTCAATTCACACTTGTGGTGCATCGAACCTCAGACAACATGCTTCGGTTAAAAATTGTAATTTGTGAACTATGTAGTTTCTTTCCATATGGAAGGTGCCCACTGTCTCTTAACAGTAATTTATATATCTGCTGTCTTTGCACTTTACTTCAGTACTGTCGAAGAAGACATAATAGTGGACCAACCAGATGATCCAGAGGTAGTCGATGATTATGAATTATTCAAGAGTGAATTTACTGCTATCAAGGATAATGAGGTCTACCAGAAAAAATTAAGAAGACGTGCAAGCCAGTATAAGGTATATCTTCTTGTAAATTTTCATTTCCTGTTATATGTTTCTTCCATATGCCTGCTTGTATGGTTCTGCATGTGTATCTATTTGTCGTTAGTTCTGGTACTGTTAGTGCTTGGTCTCTGTTCAATCTATGTGAAATCAGTTCAACTTCCTGCATGATTTAAGCTTTGACTGGATTAAATATTTCGTTATAAGACATTATTCTGTGATTTTCCATGTACTGAAAATTGTGAGTCTTCTTGAGTAACAACAGTACAATGAGTGCCCGTCTTGTGTTCCCTTACTTGAACCTAGATCTACATTTGGTAGACTGATACTGTCGAGATAACAACAGAAGCAATCACTGTAGGAATCCATGTTGGTTATGGAAGCAAGTTGGTGGGCCTTACCTAACTGTTCTGTTAAACTTAATTGTAAGATGAATTTGTGGTGAAAGGCTCTTGCGTCGTGCACTGGCTTTGTTCGCCTTATATAAGGTGATTCTCCAGGTATGATTAACACATCCTTCTGTGCCTATGCCTGTAGTTCAAGCTCTTGAATCCGTGCCGTGAAGGAAAAAGATTGCTTGTGTTAGACATTGACTATACTCTGTTCGACCACAAGTCTCCAGCTGAGAATCCTTTGGAACTTATGCGCCCATGTAAGGACACATTTCATCCACACTGTTATGTTTCTCTGTCAGCAATGTTTCAGGCAATAATCCCTTTGCAGATCTTCACGAATTCCTGGCTGCTGCATATGCAGAGTATGATATCATGATATGGTCAGCAACAAGGTAAACCTTTTGCTACCCTTAACTCTCTGTTAATTGATCATTATTCATTATTGCGGACTGAAATGGGTATAATGATTTAACCATTGACCCTTGAATGCAGTATGAAATGGGTGCAGTTGAAGATGGAGCAACTTGGCGTTCTTAGCAATCCCAACTACAAAATCACTGCTCTTATGGATCACTTGGCGATGATAACTGTGCAATCTGAGAAGTACCATGCAAACAAAATTTTCGACTGCAAGCCTCTTGGTGTCATTTGGACCAAGTTCCCTGAGGTTCGCATTCTGTGCTAAAGTGTATCACTAATGAATATGATGGTTTCTGGTGGAATTATCTAATCATTGCTCGTGGCTCTTCCATATGCAGTACTACAATGAAAAGAACACGATCATGTTTGATGACCTCAGAAGGAATTTCGTCATGAATCCGCAGAATGGCCTTGTGATCAGGCCATTCAACAAGGCCAGTAAGAACAGAAGCCGTGATCGAGAGCTGGTACATCTTTCGCAGTACCTGCTCGCCATTGCGGAGCTAGGAGATTTTAGCAAGCTGGATCACGATGCTTGGGAATCCTTCATGGAAAATGGCAAGAGACGCAGACACAGGTAGTTTGCAGGCAGAAAATTTTAGAGGACCTACCTTTTTGTCAAGGTCTATGAACAACACTACAGCGCAACCCTGATATCTACTTGAATTTCATTGCGAAAACACCCATGCTTGATCTGCATTCAACTTGTTGCTATACTGCACTTGTTTCGGAGCCTTCAGTTGTGTGTGTCTTCAGTTTCAGTGTGGAACTGTTAGGTTTGCACGGCGATTTGTTTTTTGTTTTTGAACGATGCACTGTGATTTGACCATCTATATGTTTGCCACCACTATCTGGCATCCAGCTTTCCATGGCGCGCAGTGTTTGCAACAGTTCATAGTGTTGTAGAATCATGAGCATGCCTTGGACTGGGCTGAGTTACTGCTACTGCCAGTGTGTTGGTGATGACTGCTGAGGCTAGCATCTGTCTTACTGGCTCTCCCAACGTATCATTTCGAGCATCATAATGATGCTGCAGTCTTACCAGTCTACGGCATCTGTATCTGTACTGTATGTAGGAACCAGGACACGTTATTGTGGTCCCTGGCTAGCTGTCGCCGGGTTCAGTGTCCCTCCTCTCGCCTTGCCAGTACTCGTTGGTAAAATATGGCCTTACATCAGTTTCATTTATGTTTTTTCGAAGGAAACACCCTTATTTTGCAAGCTTATTTGGGTTTCTAATACTAGAATGTTACCTAGGTTATGCATGAAAGTTTTTTTTTTTGAATTTTTCCACATATATTAAACCAGCAAAAGAGTACACGATTACATCGATTACAAAAACAAAATTAAAAGAGACGAGCAAATCTATGAGATCTTCAAGCCCTTTCTTCATCCATGACACAATCTTGTACTTTTCTGAAGGCGGCCGTAGAACAAAGTCGAAAACATCAAACCACAGACCTGTGAATACCACCGAAGGTTCTCCCTTTATAATTTTGAGCCGCGATGCCAAGGCTTTGTGCACACACGTAGCCATTAAATTAATCAAGCAACATCGGCAAGAGCACCACCACTGATATTTCAGGGACAAATAACCGAACCACTTTGTCGACGTCGTTGGGAGCCGAGAGAACGAATCACCATTGCCGAAGACGTAGTAGCCGGGATAGATATTGCGAGGACAAACCTCCGCGCGGCAACCATGAGAAACAATCCAAGATTGATCTGGCGAAGCAAGATCTGAAGAACCATACCTAGACAGACTTAATCTTCCAAAGCCACCATTGACGTCGGGAAGGATATCTCGCCGTCGAACGAAACATGGAAGATCACTTATTGCAGACAATACCATCTCCATTAACGAAGAAGATGACAATCAAAACCAAGCTCTAACATTAAGAACCTTCGTATAGCGCCGTGCGCAGGTCCGAGGTCCCCACCCCTCCTAGTGCCATAACGACAACTAGAGGAGGCGAGGACCCGTCAAATCTTCGCCGGCGGCGACGATGAAGCTACAGATGGCGCCGGCGGCGACGGCTAGGGTTGAAACCCTAGGCCGCCGCCACAATCGCCCCAAGATCGCCTCGCGGGTCTCCCTCCTCCGGTGCTCGATTGGATCTTCGTGAGGAGTTGGAATTACTAGCAAATCAAAACTTGTTAGCTTAGTTCTTAAGGACGCGTTGGCGTTGCAACTGCCTGATTTGGGTTAGGTTGCATTACAATCGCCATCTTTGGTTTCTTGCCCGGTTGCTCCCCAACCCCACGACCAGCAGGAGATGCCCCACGGCCACGGGTGTGCTGGGATTCAGTGAAGGAATCCCTTGAGATAACAGCGGCACGTGGACCACGGCCGTGCCTAGCCAAGCCAAATAGCCACTTGTTACACCAAAACCTGGAGTGAATTACATCTGGTCGACATCAAAGTCAGTTGTGGTCTTTGGACGCCATCGTTGATACAAAATCGCCTAGGTTTTCCATTTCTTTTCACCTGATGTTGCAGTGAATTTGTTGGGTGTAAAGCCATTGGGTGTGCGCAGTAAAGAAAACGTCAGATACACTCGAGGAACCAAAGCACAACATCATAACTTCATAAGGTCATTTATGTAAACATGACACACGATGGTACAACACGGTGCAGATTACAGACGCTGAAAAAGAATTAAAGAAGGGCAGGCAGGCTGTAGAGGAGGGTCAAATCTAGGACGCTTTGGGGCTTTACATTTTACAACGGGACGGCACACTGACTGACACACACAACATGGCCGCAAGCACGGACATTCTTTTTATTGTTTTTATACTCGGTTAAAAAAACAGAATGCCAGAGATACGGCCGGGAGTAAAATATATGAAGATCAGGCAGGAAGGAACTAGACACATAGACTCGGCAGCAAGCTCTGTGAAAATATATGATCGTCGTGGAAGAAGAAGGGCTTGGCCGTGATCAAGTGGAAGAAGAAGGGCTTGGCCGTGATCAAGCGAGGAGCCAGAAGTTCTTCTGCCACCGGGTGCTGACGAGGTAGCCGCCGACGCCCTTGCTCTGCTTCCTCACCGCCAGCGTCAGGCACTCCGCCTGGCTGATGCACTGCTCCACGAACTCCTCGCTGCTGCTCCGCACCAAGCTGCAACAAAGTTGCTTGTTCAGAGTTCAGACACACCACACGTTTGCAATTTTGCTCTCAACATGAGGTGACAAGAAGAAAAGTTTCCACATGATATTAACTTTACTGCCTTGTTATCTTGTCCACATGAAGATGGCAACAATTATAGGTGTATGTCGTGTAGGATCCTTGCTTTACTTAGTTGAGATGTGTCTAAAAGGGACAAGGAAAAGCATCTGGGATTTATGGATACCACATGGATCCGCAGTGCAGTGTGTTGTTTTCCCTAAAGACATGCGTGGACCATGATATTGAACGGTGGTGAGCCCGATCAAGCCTGCCCAGGAGCCATCGCTTGTGAATGTACCGGACCCGCCCATAATAATTCATCATAAAAGGCTAGGCCGAAGAATCTCTCCCTCAATTGCAAATCTACTGCCCTGTAATCACCCCACCCCATAAGATAAATCTACTAGTGGTATTTTTCTAGTGTTCTTTTCCTGATAAGGATGAGCTTAAGTTGACACCAGTGGCAGTGTAGCTGAAGTTTTTTGGTTGGGATACGGGATCCAGATATGAATGACTCTGAACTACCCCGTTTTAAAAACTAGACACTGCAGTCCAGAGTACAGGCTGACACCTTGACAGATTCTCCAGGCCGGTTGCTACTCAAAGTTGACCTTAGCCTCGCATTGTTTAACACACACATACTGACATAGGATGAGGTATAGATATACATATACGATAAAAAAAGATATAGATATACATACAGTAATGTGAGGCGAGTTGCTTACCAACTTAGCCAGCAGAAGGTGGAGGGCTTGGTTTGGCTGAGCACCAGCACGGAGGCCTCCAGCTTCTTCACCTGGCTCAGGACGGTGGCCAGCTTGGGGCCTTGGATCACCAGCGCTTCGATCTCCACCTACCAACATTCAACATCCCTTTTTTCAGACGCAAAGAGGACGCACGAACAGTTAAAAACATTTATGTAGCGTATGTATGTAGTTCATGCACGTAGTACTGTTAAACCATTATTAGTGCTGCAGTAGTGTACGTACTACTGCATTGAGATTCTGACTTTCGATTCAAGCAAGCAAATCACGGCCAACAAGGTTGGGTTTCGTAACTCCCGTGTTTATGGCCGGTTTAGCCGGGATTTTGCTTTTGGTTATGGGAACCTTGGAGTTGGAGGGTGCCCCACTGACTTGTTTTTTTCCTAATCTTTTCTTTATGTAGGCTTAGGGACCTTTTGGGCCTGCCAACATCCATCCAGCCATGGAAAGTGGGCGATGATTCCCTTTTCATCCATGTTACCGATCTGATCTATGAATATAAGAACCGATAGACGTATTCACCATTTCGTCAAGCACTGAAGGTCTTTCTCTCACTCATGTGAATGAACTGAACTCCAGGATAACCAGGAACCGAAACTTTACACTATTGATGGCAAGACTATACTTGGCATTTTCTTTAGGCCGGATTTGAATTTTATGGACTATAGTGGTAAGCGAGACTGCATGACTATACAAAAAAAACATTTTTATCGAGGTCTAGGTTTTATGAACTACTCGTTAACGGACATGCATGAAGTAGAACATTTTCTCTATTTTGGGGTAAAACTAACTAAAACCTTCGTGAACTACCAATTCTCTTGGGCACGCCTCCAGGCAGATGATGCCAAAAGGGGAGCCGAATCAAGCTAGACAGTGGAAGCTAGTCCCAAAAATCGGCAGTTTGAAGTAACTACTGAGGTATACACTACTGAGCGCAGGTAAACTGCTCGAACGTGCAGCCAGCGTCTCAGATAGAATCACATAAGCTTATGTTCATCTCAACAAAACAAGAACAATGGAGAGATGGCACGTATAGTAAGTACCTCAGGCCTGCAAGCCTTGCAGAGCGTGCCGAGGGAGTTGGCGAGGGATGGAGCCATATCGTCGTCCCCTCCGCAGTGCGGCAGGACGTGGAGCAGCGTGAGGAAGTCCCCCCTGTTGGCGACGTGCGTGAGCGCCCACATCATGGCGTGCTTCGCCCCGGAGCTGTCGTCCACCACCACCATCACCCGCTTCCTCCCGGCCGCCTCCGCGCCGCCTTGCACGTACCCTCCTCTGCCCGCCCTCTTCTTCGACCACCGCCTCGACGAGCCCCTCCTCCTGCCACCGCCGCCGCCGCCGCCGCTGCTGTACCCCTCATGCGGGGCCTGCAGCCCGTTGCTCGAGCTCAGCTGCCTCAGGAAGTGCTCCCCGGCGCCGCTCGCCATCTACGGCCCTCGGTGGCAATGCTGCTGGCCGTGCGCGCGCACGTACTGTGCAGGAGGAGTGTGGTGGTGGAGTGTGGAGCGAGCGAGTGGCACGGAGCTAGCTAGCGAGCAGAGCGCGCGGTATAAGGATGGAGAGGCCGGAGGAAAGGACAAGGCCGCTTAAAGAGAGGAATCATGGAGGGGACGGATGGATGGACGCTTGGTAGTGGTCACGAGCGCTCGCGTTCCACTTGTACTGCAGAAAACAAAAATAAAAACACTGAAAAAATATTCAGAGTAGCGTAGGAGTACTTAAACAGAAACAATAATGCGAATAGAATAGTACCAGAGAATTCCTGCACAAATATTCATGGACGTTGATGCATACATAATTTAACTTGTTTTGATTCGGCTTAGGGCTAGCTTGCGTGTGCATTTCACATGCTTACGGACGGACGTTGCTTTCAGGGCTGTGCGCGGGAGAGAATATGTCAGTTTTCGTCGGCATGCAAGGTTAGCTCCAAAACCGGATGGATTGGTCAATACGGCATCAATCGTAATCCACGGAGTTCTTGGCACTAGCTTAAGCTAGTTCCATACTTATCGCGTAAAATTTGCGTTGTTTCCAAATGCTTTTGTTACTCCTAGCTAGTGTAGTGGATCTTGTTTTCTATATGCACGTGCTAGCTCACCTAGCTAGCTTAGCTACCCCCTACGCAATATTTTGGACCCAATTTGCAAGCTCGGGCAGTGAAGCTGATTAAGAACAAGCGCTGCTGTCAGCAGCTAATTAATTCAAGTATAGCCTAGTTAAATCCAAGGATTTGCTGGGACCGGCGAGCAAAACTGATAGTACTACAAATCAACACCTACTCATGGCTCTGACAATCCTCACACACTTGTTTTCTTGGATGCACACGCATATCTAGTCCAATTCACTCGAGAGCGGTGCATCCAGTGGTTTTCGTGTTTTCGGCTCATGTAGCTTTTTCACATGACTTGGCATTTTGTTTCTGCGTTTTTCCTTTTGTGGTGCTCTATAAATCGGGCCCTTATGATTTCGAGAAGCTCATATTCGGGTGCTGAGTGAACGGATAGGCGGTCGAGCGTACCTATTGTTGGGCCGAGACATGTGCCATGCGTGTGGCCATTCCGCTCTGCATGGCTGCAGCTGCAGATTCTCATCGTCTCACTCCTACATCGCCCCTACTTCTTCTAGCTAATACAAACACTCCCTTGTGACGAAACAGCCTCGATCGGCGTTTCTTTCACGCCGGCATCATTGCCGAGAGCGACGGGCATCGATGCTTCCATGATCTGCAGAAGATGATCGCAAATGGCAAACGCAATGCAAGTGCGTCACAGGCTCGCAGTGCTCATCTATTGCGAGCCCTACCCTGCGCTCTTGCAGGGTTACGTGCTGCTCATAGGTTTCTGCCGTTGCCTGCCGGGTTTTCTGGCCAGAGCACCCTGACAGAAACCTCAACGCGAAATGAATGAATGCCGGCCGGCGAGAACTGGAGCGCGAGCAAAACAGTAAGCGCCTGCTCTCAAAGGTCTAGTCAGTAGTCACAAACGTGTACGTATATGTATATTACGGTACTACGTTGAGATCCTCATTTGATCAGCTCCTAGCTCTGAAAGAGAACAACTTTTCATGTGCAAAACGAAGAAGAAAAGGTTTGTATGGATGGAGTGAAGCATCAAATCGAGACAGCCAGTGCGAGAGCATGAATGCTACAGTGCTCTGTGAGCGACATCGTCACCACACAAGTCATCGGACCCTGTTAACTTCTCCCATTAAACTGGGAATTAAGATCACCAGCCTGGTACGACTACTTTACTCCATAGCGTGCTAATCACCGCAGCTCTTAACTATATTAATCACCGCAGCTCTCGATTATATTAATCACCTGGGGTTAATTAATTAACCGGCTGAGTCACTAGCTTGAGTTTGACAAATTTACCCCGTGGGAAGACGAGGGAGGGAGACCGCCCGTTCCCTCTCCCTCTCCCTTCCCCTTCGCGCGACCGAACCCTAACCCTAGCCGCCGCGCCGCCGTCGGCGAGCGTCGCTCCCTCCCTTCCGCCTCCCCCTCCTCCCTCTCCCCTGTCTTGCCCCCGCGTGGGCGAGCAGGGGAACCCTAACCTGCCGCCTCTTCGCCCGCCTCCTCTTCCCCTCTTCCCTACCGCCGTCGGGTCGGGCCGCCGGGCTCTGCCTGTGCGGTGCCGGTGTCGGCGGCGACGGCTGGTTTCTACCCGCGCGTGCTAGCTGGTGGCGCGGCATGCGGCGGCACACGGCGGTGCGTCTCGTCCAGCTTCGGTCCGGCGACCTTCGGGCCGCCATGGTGGCGGTGGGGTGGCTGATTTGCGGCGGGGAGCTGCGGTAGCCGGGGTGCGGCCGGCAGCGTCCTTCCCGGCTCAGATCTGGGCCCAGGCGGGGCCCATCTGGGCTTGGACGGGCCCCCCAGGCGTGGTGGCGGCACTCCCGGTGGACGGAGGAGTAGGAGCCTGGACGAGAATGGCGGCGTCGGCGGCACCCTTGCTGCAGTGCGGCGCCGGGGCTTTACGGGCCCTTTTGGGCTCGGCCGGGCAGTGAGGGCCTGGTTTGCCTTGCTGCTGCATCCGGTCGGCTACTGCCTTCCGGCGGTGGAGGTCGTTCCCTCCCGCGTGCCAATGTGCCGCCGTCTCTCGCCGGGATCCTTCTACTCGGTTTTCCGACCTCGCGACATTGGCCGCGGTGAGACGACGGTGATGACTGCAAGGCTGTGGTGGCGTGTGCTGGTGGACGGCAACATTGGTGGAGCTATACGCAGCGTCTGGAATGTGGTTTTTTGGAGGTCGGGAGAAATCCTTGTCGTCTCGACACTGACGCGGTGACGCCTGCGGGAGTCACCTTCCTTCCTGAAGGGCGTCGGGATACCTCTTTCCCACCCCTCAGCGTACCGGGGGAAACCCTAGGACACACCGGGGGAAACCTTTGGAATTGTCCGGGCAGTAGCGTCGTCGTCGTCGCTCCCTTCTTGGAGGTACTGCTTGGTGCGAGGCGCTTCGGAAGGCTGGGAGCGTGGTGGATATTCTCTGGAGCGCGCAGCGGCTGCGAGTCATCTCGTTTTTCGTCGAACCGCCGATATCGGCTTTGTTTTCTCTTCTTTGTTCTTTTTTGTTTCTTTTAGGCATGAGTGTGTTGTTTGCCTAGCAATGGCCTTGTTTGTTATATTAATATAGCGGGGCGAAAGCTTATTTGGAGTGGAGGAATTAATTAACCGGCCGCACGTCACTACTCCGATCTCTATTCCGTCGCTCGATGCTAGACACGTCGGCGACCGGACCGGCCTCTTTTTTTTTACTGTCACTAGGACGCGACGAGAAAGGAGCCGAGAATCGACGATGGATCACATCATAGCAGACGTCACGGCCGGGAACACGGACAAAAACCTGCATCTCTCGCACCCGTGCAAGCCGTCGGCGCGCTCGCGGCGTAGCGTAGGGCGTACCAACCAACGCCTTACACCGCGCGTCCGTCCTCTCCGTTACAGTGCTCTCTCCGCCGCACGGCACGACGCTACAGGATCCGTGATCGCTGCGGGACGGGCAACCTGAACAGCGGGGTTGAATGCTGCCCGGGTATATCGCTACCTGACTAGCAGTGACAAACCCATGGCCATGGACCCCACTCCCCATATGTCCGAACTGACAGTGCGGACAGGGCCTATACAAAAATATTTTAGCCAACCGTACACTATACTTTTTCTTCCATAAATGAAATTTATTAATATCAGATGATACCAATAACATCCGGCCTATGCAACAAACGTTTGTACTACCACTCATACTCGGTCTATATTTGAGGCAGATTTGGACCTGTCAGATCATGCCCAGTATGGATAATTCCGACCCCACACATAACCCACTCGGTCCCCACCCGAAGCAAACCCTAGCCTCGGTCTCGGTCCTCTTCCCTCCCCTCCGTTCCACCGAATTCCGTTCCACCATGGTCAGCTCCAGCATCGGATCAGGGTCTGAAGCCTACCTGACTACCTGTACTGCGTTTCAAAGTAGTCTCCCACCTTTTCTTGTTCTCTTGGGGTGTGTTCGTTTTTGGAACCGGGTGGAACCATTCCATTCCACTGTCATGGAACCGTTACATTCCTGTGTTCTTTTTTGACAAAAAATTGTCACGGAACCGTTCCATTCTTATGTTCTTTTCTGGGATGGGTGGAATGGAATGAGAATGGAATGAAATGTGAACGACATCAAACTCGATTAATTATTTCCTAATCTAGATTAATTATTGCTAAACTTGATTAAGTATTGCTAATCTTGATTAATTATTCCTAATCATGATTAATTATAATTAATCTTGATTAATTATTGCTAAACTTGATTAAATTAGAGTTGATCGCCCATCATTACTGTGCAATTCCACCCCGTCCGGCCGGACCGGTCGGTTCCGAATATTGAGGGAATATTCCTTTTTCTGGAACCACTCCATCCCAGAAAAGAATGCAAGAATGGGTTCTGGGAATGGATTCCATTCCACCCGGTTCCAAAAACGAACACACCCTTGGTGCATCAGCTCATTGTGAGTCAACGACAATGCGGCCTCCTTTATGAAGTCGACAACTGAATCTTGAAGGGATCAAGATGATGTCGCCTTCTTTGCCGCTCTTCCTTTCTTTTTTCCCCATTGGGCATTTTGAGCCCGTCGACATCATTGGCTCTTCTTCTAAATCGTTTCAAAGAGCTTCCCAAGTATTTTCCACTTTTGACACTCTTGAATCTTTTACCAATAATGCGCATCAAATTGAAGCTCTTGTCCTTATTCAAATTTGTGTACAACGCTAGAGCATTTTGCAATCAGGTAAAAGGCATATGTCAAATAGGTAGGAATTTGAGCGTGCCAAATTGAACATAGTTTAAGCATCTTATTTTATTGAAGGGGGTCTTGTCACTCTCATTTCTTGTCTTAATTTGATCACGACAACAATGTAATTTGTTGCACGTCTCTTGTATGAAGCCCCATTGGTGTGACATAGCCCTCCCGTTGCGATCCATTATCATTTTATTGTTCGACAAGTATTCCTTCGTTTCATTGAATTCTTTGTGGATCCTACTCCAGCATGATCCACGAGTTGGTTGTGCGCTGGTAATGGGGTCTTGTCTTATTGCCATCCAAGTCTCACACAAGTACACAACACGATGTCCCCCTCTTGCTTCCACGACTACCATCTTGTCTCCCTTGTCATCTTGGTTTCTTGTCGGTGTCAGCATTGAAGGCATGTTCCTCTTCTTCCTCTTGTGTATCTTGGATGGCCTCGCCACCCTAGCCGACGTCAAAATGGACACCATTATGGATAAGCGACATGGTGGCGTCAGCGGCCAAATGCAAAAAAAATCACATTGCTTACACCGAACAGCTGATGTCGGGGACTCTTGATGGCGGCATCGGCACGTGCCAGTTCTGCCCATAGTAGCGTCAGCGAGTCGATGTAGGCGGCCTCCTGGTTGAGATCGATGCCTTAGCGATAGGCTTAGTTGAAAAGCGCAACCGGCGAATATGCTGCGTAGGGGTCGATGGCATCTTTATCGTGCACATCAGGGAGGAGATACGGGTCTGCATTGACACAACGGGTCCTCTTAATTGTAATTCAGAGAAGACGACGAGGAAATCCATGTAGGGCCAGCGGTGGTGCTCCGTTGGTGAAAGCGGTCACCATCTCAGCGCCGGAGGGCTCCGCAAGTAGGCCTCGCATAATTCTTTCCTTCGCGCTTTTGTGCCGGCCAGCTCGTTCGGCGGTCGACACCCTTCAAACCACCTCCTGCTGCGCCGACTCCTCCAGCGTCAGCTAGTCTGATTCTGGCTTCAGCTTCTTCACCTTGTCGCTCGACGATGATGTCTTGAGATGGCGTTGAGAGGGGGCACACAATTAAAGAATCGAGGAAGGAGACGTTGCAGCGGCAACGTTGAAAGGATCGTATGACACCTAGAGGGGGGGGTGAATAGGTGCTACTTCAATTTTAGTACATTTTCAAATTAGGCTTGACACTAAAAGGTAAATTCTCTAGATATGCAACTACGGTGAATTTACCTATATGACAAGCTAGCAACTAAACAAGATACACGAAGTAAGGACAATAAACAAGGATAGAAGTAACCGAAGTGAAAGCACGCGGAGACACAGATGTAATCCCGAGTTCCTCCTTTTTAGGGGAGTACGTCTCGTTGGAGAGGTGTGAGCTACCACAAAGGTCAAGACTCAACCGCCACAAAGGCGGACGCACCTTCTTCTCCGATGAACCGCACCACAAAGGTTTGGTTCACCTTCCACTATCGGAATCCTTCAAGGCGGAATCCGGAGCCCTTACAACAACGATCCGGGGCACAACCCACAAGAGGATTGGGGGCTCCCGAACAGCTACAAATCTGTCACAAAGACAATCAAGTGAGTACAATAAGAGGCTAGGTTTTCCCAAAGGAAATCCTAGCAAAGGGTCCCTCAAGTGAATGAGGGGGAAATGAAGAACGGCTTGGTGAAGATGTAGATCCGGGGCTTCTCCTTCAATCCTCCAAGTATCAACAAGTTTGGGTGGAGGGATTGGGAGATCTATCAAATCTTGAGCTTGCAATCAATGGTGTTCTTCAATATGTTCAAGCTAGTTGTCCAGAGGTAGGTGAAGGGTTATTTATACTCCTCTCCGAAAAATGGCCGTTGAAGAGGTAAGTCGTTGCAGTGCAGGAAGAGAACCGGTCGTGGGCCGGCCAAAACCGGCCTGAGGGCCAGACCCACTCCCGAGACAACCGGCCAGGGGGCCGGCCAAAACCGGCCAGGCTACCAGACCTCCACCCGAGGGAACCGGCCAGGGGGCCGGGCAAGTGGCCGAGACGGCCGGCCTCTGGCCTGGTCAGGACCGGCTGGAAAACCGGTCTCCTTGCTGAGATCTTCCTCCCTTCACCTCAAACATTCCGACACACCTTCTTTCTTCCCTTTTTGCATAGAGAGAGATCCACTAATATCTTTTGATGTATAAGATCATATTTCGTGTAGACACTTAGCGGTCCGTTAAATACTTCCAAATGTTGTGATCAAGCATCAAAACAAGATTAACGGATTTTGTCCTTTCAATCTCCCCCTTTTTGATGTTTGATGACAACACAAGGATTTGCAAAAAGGTATCTCAATTAAGCATGGCAACGTTTTTTGAGAGAAGCTCCCCCTTAAACTTATAAGCCAACAAGGTAAACAAGAATATATGCTCAAATGAGAAACATGAAGCAAGCACAATATATAGACTATGTGAGCAAGTGATATGCGATAATTCTCACCATAGTCATGATATAGTAGAGCAAATATCTCACCATAGGCTTCAAATAGATATAGTCTTGGAATACAATCACCTCGTAATGGACTCCAAAATAATAAAAGATAACCCGGGGAAGTCCTTACAATAACATAAAGGAGGTCCATAATATCCTTACAATAACCATGACATAAGTTCCATAGTACACCACAAATAGAGTTCACTTAAAAACTTAAACAAGTTCGATGCAAATGAAACATGAGAAATATGAAAGCGCAAATGGATGCAATGCAATGCAAATCCCCGGAGATCTCTCTCCCCCTTTGGCATCAAGACACCAAAAAGGGAGAAAGTGATGTGAAGGTCATGATCACTCATTGCCATCATACTCCTCGTCCTCCTCGTCATCATCCTCATCATCATCCTCAGCAGCAATCTCAGCATCATGAGCAGCGGGACCGGAGCTAGACTGACCAGGGTCGCTGCCCTGCTAATATGGAGCAAGAGAGGAGGCATCATCACCAAACCAATAAGTGTACTTGTTCTGGGCCATGTAGGTGTTCTCAGAAACTTTAGCGGAGCTAGATGAATTGGTAACACCGAGTTTATCCATGATGGCACGCTGATGACGGCTGGATGCTTTCTGCTTCTTGTAAGATTTGTATTCAGATTTCTTCTCGTGAGCAAAAAAAGTTCATCCTTTTGAGTGCTTCAACAAGACCACCCTTGTGCTGAGAACCATCATCATTTGAAGGAGCATCACTAGTAGGCAAAAAAACAGGAGCACCCGCAGGTAGAGCACGAAAAGCAACATGTGGAGGTTCAACCAGCTCATACTGTTTGACAACTTCTTCAGGCAGCTTGGTGTTGATGAGAGTCTGCAGGAGTGGACAATAGATAGGAACCCTGCACTTGGCAACCACAATCTGCATCTCTTCCCAAAGATAATCAAGCACATCAATTCGCTTCTTCCGGAGATAAAGATCATAGATGTGATGAAGACAATTACTCATCCGTTCACGAACAAAGGTCTTCTCTCCAAACTTGCAGGCAAGGCAGTTCCTCAGAATGGTGTAAACAATCCTCCAAAAATGATACATATGAATAACACTGGGAATTTTTTCACGAAGCCCTGTCCCAGGAGGGTAGCAATGATGGATCCCGACCTCAGCTGGAATAAGCTTTGAAAGATGGAGGCGAACATACAAAGGGCAGAAGGGCAGCTCCTCAAGACCAAACAGAGCTCCAAAATCAGCCAAGGAGGAGGAACACTGAGTATCTGCACTCATCCAGGTCATAAACCTCTTACCACGCTCTTTGGTGAACACAACAGTAGCATAGAATTGCTGAATTAACTCAGGAGAATATGGAGTGCTAACTGTCATAAGCTTAGAAATCTGATGAAAATCCATAATATCCATCACAAGCGGCCAAACTTCTCTAGCTTGATCAAGGTTGAAATAATCCACAGCAACATGATTATTCTTATGGATTGCTAGGCGTTCATGAAAGATTTGTTGATGCATCTTGCAATAAAATCTATCATCATCTAGGCAAGTGGATTCACCAAACACATAAGGGTTGAACTCCAAGCGATCTTTCTTGAAATCCCTAGGTTTCACACCTATCCAATTTCACGAACTGGTTCATTGGGATTCTCACGAGGCTGTTTACCTTTGTTTGCCTTGGACAACCTTGGGAGCATGCCTGGCCGTGGTCTTCTTGACTGCAGCAACCTTCTTGTGTTTCTTGGCCTTGGGCATGGAGGAGGAATCAGCTAGGAAATCATCATCACCAACAATGTCTTCCAGCCCATCAAAGGTCTTGCTCTTGCTCTTCCCAGCCCTGCTGGACTGAGGAACCTCCTCAAAATCATCATCCCACTCCTTCATCTTCAAGCTTGAGAGGAGCTCCGAAAAGCACTAACAATGGAGGAGATCTCCCCAAATCAACCACCAATGGAGAAACTATATGGATGGGGTGGAAGATCGGGGGAGTTGCTTTGGATCCGTGGAGAGAACGGAGTAGGGAGTGGCTCAATGTGTGGGGGAGGTGGAGGAGCTCGAGGTGGGGAAGGGAGATCCATGGCGTTGAGGAGCACGGGGGGAGAGAATAACGTTTGGGGAGTGCCCGTGCTCACGCGAGAGGGAAGAAGGCACTTCGGCGGGCCGGCCATGGATCCGTCTTCAACCGGTCTGGCAACCGGGCAGGGAGCCGAGCCAACCGGACCTGGGGCCGGTTCAGGCCGGGCTGGCGACCGGGCGGGGACCCGAGCCAACCGGACCAGAGGCCGGTTCAGGCCGGGCTGGCGACCGGGCGGGTGCCCGAGGGAACCGGCCCTGGAGCCGGTTTGGACCGGTTTGAAGGCCGGCCAGGGCCTGAGCGCTGAAATGATTCCAAACCTCTTCCTTCTTCAGATCTGTGACGAACTTGAGCTCCCGAGCACCTTGCATCTTCAAGAATACCACTGCCTAGAAATCCGTCTTCAAGAAAATCCAATGAGCAACCTTTGAGTAATCCGGGGAGATGCGAAACATGGAGAAAAACTTCACACATCCAATGGAAAAGATAAAAACTCCAAATAAGCAACATTGGATGATTCAAACGATGCTAAACAACGAATATGCATCAACAACTCACGGAAGAACCAACTCTTCAAGGAGAAGAGGGCGGTGGCCTAGGCCACCATATATGAGTGTGTGGTTGACACCGCGAAGATATATCTTGGGTTCACGGCCACTACTCATCATTGAAGCTCACAATTCATAGAAACGAATAGGATAAGCAAATGATTTCTTAATGTCGGCATAATGGGGGGAGGGATAGTCCAATGGATTAGGACCGCACTCCCCCTATGTCCATGCCTACACCTAAACCAAATAGATAGTCAAAATATAGGTGTGTATGCAAGATGGTCAAGTCAAGCTCCTAGAATCCACGATATTTAGCTCATGCCTCAAGAAGGTGAATCTTGCTTCATCAAGTGGCTTCGTGAATATGTCGGCAAGTTGATCTTTGGTTGGAATATAGCCAAGCTCAATATCACCACGAGCAATATGATCCCGAATAAAATGATGACGAATCTCAATATGCTTCGTTCTTGAGTGTTGCACCGGATTGTGGCCAATCTTGATAGCACTTTCATTGTCACACAAAAGAGGCACTTTGTCACAATTGACACCGTATTCCTTTAAAGTTTGCCTCATCCATAACAATTGAGTGCATGCACTAGCGGCCGCCACATACTCGGCTTCGGCGGAAGAGAGATATGCAATTTTGCTTCTTAGAAGACCAACTCACCAAGGACCTACCAAGAAATTGGCATGCCCCGGAAGTTGATTTCCTATCATCCTTGCAACCGGCCCAATCCGAATCCGTGTACCCGGCAAGAGAGAAATTAGTGCCCTTTGGGTACCACAAACCAAACCTTGGGGTATCAACCAAATATCGAAGGATTCTATTGACCGCCACCATGTGGCTTTCTTTAGGAGCGGCTTGATACCTTGCACACACCCCTACACTCAACACAATATCGGGTCTAGATGCACAAAGATAAAGCAAAGAACCAATCATAGAGCGATAAAGTTTTTGGCAAACATCGATACCGTCGGGTTAAGTTCAAGATGGCATTTGGTGTCCATGGGAAACCGCTTCCCTTAGCATTGTGCATATTGAACCTCTTGAGCATGTCTTGGGTATATTTGGTTTGAGAGATGAAAGTCCCTTCATTCAATTGCTTGATCTCAAAACCGAGAAAGAACTTCAATTCGCCCATCATAGACATCTCGAACCTATCGGTCATAAGCTTTGAAAATTCATCATTGAAAGCTTTGTTAGATGAGCCAAATATAATATCATCAACATAAAGTTGGCATATGAAAAGCTCCCCTTTACCCTCTTGGTAAAAGAGTGGGATCGATTTGCCCCAATTCAAATCCACGGTCTAGCAATAGCTCTCTTAGGTGCTCATACCAAGCACGAGGTGCTTGTTTGAGACCATAGAGCGCCTTATCAAGCTTGTAGACATGGTTAGGGAATTTAGGGTCCTCGAAACCCGGTGGTTGCTTAACATATACCAACTCCTTTAAAGGACCATTAAGAAAGCACTTTTCACATCCATTTGTTGCAATTTAAAGTTATGATGTGATGCATATGCAAGAAGGATACGGATGGACTCAAGGCGAGCCACGGGTGCATAAGTCTCTCCAAAATCAATGCCTTCAACTTGAGAGTACCCTTGTGCAACCAATCTTGCCTTGTTCCTCACAACCATTCCATGCTCATCTTGCTTGTTCTTGAAATCCACTTTGTGCCTATAACATTGCGGCAATCTTTTGGCTTCTCAACTAGATTCCACACTTTGTTGCGCTTGAAGTTATTGAGTTCATCATGCATAGCTTCTAACCAATCCGGATCTTCAAGAGCTTCAAACACTTTCTTTGGTTCCACCATGGAAATATGAGCTTGATGTTCACTAAAGTTTGCCAATTGCCTTCTTGTGGTAACACCCTTCTTGTGGTCACCAAGGATGTTTTCTAGATGGTGACTCTTTTTTAAAGTCTTTTACAATTCTTGCTTTACGACGGGCTTCGATATCTCATTGCATCTTGGAGGTATCTCTTGATCATCTTGATCATTTGAGTCCCCGTCTTGACCGGAATGTTGACCTTGATCATCTTGAAGCACATCTTCAACAAATGAAGGAGAGGGTTGATCTTGGTCATGACCTTGGCTAGCATCAACAATAGGAGAACTTGGTTCTTGCATAGCAACTTGGTCAACATGAGGAGGGTCTTGAACTTGTTCTTGGGTGGTGCATCATTTGCTTCCATGATAGGCGCCGTTTCAACTTGTGATGAAGAGGCCTCCACTTGAATGGAGCTTGGACTTGCTTGAGGAGACTCGTAATGAATCTCAACGGGACGATGGAAACCAATGCCCATTCTTCTTATAGCATCTTGAGGCTCTTCATTATCTACATCACAAACATGAAATTGCGCCACTTGGGAGCCGTCATTCTCATCGAACCTCACATCACAAGATTCTATGACTTTCCCAACGGTTTGTCATAGACTCTATAGGTGTGAGATTCGGCACCGTACCCAACAAAAACACCCTCTAAAGCTTTAGATTCAAATTTAGACAAACGAACACTTTTGTTCTTATAGAAACACTTACAACCAAATACTCGGTAGTAGGAGACATTGGGCTTGTTGCCGGTGAGCATCTCATAAGATGTAAACTTCTTGCCAACTCGAAAGAATAGCCGGTTAGATGAGTGACACGCCGTGGAGATAGCCTCGGCCCATAAGAATAGCGGAGACTTAAACTCCGCCAACATAGACCTTGCCATATCCATGAGAGTCCGGTTCTTCCTTTCGGCTACACCATTTTGTTGAGGGGTATATGCAGCGGAATATTGATGACGAATCCCCTCTTCACTAAGAAACTCATTTAAGGTGTAGTTCTTGAACTCGGAGCCATTATCACTCCTAATGACCAAATAGGGACATTGTATTGGCGTTGAACTTATTGGAAAAGTCGATGACGGCTTGTTGGGTCTCATCCTTCGTCTTGAAGAAATAAACCCAAGTAAATCTTGAATAGTCATCAACAATCACCAAACAATATTTCTTCCCACCAAGACTAGGTTGAGGCACGGCACCAAAGAGATCAACATGAAGAAGTTCCAATATCCTCTTTGATGAAATGATGGTCTTGCTTGGATGGGGAGAATCATGCATCTTTCCTTCAACACAAGCCCTACAAAGACGATCTCTAGAAAAAGAAACATTGTCTTTTAGTCCAAGAATGTGGCCACCCTTGTGAAGACTTTGCAAAGTTCTCATGTTGACATGGGACAAGCGGCGATGCCACAACCATCCCACGTCGGCCTTTCCGAATAGGCATATTGCTTGAGTGTTGGTAGACCCCGAAAAGTCCACCACGAACAACTCATTTTCAACATACCCAACGAACATGACCTTTAGAGTCTTGCTCCTCAAGAGTACCACCATATCAATAGTAAAATGGACATCAAAATTCATCTTATTAAGTGCACGAACGGACATAAGATTGTAACCGAGGGACTCGACAAGCATGACATTTACAAGGGTGATATCCTTTGCAACTACCACCTTGCCGAGACCCGTTACCTCCGCTTTTGATTTATCACCATAGGAGACGGATGCTTGATTTATATTTGGTCCCAACTCCGTCATGATCTCTTTGCTTCCGGTCATATGACTAGTGCATCCACTATCAACCACCCATTTAGACCCACCGGAAGCATAGTCCTACAAGAAATCATTGCTTGGTTTTAGGTACCCATTTCTCAATGGGTCCTCTTTTGTTAGCAACAAGGGTCTTAGGAACCCAAATAGAGTAAGCAATGTAACCATCATAAGGACCAACATATTTTGCATAAACATCCCCATAGTAATCAACATAAAGAAAGTAGTTGGGATTGTTATGCCCCGCAAAGTCACTACGAGTGGTCTTGCCCCTAGTGGCATTACCACCCGCAATGGAGTCTTGGCTTGTGCGGGCTTGGCATTGGTGTTGCTCTTCTTCTTCTTTGCCTTGGCCACATAACCGAGGCCCTCCTTCCCTTTGTGTGGCTTTTGCTCAAAAATTTGAGCAACAACCTTTTCTTTACCTTTAGGAATAGAGGTCTTGGCACTAGTGGCCTTGGCAAGCTCAACCTTCAACCTAGCATTTTCCTCAATAACATTTGCATGATCACAAGAGGGAGTAGAGGTGCTAGGTGAGTTAGATTTGAAAGTTGAGTTTGAAGTTGCTCATGAGACTTGACTAGAAGAGAGTGGGTACTTTCCAAGGCCTTGTGAGCCTTGTTAAGTTTCTCCACATCCTCAAGGAGTCTAGCATTAGCAACCACAAACTCGGCTTTCTCCTTTTTAACACTTTATATTTAGCAAAGACATGATCTCTATCCTTAATGATTTTAGCAATTATTTCATCATTTTTATCATCAAGAGACTCAATTCTTTCCTCAAGAGAGGTTCTATATTCACTCTCTTCTTCAAGAGAAGCATTCAAGGATTCTATGGAAGCATTCAAGGATGCTATGGTGAGAGAATCCTCTCTCTCAATTTTTCCCTTGTCATCAAGGATTTCTTCGGCCGCATCAAGTTGTCTCAAGAGAGACTCAACATAAGCCTTAGCTTCACCTTGCAAGTTAGCCATAATAGTATCGGAAGCAACAAGTTCTTTCTTAATCACAAGACTAGTTTTATCATCTATTTCATGCATAGTCTTGGGAGTAGAAGATGATACCTCGGTGACGGAAGCCATGAGGCAACGAGCGGTGTTGATGGAGAGGTTCTCATTGGGGGATTCGAAGAGAGAAGGAGGTGGAGTTGATACAATGGCCAAAGCGGCCACCTCACGAGTGGGTTCTTCTTCTTCTTCGGAATCCTCGGAAGGATACTCTTCTTGAGTCAACAACACAATTCTTGGTGCTTTCTTGAAGAATGGCTTCCTCTTGACAAAAGGCTTCTTTTGTATCATGTTTGATTCGCCCTTGAGGACAAGCCTTCCACCGTTTTGCTCTCTATTCTCATAAGGACAATCTTGATGAAGTGATGCTTGTTATGACAATTGTAGCAAGTCTTTATCCTATTAGCAAACTCCTTCTTCCCGCTTGGATTGTTTGCATGATCAACTTGAGCCTTTGCCTTGGCCGGGTCACGCCAAAAGTCCTTGTTGCAAGAGCTATGTGACCATGGAGGGCTTGTTCAAGATCATCGGGAGGAAGGTTGTTCGGGCATGCTTCAACTTCATCATGTTCATCAAGGCACACAACCTTGGCCTTCAAAGCAAGAGAGGGACCTTGCTTCATTCCCATGGCCCTAGCACGGTTGTCTAGAGCATTCTTGGTGGCAACCTTGGAGGCTTGTATCTCTTGCATAACTTCATTGGATGTCATCTCAAGGTAGTTGAATTTTCCTTGAAGGGCCTTCAAGTCAACGGGCTCGAAGGGCATGAGAGCATTCACATACTTCCTCTTGATCCAAGCATCATCCACATAGGTTGCCCCAACATTGAAAAGGCTTGGGCAAGAATCTTGAGTCTTGCATACATCTCTTCATGAGTTTCACTATCAAGCATGTAGAAGCCTTCGACTTCATTGTTCAAAGCATCAAATCTATTCCTCTTCATGCTTTCATTTCCAAGAAATGCCACCTCAAGGCACTCCCAAGCTTCTTTGGCGGTGGAGACTTTTGAATGTGATGAAGACCACTTTCTCCAACGGCAAGTTCAATCATGTGGAGAGCGGAAGCATTGAGTTGTTTCTCGGCAACCTCTCTTCTTGTCAAGTTGTTAGGATTCACGGCCTTGTATCCCTCTTGAATGATCCTCCAAAGCTCGATAGAGGAACTGTTGATATGAGATTTCATTAAGTGTTGCCAAGTAGCAAAAGCTAATGCATTAAGTTTAGGAGGTGGACCCAAAGGGTTTATGCGAGTATGATGGATAGGTGGGTCGGGAGAGTACGCAAAGGGAACCCCATGGTACTCCGGCTTCCCACCTTCGGGAGTGGTGGTAGAGTGGAAGATTTCTTAGGGTCGGTTTTTTATCTTCAACCCCTTTCTTTTCCCTTTTCCCTCCTCGGTTTCACCGTCATGGAGGTAGCGGAGTCATCTAGTGGGGTGGTCTCCTTAGGAACCTTGCCACTTGCGAGTTGTGTGATCAACTCACGCATCTCGGCAAATTTGGTATCCATGGACGATATCAAAGATGTCTCCATCGATTTGAGATCGGCCATGGATGCCGTAGTGGCTTGGTCATCCAAGGGATCACCATCACTTCGTGTCATACTTCTCTTAGGCGGTTAAGCCCAACAAGAGAGCCGAGGCTCTGATACCAATTGAAAGGATCGTATGACACCTAGAGGGGGGGGGTGAATAGGTGCTACTTCAATTTTAGTACTTTTTCAAATTAGGCTTGACACAAAAGGTAAATTCTCTAGATATGCAACTAGGTGAATTTACCTATATGACAAGCTAGCAACTAAACAAGATACACGAAGTAAGACATAAACAAGGATAGAAGTAACCGAAGTGAAAGCACGCGGAGACACGGATGTAATCCCGAGTTCCTCCTTTTTAGGGGAGTACGTCTCGTTGGAGAGGTGTGAGCTACCACAAAGGTCAAAACTCAACCGCCACAAAGGCGGACGCACCTTCTTCTCCGATGAACCGCACCACAAAGGTTTGGTTCACCTTCCACTATCGGAATCCTTCAAGGCGGAATCCGGAGCCCTTACAACAACGATCCGGGGCACAACCCACAAGAGGATTGGGGGCTCCCGAACAGCTACAAATCTGTCACAAAGACAATCAAGTGAGTACAATAAGAGGCTAGGTTTTCCCAATGGAAATCCTAGCAAAGGGTCCCTCAAGTGAATGAGGGGAAATGAAGAACGGCTTGGTGAAGATGTAGATCCGGGGCTTCTCCTTCAATCCTCCAAGTATCAACGAGTTTGGGTGGAGGGATTGGGAGATCTATCAAATCTTGAGCTTGCAATCAATGGTGTTCTTCAATGTGTTCAAGCTAGTTGTCCAGAGGTAGGTGAAGGGGTATTTATACTCCTCTCCGAAAAATGGTCGTTGAAGAGGTAAGTCGTTGCAGCGCAGGAAGAGAACCGATCGTGGGGCCGGCCAAAACCGGCCTGAGGGCCGGACCCACTCCCGAGACAACCGGCCAGGGGGCCGGCCAAAACCGGCCAGGCGACCGGACCTCCACCCGAGGGAACCGGCCAGGGGCCGGGCAAGTGGCCGAGATGGCCGGCCTCTGGCCCGGTCAGGACCGGCTGGAAAACCGGCCTCCTTGCTGAGATCTTCCTCCCTTCACCTCAAACATTCCGACACACCTTCTTTCTTCCCTTTTTGCATAGAGGGAGATCCACTAATATCTTTTGATGTATAAGATCATATTTCCTGTAGACACTTAGCGGTCCGTTAAATACTTCCAAATGTTGTGATCAAGCATCAAAACAAGATTAACGGATTTTGTCCTTTCAAACGTCCCAGGAGGGGAGAGAATAATTTGAGATTTTCGTTGTCAACATGCATCAATGTGGAAGGGGAGGGAAGAATGTGGTGCACATAGGTTATATCAGGCCATTGAGATGGCGTGGGCGGTGAAGGGAGATGGAAACGACCAGTCTACAATTATTTTGATCTCAATAAACACCTCATGCTGCTATGGTAGGAGGTTATGTGAAATCTTTGAAGAGATGAAAGCAGTCAGAGATAGTTTTCGTCATTGAGATATGATTTGTTAGCGGCCCGAATGGTTTTGATAAGCCGGAATTGATATGATAGTCAGCTAAATTATTAAGATTTTGGCAAGCAAAATCTAATTTTATAATGAGCAGGGGGGGTGCAGACCGTGCGGTGTACCGAACAAACGATATGATGGTTTGGGTGTGTCATACATTGAGGGGATATGTTGAGAGCGATTGACGGTCTAGTGCATCCATTGATGAGCATTGAGATGTTTTGAGCGGCTCATTATCACCAACTCCAATTTAATAGTAAAGACTAACATTCACCATAAAATCGGCAAGACGCTGCGCTTTCTTGGTCGCCCATTTGGTAATCTAGTTTTAGAGGCTCAACTAAAACTCGACCTTCCCCCCATAAGAAACGAACTATCTCTCAACCATGGTTTCTATCTATTGAAGATGTGTGCACATTTTAGTGCAGATAGAGTAGAAATCGGAAGAAAGTTTTCCTATCGTCCATACATTGTATCACTAAGTACTTGGTATGTGAACTTTGCTAGGTGGATACTAAGTACTTGAAGAAGAACCAATATCATGTTGATCATCCTGCTGGCCTTACTTCGCGCAAGATTTCAAGGACGTGAAATCGTAAATCCCGATGCTTCCAAGTCCTAAGATGTATGCGGTATTCAATTGCATTGCAATAGAAATTCTACATAATTTCAAAACTTGTGTATGTGTCCCATGTGGTATAATTAGCGTAAACCTCGAAACCAGTTAGCTCCACTCTTTGATCTATGGATTCTAACGTGTAAGATGTCTTCTTTCTAAATGATGGTCCATCTTCCTCTCATCCTTAAATAGAAACAATATTACATTGATGTTTGATACCATGTGATGCAACAACCATGTGATAGATGCTTTTATGAAGTTCAAGGCTGCCATAAGAAGCATGGACATTCATCTATATGTTTTGATACTTTTTATACACACTCTACCTCACTTTTGTTTAACAATTACGTGTGGCAAGTCATAAATTTGTAAAATGAAAATTGGTCGACACACTCATGGGAAAAAAGTTACATGCAAGTGAGTGTCACTGTACACCCGCAGCTCAAACCAAACACTTATTGAACTTCTTAATACAACATCCGATTACCAATAAAGCATTTCTGCAATGCCTAAGCATCACCTCACTCAGTCAAGTAGTCTCTAATAGGCACTTCAATCACATCGATTCAAGTGTTATATTGAAGTTTTGTTAGTTGACACAATTTTGAGAAAGCTATACGCATTACTTGTTTCCCCTTTCTAGATCTGTGAATATTGTTTGAAGAGTAAGATGCAGTAATGTCCATAAACTTGGTATATTAAATTATTTTAGTCCACAAGCCCTCTTATGGTCAAATCATCTTTAATTTTGTATTTATATTCATTGTGCCCCATGTCTAATGTTTACAAGTAATAGTCAGCACAAACTGTGGCAAATTAGTTTTGGATGGTTGAGTTACTTCTGCTTTTGGATTATTGTGGATCCTTGTTTAGTGCAGTTGTTGCATAGTATAATCTTCCATTTCTTAGTTAACATGACAAGCCATGGAAAATTCCCCCTCCTTTGAAAAAATGTGGAAAAAGTATGTTTCAGTGAAACAAGGAAGCATCGGCAGGGATGTTCTTACGCTTTCAACAACTATGCGCTATAATCTACTCGATGATGTCGATGAACATTGACTACTTGATGATGTGTATTATAGTAAAAAAGAGTGTTGGGCTCGCTTTCAAGCCCAATATGTTGGTATTTAGCATGCATATATTCAGGTGTTCCAATAGATGATAACGTTATGGACTTGTCCATCTCCAGTCGACCATCATGGTGATGTTGCTTTACATAGAGTTCCATGAAAAAACACCGTCGTAAATCTTGATGCTTCCATAGGCTAGGGTGTTTGTCCGTTTCAAGTGCATTGTAAAAGTAGTTCCAACTAAGTGAAAAACTTGCATAAATGTGCATATGACATGGTGGTATTAACCTAACAGCCATTAAGGGCTTCTTTGGATCACAGGATTAGAAAACATAGTAATTGAAAAAACATAGTAATTTGATAGGATTGCAGGTGCAAAACATAGGATTACAAAACGGAGGAAAACTACATGAATGGTCATTTGGATAAAACATAGGAAAAAACACAGGAAAAATGTCTCGATCCTACGCGAACGGGTGCAAAAATGAGATTTAGAGTGGATGTTGAAATTCCTATGGAATTGGGGTGTAGGAATGCAATCCATATGAATTTCGGAGGTGTCATTCCATTAATCCAAAGGGATTCCTTAGGAAAAAATCTTATGGATTGGAATCCTGCTATATTTTTATGAAAATCCTTCAATCCAAAGAGACTCTAAGCTCTGTCCTTATAGGCTTAGTTACCCAAGCTTGCAACTTTTGAAATTGTCAACATGTGGCGCTCTATTTGTCTTCTTATGTGGTGCAACAACCATGCGATGCACTCTTTCATGTTGTTCAGTAGTGCCATATGGATCACATGGGTATTCATGTGTTGTGATGAGCATCCCTCCCTTAATGAAATAGACCGCTAGTAGGACTTTAATCATGTCAACTTAACTTCATAGTGTTGTTGATTTTGTTAACCACATTTTGAGAAAGCCTTTGCATTTTTTTGCGTCAAGTTGCCCGGTCATTAACGACAAGAATGGGATTAACCAACCAGAATCTTCGCAATACCTACAACTGGGCTTCAAATGTAACGCTCCTTTTATAACTTCAAATCATATGGAACGTTCTTTTCTTTCATTCATTCACCCACACTATCTAACAGACTTTTCATCTTAGAAGAAAAACACATGACAAATAACTGATACGTGTATCTTTTGGAATGAGAGGGAATAATTTTGACTTGCAAATTATTTGGGATTTTTAGAGTCACAAAATTCAGAGGGAAAACTTGGCTCGTTGTAATTAATGAGGTGTTTGAGGTAATAACACTGGACATACAACAACTTGCGCGCTACGTGCAAACTCATACAAAAACTTGCAAATTGGGAAAAACTAGTCCAATAACTTGTAGTCTGGGTGCAAAACTGGTCCAAATCTTTCCGATGCTTACACGTGGAGCTATACTTTTTGCATAAAAAACCAAATCTCTTTTTCTCTCGCAAATGTGGTCTTCGCCCTGGCAGTCCCAAAGAAGCAAATAAGACACAACAGAGGAAAGGCCGGAATCGAAGAGAGCGCCGCTATTGCCGACGACGACGCAGGTTGGCTATTGACGACCAAGGAGGCCGGTGAGCTCGCTCATGAGCTGGACATGTTTCCAATCGCCGGTCTTAGTCCATGCATGTGTCGCCGTGTCCAGCGGTCCAGCCAGTACGTGAAGAGCGCGTCGTCGCCCTCGCGGTTGTCGTCCGCGGCGTGGTATGTTATTCTCGCTGGATCTTTCACCGTAGCACGTCGAGCAAGAGCAAGGATCATGACTTGGGTATCCTGACTTCAAGCTCGCCCTTTGCGCGCTCGGAGCTGGTGACCTGGAGCACGAGCTCGGCGTTGCGGCTGTCCGCCTCCTCCGTTTTGCTCCAGTGCCTCGCCTAGGCTTGACATGAGCTCTCTTCGTCCCTGGAAAAACTGTCATGCGTGCTCCTCTGCTCCTCTCTATTCTTGTGGCATTGCATCGAACTCGTAACGTGCGTGCGTCTCCACTGTGTTCCCAGCGAGCGAATGATGCTTGAGGTCGGCATTTGGAACAAGGCTGTCCGAAGCAAGATGTACGTGGACTACAACATCAAGTGGCACATCTCTAGCGGTGGAAGCCATCAGACGGACGAGAGGGTGGTCTCGTCACGCTCGTCGGCGCGTGCACAGAGGCGTGGTCCGTGGTGCACGAGTTCGTGCCGGGCTGGATCCTAGGTGACAGGCATGCCAATGAGCACTACGCGTACGGCGTACCCCGTCTGCAACCGGCTAAAACGCGAGGTGCTCATGTCGCTCGAAGCCACTGTCCATGCCAATGCAGGACGCCGCTGTGAACAGAGCACATAGGAAGTGGACAGCCACGGAGGAGAGCGGCGAACCAGCAGCTGCTTGACGCTGGAATCCCGACAAGGCCACCATTACCATACGATGCGGGGATGGGTGGAATAGAACCCCTTCTCGGCGACGGCGATAGAGCATTCCTCGGCAGCGGCGGCCTCGTATGACCCCGGGAGCGGCGTCACGTGGCTCCCTGGCGGGAAGTCAAGTATGATCGAAAAACAACAACTCAAGCCCGCGCACCATCTAGGTTAACATAGTACCAGAGTCAAGCATGGTTACGGCTGTTCATGGCCGGGTCGACTCAATGGGAAGAGAAGGTTGTGCGCCGTGGTGTACCGGAGTACCGGACAATCATGTCGGCACGGACGGCGCCCACCCGGGGACACGCGACGGGCAGAGGGACGCAAACTCGACGTCCTCGTACAAGCTGGATTTGTGGCGAAGGTCACGATTTGACAAAAAAGATAGAAAGGGGTGTTTTCGCACAAACAAAATGACACGTGTAAACAATACGGTGATTTGGACATGTTTTGCACGTACACGACAAGCTAGTGGACCAGTTGACCCCAATTTGTAAGTTTTTGTATGAGTTTGCACATAGCGTGCAAGTTGTTGTATGTCTGGTGTTATTACCTCGTTTTTGATTGCTGCTACCACTTTGGAACCCACTTGGCCCTTTCGATGGTTCTCCTCGCAATTTCTCCCTAGTGCAGCCCAAAGTCCATAGGGAAAGTCATTTTGCCCCAGGGTGTGGTGCTTGTACTCTAGGGATCCTTCTGTTCCCTTGGGTTGTTTTACATAACGATACAAGCTCTAAGGAAACATGTAATTTCTAGTAATGTCCTGGATATTGCAAGTACTATGTTGTTTTTGGATCCAAACGATATTGTAGAATAAATTTCAACTAAGTTCAAAACATTTGTACATCACACACTGCTCAAACATATGGTATAATGATCTAAACCGAGAAACAACTGACTAACACTCATTTATCGGATAAGGTGTAGAAGACGAATTGTTCGTGAATTATGATTTTATTCTATTTTTCTTCTCATGCTTAAATAGAAATAATACCGCAGTGATGTGTGAGACACCTAGACGTTTGCAAGGCCATGGACGATGATCTACTCCATGCTCTTGTTCATTGTTCTCAGGACCGTGGTAGGGAGGTGTTTCAATTAAAACGGTTATCACTCCATCCAACTACTTGGGCAAATACGTTGCGCTCAATGAAAGATTTTCTGCCGACAGATGCAAGATAATCTCTATAATGTATACTATCTAGACGGCGAGAAACTAATGGCACTAGTACAGATCGGGCAAACGCATACGGTCGACTTTGGCCATCGCACACGAGTATAGCGCCCGTCGTTATCCATGAGTGGGCGATAGGGGTGGTACATCGCACACGGATGAGCTAACCATGTGCGATGAGCCGAACTTCGCCGACGGGCGTATTAATTGGACCGTGTGCTATATACACAAGATCGCAGACGCTTTGTTCTTGCTGACTCGTGTGCGTTATGTAGCATCACACGGTTTATATGTTTGTGTTATGTGTGATTTACTTAGCTTCGCACACGATTTAACTAAATGAATCGTCTGCGTATGTCGTCGAATCGCCCACGTTTACCAAAACTTAACTGGGTGCAGTCATTACCATAATTTCATTTATTTCATCCAAATGACAGTAGAGCACATTCGAATCACATAATTCATTGAACATTTCATATGTATAAACAGTGTTATATCGCAATCACATAAATCATTGTACATTTTAGAAGCCATCAGTACATATACATCAGTAGGTTATACAAGTGAGAATGAACAACAAACATAATACTCTTGGTTACGTCTTTGTCTCCATGATGGCCATTGTCTTCCCAAGACTCTGGCATTGGCACTTGTAGTCTTTAAATTTGTTTAGAGTCATCAGCATACTCTTTGCGTCACCAGCGTGATATTTTGGCCGCACTGTACAAGACACTCTTAACTAAAAAGTGTCTTATGCAGTGGACCAAAACATCACAGGTGCGACGTTTTGGAGGATGAAACTTTGTGAGGCCAGCTTGTGGACTGCATTGTGTCATTGTGACTCCTGTGTTCAAGTATAAAGAAAGGAGTCAGTTCTATTGTTAGATAAATAAGTCATATAAAATAATGATGGATTTATGTATACTAACTCTTTTGAAAGCACAAAAGGGCCGTGCATGAGAGAGAAGCACTTAAGCCCCTCTGTGAAGGCACTGCTATTTAGAGAAGAGATGCCACTTCATGACACCGCACGCTTGATGAATTTCTGGCCACACAAAGTTCATGTGAAAGAGAGATGTCTTGATACTCTCGTTTCAGCACGAACTCCTTCGCCACTGGGCGGAAGCGCGGAAAGCCTTGAGCTGAACGATAAACTCCACCGAATGGAGGAAGATAAATGAGCTGTTGTTGAATGCTCAGTGTTAGAATATGATCATAGAAAATTTGAGAACATAAAGACATAAACGACTAAATAAGTAGACTCACCCTTAAGAGTAATCCTTAGCCGCACTCAAGAGGAACAAAGGCAGAGCGATTCGTCCATATTCGTCCATGCACATCCCTGCGCACCATCCCTCTTGGGCTCCTCTTGGTTACGTCTTTGTTTCTATGTTATTAGCAGAAGCTAATAACATGAGCCAAAGAGCGCAACCACAAATTCTTGTACAGTGCCACCAAAATAAGATCCCTATTATAAGAGTTTAGCTACTGTTAAATATGGAAGAACCTAAACATGCATCCAGCCCAACACAAGAACATGCATCTAACCCGACAAAAAATTAACTACTTAGACAACAGTACACATGCATCTAGTCTAGCACATCCTCCGGTGCAACACAACGAAATAAGCCGGAACTAAATATATCTAAACATATGGATCCGTTCTAATTTGTTAAACTAATGAAGCTAAAAAGTACACATGCATCCAGTCCAACACATCCTCCGGTGCAACACATCGAAATAAAATGGAACTAAACATATCTAAACATATGGATCCGTTCTAATTTGTGTTAAACTAATGAAGCTAAAAAGTACACATATATGTTAAACTAGGCTAGAGCATGAATATTAAAACCGAACAGAAAAAGTAAGTAGATCCGGAGGATGAGGTCATATAAAACTTGCTAATTGTGCTAATGAAACTAGATCAGTCATATAAAAACAAGTAGCATGTGTGTGTAAGAGGATACCTTTTGTAAAGGGACGAGGACGAGGTCGAGGGCGAGCCGATGCACAGCACGTGCGGCCTTTGACCCCAAAGTACGACAATGACATCGCCTCGGGGGAGGGCGAGGCCGAGCCCGGCTCGCCGGAGGTATCCAAGGCACCTCCGTCCATGGATATGCACGTGAGAAAGACATAATCTACAGAAATGCGGGAGAGATCTAGGTTTCTACTCTCGACCAGGTGAGCAGAAGAGTTTTAAAAATGGAGTGGCGGCTGTCGAGTGAAGTGAGACCGGACGGTGCTGCTGGTCCCAATTTATACAAGAGACAAAGTAGGGTTCAAAATACATGGGCCCAAAATGGGCCCATTATTCACACACGCTTTACGGGCAGAAAACGTTTGCATTGTCCCCCATTCGCATACGATTTTCTTATTCCGATCGTCTAAGTACATATTCAGAGAATGCTACTTATATCTCTACTTCTTGCATCTTGATAAACCTGAAAGTGCAATTACAACAGATACTAGGATAACTAAAACAGCTAAAGCATAAAGAAGATGATTTTCCTTGTCAAGAACATATTTTCTTATTTTCTTCAACTTCAACTTGGCCTCTTTAGCTTTTATCTTGTTATCGTGGACAAGATATGCAAGTTGCAGCTCCATCTCCATCTTCTCGTCTTCGAGCCTCTTCGCTTTTTCTTCTGCTTTCTTCTTCTCCTCGACATCGGCGTGCAGATCCTGTAACAGTGCGCTTATTTTGCCTTCCACAGACAGCTTAAAGTCGACATGCATTTTGAAGTCGCAGCATCTGGGAACCTTGAAATAGAACGAATTGGAATGAAATATAAATTTCCCCGAGCATGAAGCAAATAGCAAGCTAGAAGCTACGCCCAAATGTACCTCGTCCGAGTCCGTGTTGCTGGTGATCTCCTCGATCTTGTAGACCATGGCGACGGCAGTTTTTGTGCGCTGTGAGAGGGGTGGGACGGACGACGGAGGGCGGCAACGGCTAGAACTGGCATAGCTGGCCAGCAACGGCTAGAAATCCATAATTAAATATAAACGGCACATATCGCACACAGTCTACTTTATCTAACCGTATGTGAAGTTAGTCATACATCGCACACGCTTCCGAAAGAGACAACCGTGTGTGATACCACACAATTGCACACGATTGTTGCAACTGCACCCGTGGGCGATACTACCAAAACAATTCATTCAGTTTTCGGGTGATACTACTACAGATTTCATTAATATTTCGAGGGCTCCATTAAAATATTACAGCCCTTACATACGTATACAAAATGTATCTAATACTCCAACTAAATACACTAAAGATTCTCCTCGTCAGTGTTTTCGTCGTCGGCGAAATAATCCACTTTGTCGTCGTCACCGTCGTTGAAAGGTGGCTTGCAAGACCGAGAGGCCTCGGCAAGGTCGGCCTTCTGCCGCTTCGGTGGTGGAGCACCACAAATATTGAGCTCCACCTTGAGGCGTCGTCACCTGTGCAGACGGTCTTGGCGCAGAGTCTCGAACGAGGCCTCCACCACGCGATGCGTCATGTATTCTTCTGCGCGCCACGACGTGATGGACTCCTGCACCAAAATGTGCTCCTGCATCTGATCCAGCTCAACCGACGATGACGACCCCGAACCAGTGTCGTCGTCAACCGGCGTCTCCGCGCGAGGGATGGACGATGACGAGCCGGACGAGAAGGGAACGCCGGACGAGGAGAAAGAGGAGGAGGGAAGGGCAGCAGAGGTGGAGGCACGACGCGCGTGAAAGCGCTGCTTCCTTGCTCTAATGGAGTATCGCATCTCGTCGGGGACTTTGGACTTGTAGCGAGCCATTGCCACTGCCGACGGCACTTCTATTAGCTAGCAAGATTTATACACGAGCGCGGGGGCGGCGAGGAGGCGGGAATGCGGCGAAACGGCGGGAAAAGGAAGCGGGAAAGAAAGAACGCCAATATTAACTGGGCCGTAATTGCATTTACGATTGAATTGAAACACTTGTCGCTTGAAATTACACTTCACAGAATATATATAAAGATAACTTTGTATAGACATTCGGTTCGATTTCACATGACTTTTGCAAATGACTGGTGTGCGATGGGGAGCACAATGCACACGTCCGAAATGACCCAATCGTATGCGATATGCAGCACACGGTTAAAAAGACAAAAGCGTATGAGAATATATGGACATAGAAGGCTCTGCGGGCCTTTTTATTCTCCAAGGGTAAGCGATAGGGGATAACGCACACGGGCGCCTGCTCCCATCTGCGATCGCGGGGTCTTAAATTGCCCGATCTGTACTAGTGTGGACTCATGATCAGGAGACCTTCTCACCTAATCAAATCATGAGAAGGGTTAGAGATGATCTTTATTTACTCGAGGTACCATGGTCATCTCGAAACATTCCGACGGGACAGTGTTGGTGGCCACCGGATCATGCCTGGATCAAGATCAGCACCGATGGAGCCATTGACGATGATGGTCAACGAACAGGAGCTGGCGGGGTTTGCGAGGTGTTGCCTCTTCTTCATATGAGAGCCTGGAACAAAACTTTGGTAGGTTTTTTTATCCGCTCATTGCAGATATTATGGTAGTGTGAGTAGGTACTATCTTTGCTCGTCTCCGAGGTTTCTAGCATGTGATCATCGAGGTGGATTGCTTCGAGGTGTTATCAACCTCTGGTTTTCGCGCTATAATTCACGAGCTATCGTAATGCATGTCCTTGAATCCTTGATGAGATTGTGGAGCTAGCTGCTAGCTTTTCTTCGTTTTCCATTAACCATGTTAGAAGAGAGGCCACTAATTTTGCGGATCTCTGTGTTAAAGGCTGAACACGCATGTTCCCTTTGGGTTTCAGAGTGCTGGGATTCGCCATTAACAACCTTTTGGCTGATTGTAATCGTCTCTTTGTTGATTAATAAAGCTTATGAAGTTCATTGCAGAAAAAACGCTCTGAAAAAATGTGGTTAGCAAAATTCATGAGTAGAACAGAAGTAAAAAGGTTTGTATGTAGAGTACTTCTGTAGTGAAGCATCAAACTGAGACGGACAGCGAGATAGCATAAATGCTACAGTGCTCTGAGCGACATTGCATGCCGTCATCGGACACTGATAACTGCTGGCTGTCAGGACCCGATTCAAATCAGGAATTAAGATCAGCAGCTAGTACGACTCCACAGCGTGCTACTAGTAACCACCTTAATCACCTGGGGTTAATTTAACCGGCTGCATTCCGTCGCTCGATGCAAGACACGTTGGTGGCCGGGCCGGCCCTCTTTTTTACTGGCACTAGGACACGACAAGAAAGGAGACGAAATCCACGATGGATCACATCAGAGCACGTCACTTCCGGGAACACTGAGAAAAACCTGCATCTCTCGCACCCGTGCATGCCATCGGCGCCGCTCCCGGCGTACCAACCAATGCCTACGCGCGCCGCGCGTCCGTCGGTTCCAGTGCTCTCTCCGCCGCACGGCACCACGGCAGCCGGCCCCTCACTACATGCAAGATGCAACATGTCTGCATGTACGACCTGCTCAGTTGTGAGCCGCACCACACGCGACACGAGCGTTGGAGGCTTGGAGCGAGCAGTAGTACGGCTTTCATTCTGCCTTCGGGCGTGTTTGGTTGCCTGCGACCTATTTGGGTAAGGTCTGGATGCAAAAAAGACATGTTTGTTTGTCTGATCTGGTTTGCGTTGTTTTTTTTTTTTGAATTTTCTGACATATATTAAACACACATAGAAAGGTTTTTACAAGCATTCTTACAATCAAAATGAACTGACTCCACCACGCAGGGTGGGACAGCTTTCAGGAGCAAACCACTACACCAATTAAAATGACTGAACCTTGCTAACTTGTGAGCAACTGTGTTACAACAACGGGCCACCTTTTGGATTCTGAAATTCTGCAGGAAACCAAGTAATTCCCTAATATCATCCGAAATGAAAGTAAAGTCAGCTCTGTTGCCTTTCACATTCATAAGATCATTGACCACCAAAGCACTGTCACTTTCAACAATGATGGGCATCGAATCCACCGAGATCGAAGCCTTGATTCCTTCCCTAATTGCAGTGGCTTCAGCGATTTCGGCTGAGGTACAAATCGGGATGGTACCCCAGGCCGACATCACCGCCACACCTTCTTGGTCTCTAAGAACAGCACCCCAAGATCCTCTGTTGTTATCCTTTACAAAGCTAGCATCCATGTTGAGTTTATGCCACCCCGGGTCTGGTCTCGACCAGTTTCCCTGAGGAGTATTAGATACCTTCTTTACAATCTCCTTTGACGGGATCATGGGTCTTTTGCCTTTGTAGTCGTGTTCCAACTGGGGATCTTTAACCTGTATAAAGGATGATAGGTAGGACTGAATAAAGTTAGCAGACTCATTTATAGAGCATTTTCCATCGCCAAAAATGGAGTTATTTCTCAAGTGCCAAGATCGCCACCATAGAAACAGAAGTTTCGATTTCAAATCCTCATTGCAGAGACTGAGGAGTTGAAGGGTCCAGTTGTCTCCAGTAAAGGTGAAATTTTCTTCCGGGGGGCGCTCCCAAACATCACGCAAACACTGTCTAAGAGCTTTTGCTTTTGTGCAGTTAACAACCGCATGATGGGCTGTTTCAGGTTCCATACCACAAATGGTGCAAGTGGGCATTACTTCCATCTTCCTTCGACATCTGTGGGCTTGGACTCCAAGGGTATTAGAGGCCAGCTTGCAACCGAAAATCTTGATTTTAGGACGCACCATTGCCTTCCAGATGGAATTCCATAGGCTTCTGTCCCCTTCAGGGCTCGAGCTAGCAGAGGTTTGGTTGTCTCTGTTTTTCAGTTGCATTCCAAGTCTATACGCACTTCTCACAGTGAAAATGCCATTTGGCTCATGGGCTCGGGCAACAAAATCTTCACTGGGTCTTGGAGGAATATTGATATTTAAAATTTCATCCACATCTGGTGGATAAAAAAGAGCTTTCATAGTTTCAGTCTTCCATGTTCTGCTATCAGGGTTTATCAGATCAAAAACCCATTTCAGCCGAAGGTTATTAGATTTCCCTAGGACTTTATGATTTCTCCTAGGAATCCAATTATCTCGCCAAATCCTAACTTTAGTACGAGACCCAATTCTCCAAGTAATGCCTTGTTGGGTAGCACGAAACTTAAAACAACTCTCAGTCAGACCCGTTTTAACCATTTCCATTGAGCCACACGTTTATTTTCGCACAAGGTTAGGGAACACGGAGCCGAACTCAAAAATCGGTGGTAGTTTTTCCGTCACCGCCCACCATATTTGCCCCTCTATTTCACTCTCTTCGGCTGATCGCCAAAACTCGCACCACCAGTTCCCCCCTTTCGAGCGCTTCACTATTTTGCAGCTGCTGATTGGTGGCAAGATCTCCTCCGGTCGGCGGTGCTGGGCGGCAAGATCTCCTCCTCCATGTCATGCTCCTCTTTCACTGCCTCCATGGTTGTAAGTAGCATCCAACGCTCGCTTGTGTACCCTAGATCTATGAGCATGTCATAGATGTGAGTAGATCATCCTAGATCTGTGTAGGTGGTAGTAGATCGAGTAGATTTTACCTAGATCTGTGTAGTGTTTTGCTTTTATCGCTATGCAGTTCGTGTATGAGAGAGATCGTGGTACGACGGTTGGCTCGACATTGTCTAGTTCTCATCTTTGATGAACTGCTTGAATTTTGTACCATGTTCTTCTTGATTTGTCATACATGCTTACATCAAGGATGGCTGAGCTCATCGAAACTGGGCTCGACATTAACAGAGGAATCAGGGACAACAGCTTGGAAGACATTTGCAAAAGTGTTCTTCAGTTCCGCGGCATCAAAGTCCTCACTACTCAGGTGTACAATCATCTCATAAAATTAAGATATAGGTGGAACAACTACCACACAGCAGTTGCACGGCTTGAAGGTGTGGAATGGCACGAGAAGAGTACTAGCTTCATGATGGATGGTGTTCATCAAAATGTCGCGGTAAGCTTTTGTACTTCCGGTTGTTAAATTAGTTCGCTACTTTGGAATTTGATCGATGGTCTAATGGGTTTCGGATTATATTTGTGTTTGATCCAATTGAACTGGGCCTCACTGGACATGGATATTAGTGAACATTAAATCCAATAATGTTGAGTGGACTTTGGAGCTAAACATTGGACAGTCCAATATCCAATCGACACTGTTTGTGCGTTGATTTTTTTTCTGTGTGCATGTTTGTGTGCTACTTCCTACTGCTAGCGATCAGCTACCGTATTAGCTTTGTGCAGTGAGTCTTGCCTGGAAGTTTCGCCTTCGTCGCCGTCTCTGTTTAGGATCAAGATCCATTTGACTTTAGATATCCAATTGTTACGATCGCTTTGGAATGGATGAATTTGGACACTAGATCGAGTGGATATCTGTTGGACCCCTGTGCTTTCGATTTGGACATTGATCCACTTCTAGCTTTACCTCCCGCGTGTGCATATGTTCTCTCGGGGTAATCGGTGTACACATTGATTCCCATTTGTGATGTAAACCGTTTGGAATTTAACAAACTTGACAAGATGGGCCTAAAATGTACCAGTGTCTTTTAGGTTTGAGGTGGGTTTACCAATCTCGTCTGTATATCTCTTTTGCGGGGAACAACTAGCCAATGGCTAAGTTTCACCGTTCTATTGGTATTTCTGCATTTGTGTTTTTTTTTGTCTAGGTCCAATGTTCATTACTACTACGGAGTAACATTCAACAAAAAAATTGGTTCGTTTCTGTCTCATGAAGAGGTGTACACACTTCTAGTGCACATTGGTGTGAAATCCGAAACGGTGTACACATTTTTAGTGCACATATAATAGAAATCTGAAACGGTTTCTGAAAATTTCCTATTGTACTATGACAGGAAGTACTAGTTTTATCAACTTCCCTAGCTGGAGTCTGAGGACTCTAAGAAGAATAAATATCAAGTTGATCATGATGGTGGTCTTAGTTCGTGCCACAAGTCTAAGAAGCGAAGTCGTAGATCCCGATGCTTCCAAGTCCTAAGATGTAAGTGGTATTCGATAGCATTGCAATAGAAATTATAGCTAAGTGCATAACCGGAGTCTGTTGCGCATGTGATATACTTACATAAACCTAGCAACCACTTGGCTCCACTTCTTTCTCAATTGGCTCTGACATGTAATATTCTTCATTGTAAATGATGGTGATGTTCCATATGCCTCTCATCCTTATATAGAACTAATATTACATTGATGTTTGATGTGCAACAACCATGTGTTAGATGCTTTCATGAACCTAAAGGCTGCCATATAAATTCATGTACATGTTTTCATGGTTGTCATACACACTCTTCCTAACTTATGTTACACAACTATGGCAAGCTAGAAAAAATATATAGAGAATTTTGAAAAATTGTTCACGAGGTTCAAAAATAATTATAATACAAAAAAAGATGATCACGAAGTTAAAAAAATGCTCACGTATTCAATAATAAAATAGAATAATTACGGGTTTGTTAAAATTACAGGTTTAAAAAATTGTTCACCAACTCGAAAGTTGTTTAAGGGTCCATATTCATATATCCATGTATTACCCAAAAACGGATGGGAAAAAAGAAAACAGGGAAAAGTGAAAAGAAACAAAAACAAAAACAGAAAAAGGGGAAAAAAGAAAAATCAAAAAATGAAACAGAAAAATCGAAAAAATGATGCCAAGACAGAAAAAGTAAATTAAATAAATGAAAAAGAAACGAAAGACAGGCCTACCCATACCGGCGATATATATTGCGTGTGAGTCTTACGACGCACCCGACCATCACCCAAACCCTTGTTCTTCTCCCTGGAACCCCTATACATCCTTATAGCGAGCTGAAGCCCTCGTCTCGCTCACGTGTTTGGCTATTGGGTCTGGCTCGGCATGCGTCGAGTGAGCCAACGCAGGAGCTACCGCCCACATCGAGAAAATGGAGCGATCAGCGCCCAACTCGCCTAATCATATGTCTCTTTCCTTTTCTACCTAACAATGTTTTATAGGAATTTAGCTTTTTAATTTCTTGTGTGATATCCATACTCAAATATTTCTGATAAACAAACATTTTTTAAATGTTACTACTTCTTTGAAATGGATTTTTTTTAAATGTTCATATTTAAAAAAAATCAGATATAAAAAATCTTTAGTTTTTTAAATTGTTCACAAACATGTTCAAACGTTTCATATTTTACAATTTGATCCAGTTCCAGATTTACTCCTCCCACGTGTGCACATGTTCTCTCAGGGTAATCGGTGTACAGAGTGATTAACATTTGTGATTGAATCCGTTGGGAATTTAACAAAGTTGACAAGAGGGGTCTAATATATACGTGTGTCTTTTAGGTTTGAGGTGGGTTTACCAATCTCGTCTCTATATTTTTTTTGCGGGGAACTACTAGCCAATGGCTTTTCACCAATGTATTGGTATTTCTGCATTTGTGTTTTTTTTGTCTAGGTCCAATATTCATTACTACTCCCTCAGTTTATAAATATAATTAATATGTTTTAGCTTTTGTCCACATTCACATGTGTCAACATGTATGTAGACATGTTTTAATGTGTACGTACACTTATTTAGGTGTGCATCTAGCCAACATGTGAGCTAGTTAAAATATCTTATATAAAAAAACGGAGGGAGTACTATGGAGTAACATTCAACAAAAATGGTCTGTTTCTGTCTCATGAAGTGGTGTACACATTTTTAGTGCACATTGGTGTGAAATCTGAAACGGTGTACACATTTTTAGTGCACATATAATAAAAATCCGAAACGTTTCTGAACATTTCCTATGGTACTATGACACGAAGTACATGTTTGATAAACTTCCCTAGCTGGAGTCTAAGTACTTGAAGAAGAATGAATATCAAGTTGATCATGATGGTGGTATTAGTTCGTGCCACAGGCCTAAGAAGCGAAGTTGTAGATCCCGATGCTTCCAAGTCCTAAGATGTAGGTGGTATTCACTAACATTGAGACAGAAATTCTAGCTAAGTGCAAAACTTGTGTATGTAGCATGTGGCTACTTACATAAACATAGCAACCACTTAGCTCCACTCCTTTCTCAATCGGCTCTAACATCTAAGATTCCTTCTTTGTATATGATGGTGATGTTCCATCTGCCTCTCATCCTTATATAGAACCAATATTACATTGATGTTTGATGTGCGATAACCATGTGTTAGATGCTTTCATGAACCTAAAGGCTGCCATAAGAAGCATGGACATTCATGTACACATTTTCATGGTTTTCATACACACTATACCTAACTTATGTTCCACAACTGTGCCAAGTTAGACAAAAATATAGATAATTTTGAAAAAATGTTCACGAGGTTAAAAATAATTATCATACAAAAAATATGTTCACGGAGTTTCAAAAAATGCTCAGGTATTCAGTAAAAAATAGAATATTTTCGGGTTTGTAAAAATTACGGGTTTAAAAATAGTTCACCAACTCGAAAGATGTTTAAGGATGGAAAAAAGAAAACATGGAAAAGTGAAAGAAACAAAAAAAGAGAAAAAGGGAAGAAAAATAGAAAAATGAAACAAAAAATCGAAAAAATGATACCAAGACAGAAAAAGTAAATTTAAAAAAAGAGAGGAAAAAGAAACGAAAGACAGGTCTGCCCATACAGGCGATATATATTGCGTGTGAGTCGTACGACGCACCGGTAATCACCCAAACGCATGTTATTCTCCCCGGACACCCTATACATCCTTGTAGCGAGCTGAAGCCGTCACCTTGCTCACGGTTTGGCTATTGGGCCTAGCTCGGCAAGCATCTCCTACTGTCGAGCGAGCATGCAAACGCAGGAGCTACCGCCCACCTCGAGAAAAAGGAGCGATCAGCGTCGAACTCGCCTAATCATGTGTCTCTTTCATTTTCTGCCAAACAATTTTTTTATAGGAATTTAGCTTTTTAGTTTCTTGTGTGATATCCATACTCGAATATTTCTCAAAAAAGAACATTTCAAAGAAAGTAGTAACATTTAAAAAAATGTGCATGATCTTAAAAAATTCAGATATAAAAATCTTTAGTTTTTAAATTGTTCACGGAGATGTTCAAACATTTCATATTTTACAATTTGCTCACTAGGTGAAAAGGTTCAGATTTACACCATGTTCATTTTCGAAGAGAGTTCAAGATTTTAACGACGTTTAGATTTTAAAATTTGTCCACTAGGTAAAAAGGTTCAGATTTAAATAATGTCCATTATTTTAAAAATGATCCTAGTTTCAAAAGGTTCAGATTTTTAAAAATTCACTAGGTAAAAATGTTTCATATTTTAAAAACATTAAAGATTAAAAAATGTTCATTATTTAAAACTATTCATGACTTTAAAAAGGTTTTTCACATACTTCACCGAGTAAAATCATAAAAAGAAAAAATGTCCCTATGATCCATGTATTTAAAAATGTTTAGTTTTGAAAATATTATAATTTTGGAAATACACAATTTTAAAAAGTTCAATTTTGAAAAATTTGGATTAAAAAATATTTTAATTAGGAAAATATTCAGATTTTAAAATTGTTTATTTTCTAAAAATATTCATATTTGGAAAAATTTCAGTTTTGCAAAGTGTTCACATTTTAAAATGTTGGTATTAAATAATATTTAAATTATAAAAATGTTCTGATCTTAAAATTGTTAAGTTTAGAAAAATATCTTAGATTTGAAAATACTCAGTTTTGAAAACTGTTCATATTTATAAATGTATGTATTAAAAATTGAATTTGAAAATTAATCAGATTTAAAAATGTTCATTTCTGAATAATGTTCGATAGTGAAAAGGTTCAGATTTTTGAAAAATATAGTTTTTAAAAAAGGAAAGATTTTGTAAATTGCTCGAAAGATAAAACATAAAGCATAAAACACAAAGAAAACAGAACAAAAAAGACTGAAAAAAGAAATGGAAACAAAATTAAAGAAAACAAGAAAACGCAAACAAAAACGAAAACAACATAAAAGCCCACATGGGTCGGCCCATGCGCAACTCCTTCATGGCGTTCCTTCATGGCGTTCTAGAGACCGGAAGCACCACTCGTCCTCCCGCTTGTGCTCATGTTCTCTCAATTATTTTGGAGGCGTTGACAAGGCTTGCTAAAAGGACATATCTATTGCTAGAACCCCCCCCCCCCCCACTAGGTAGGGTCTAATGAAGGATTATACGTGTCAAGCCTTACCCCTGTAAAGTTCAATGCAGGGATGCTGAGTCGAACACATGACCTCTTAACTTAAGTGGGGAGTACTACACCACTTGACTAGGCCTAGCCTTCAACTCTGGTTGACCAGGCTTGCTAATCCAAACAAATAGTTACAATGGAAAACAACTAGTATAAGGGTACTTAGTGTACACACTACAAAGTGATTCATATTTGTGATTTAATCCATTGGGAATTTAACAAACTTGCCAAGAGGGGCCTAAAATGTACCTGCGTCTTTTAGGTCTTAGGTAGGTTTACTAATACCGTCTGCATTTTTCTTAACGGGGAACTACTCTCGAGTTGCTTAGTTGTCACCGTTAGATTGGTATTTTGTATTTGTGCTTGTTTCGATCTAGATCTAGTATTTATTAGTGCTCAGATTCTACACAAAATAGGCAAGCTGAGCGTTCTTGGCGGCCCTTTTTTGCAATCTAGTTTTAGAGGCTCAACTAACACTCAAACTTTTTCCTATAAAAGAAACAAAATACCACTTTGGTAAACGTTTTAGAGGCTCAACTAACACTCAAACTGTTTCTTGAATAGGTGTACACATTTTTGGTGCACATAGAATAAATTTCCAAAATGTTTCTGAAATTTTCCTATTGCGTTGTGACACAAAGTACTACTTTGGTAAACTTGGCTAGATGGACTCTGAGTATTTGAAGGAGAATCAATATCTAGTTGATCATTATGGTGGTATTACTTCGTGCAACTAGTCTAGGCGGTGAAGTCGTAGATCCCGATGCTTCCAAGTCCTAAGATGTAAGTGGTATTCCATAGAAATTATAGCTAAGTGCAGAACATGTGTATGTTGTGCATGTGGTATACTTACATAAACCTAGCAAGCACTTAGATCCACTCCTAGCTCAGTCGGCTCTAACATGTAAGACTCTTTTTTTGTAAATGAGGGTGATGTTCCATCTTCCTCTCATCCTTATATAGAAACAATATTACATTGATGTTTGATGCCATGCGGTGCAACAACCATGTGATAGATGCTTTCATGAACCTAATGGCTGCCGTAAGAAGCATGGACATTCATGTAAATGTTTTCATGGTTGTGATTGTCATACACACTCTACCTAATTTCTGTTCCGCAACTGTGGCAACTTAGAATATATATAATATATATATAATGTTCACGAGGTTCATAAATAATTATCATGCCCAAATAGATGTTCACAGAGTTTTAAAAATGCTTACAAATTCAACAAAAAATAGAATATTTAATGGTTTGTAAAAAATACGGGTTTTAAAAATTGTTCACCGACTCAAAAAGTGTTTAAGGGTTCATAATCATATATCCATGTATTACCCAAAAAAGAAATACAAAAGAGGAAAAGGTGAAAGAAACAGAAAAAGAAACAAAAATGGAAAGATAACTAGAAAAATTATTTAAAAAAGAAACAGAAAAATTAAAAATGATGCTGAAAAAAGAAAAAGTAAATTGAAAAAAAACAGAAGAAATGAAAAGTAATGAAGGAAATGAAAGATGGGCCGGCCCATACAGGCGATATATATTGCCTCTTTAAGAAAATATTCAATTTTGAAAACTGTGCACATTTTAAAATTGTTCAGATTAAAAAATATTTAAATTAGAATTTTTCAGATCTTAAAATTGTTCAGATTTAAAAAAGATTTTAACAATGCTCATTTTTGAAAATTGTTCGCATTGTAAAATGTATGGATTATTATTTTTTAATTTGAAATTTATCCAAATATATATGAAAAATCATTTTCTGATAACGTTCCAAATAGAAAAAGTTCTGATTTTTGAACAAAAATACATTTTAAAAACAATGATTTTGAAAATCAGATGAAAAAAATAAAAATGGAACGTAGAAAACAGAAGCAGAAAAAAAGACAGAAACTAAAAGAGAAAACTGAAAAAATAAAAAAGAAGAAGAAAACCGAAAAATAAAAATAAAACTGCCCGAATGGGCCGGCGCATGCGAGACTGGTGCGGCGAGAGACGGTGCACCGACCCTCTCGCTCGCGCTTCTCCCCGCGACCCCTGCTACCAAACAATGGGCTTTGCTTTCACCGGTTCTGGCCCATATTGGCTAGCAATTTCTTGCCCACCTGAGCAAGCTGAATGGTATCCTCCAAAAAAAATAAAAAACAAAACTGGTCAAACGAACCAAACAGACCCAGAATCTCCAGTTTCGGCAGGCCACCACGACCACCGGCGAGACGGTGGAACCTACAATCACGTCGAATCCTGGCAGGATCCGATCGGCAACTTGCAAAGCTGAGGTGCACCCAGCTACCGCGACATCCAAGCACCACTCTCCAATTAACAACTGCCCGTATCCGCCAGCCACCGATACGCGGACGACGGCAGCGGCAGGCCGCAGGCCATACCCCGAACCGCATCATGGCCGCTGCCATCGTACTCGTCGGCCGCTTCCATCGTCCCGGAGCGAAGGCGGCCGTGCTGGAGTGTCGGCCCGACAGATGAAGAAGGTTTTCCCCCGCCCCGATATCGAAACCACATGATGGTGGCAGCCCCGGTCCCAAGGACAAAGAAATTACTCGTGCTCCGCGATCTTTACAGCCTAGCTTGGCTACTACCTCCCCCTCCCTGGAGCATGGGAACACACACAAGGAGATCAGCCAGCAGTGCTGATTCTGAGACGGTGTCACCTACCGTCCAGAACAAGCAAGTGCCCCGCCGGCAGCCGGAGTATTATTATTGCTACTATACGGCGAGGGTCCGGCCGGTTGGGTTAATTAGCCAGGCACTGCCGTTAGCCATCATCACGCCATGTCCAAAAAGAATCAAAGGCCGGCGATGGCCGGCCGCAGCCTTTTCTGTCGCCGTGCAAGCAAACGCACATTACCGCAAACCATCGTGGATGCAGTTAACAGTGCGTGGAGCCCCTTGGCGCGGCCGCGGCGATTAGCGATGGGTGATCATGGTTTCATGGTGTGATCAAAAGGGCTGGCTCAATGAGACAATTATTATTGCTAACCATCCTCCATTAGGGCTGTGTTCTTGCCTTACTACTGTTGGCTTTTGGATTAGTAGCATAATTGCGGCCATAATTACCGCAATGAGTGACCATGATGGGACTCACTCGAGAGGCTCGGCAGCAGTACGTGTCCCTCTTCCTTTCGATCCATGCATGTGGATGGGCGCGGCGTAAACGAAATCGGTAGTATCATGCACGAAAGAAGATTGTATTGTAGCCCATTGTTTAACCCGAGCTGACATTGCCCCTGCCTTTTGTACTAAAAACACGAACGCCGAATTGCCGAAAGTCATTTTGGCTCCCGGGGTCTAGTGATCTTGTTCTTTTTTAAAAGTCAAAAACTATATATAAAAAGTTTCGGAAATATCTGAAAAAATCACGCATGTTCTTGCAAAATTTCAGTGCAAAATATAATATATTTTAAGCTAGATAAAAAAGACAAAAGTTGGAAATTTGAAACTATATACTGTTCACTATATTCAGATTTGCACATTTGTCATTTTTGTGGAGCTCAAACCGTAAAGTATTTGAATTAAGATTTTGCACGATTGTATAACATATCATTGAGAATATGCATGAATATTTTTAGATTTTTTGAATTTTTCGATTTTTTTTTTGAAAAAGTGGAGATCGATGTAGCTCGGGAGCACCAAATCTCCATTCTGCCGAATTGCTGCTAGTATTCAGTTGTGTTTAGTCTCACATATACTTAGTACACACTACCTACCGCATGCTTGCATAACTGTAGTACCTAATTCTGGGGAAGACACAATCCGATAGACTTGTCCTGTTTGGATCACGTTGTCAGGAGCAAAACAATCTTTCCTGATCTTAACACGCGAGCTTCTAGACACATATCACATGCCTGCATTACAATAACCCCGCGATTAGATCACGCGAGATCACGGTTTGGCTCTCCTAGCTAGCATCCCCGGCACACAGGAAACGGTTTTGTTTATAATAGGAGAGCCACATGTGTTATGCTTCTTAAAAAAAAGTATGCTTCTTCTTTCGCCAAGCTAGCAAGGATCAATGGAAGCATCACATTCTCCAAGATCCCACGGCCGGGTAGCTAGGGCGTCCCAACCGCACACCACACCGAAATCTTCCCCCTTTTAAGAAGATTTATCCATGTGATTACCGATTGCGTGTGCTGGTCTGTTGATATGAAGATAACAGCAACACGGCTTTGCTCTTCTCACACTGATGGGTAGGAATCAAAGCGTCGTTAAATAAAGAGCCAAGGAATATATCAAGTGGGAAGAACGATTTGCTGCTAATGCCAATCTTAGTCAAAAGTGCCATCCGACATCTGGGGGCCTTGAGCATGATTGTGCTGACTGATGACCACCAACGCTTATGGAGGAAACTTGTAGTAGGAGTAGTAGTATGTTTCGGTGGTCAGCTGATGTTGACCCTACGCATGGAATTTCAACAATGGAGTATTTTCGGATGGAGGGATTTGTGTACATTAACTTCAGATGAAATAGAGGAGGTCAAGGATAGATCCAATTTTGTCTACAATGTTGAAAAACCTGTCTAGAATAGAGCGGATTTTCTGAACCAGTTGCGATCCGTTTCTGAAGTCTCGGTTGTAAACCAGATCCCGATTTGGGAAGGGGAATCTTGCAATCTTATTGCCAAAGCGGTGTCCAACGTGTAACACTTAAAGTGAGCCTAACTTACTTGGTTGGGGATTGGATGTACAAAGCCAACACCAAGGTTCAAATCCTCAGGGAGACGAATTTATATTTCTATATATTTATTGTTAAGGAACATGTTCTCCTGATACTCATGCATTTATCCTACCAGGGTTGGTGCGTGACTGAGATTAAAATCCTGGTACTCATGTTTAACCCCCCCCCCCCCCCCCCCCGAGTAAGTCCAAGGCATCGCCAAACAGAGAGGAGAGGCTGGCATCGCTCTCCAGGGGTGGCTCGGGAACACCCTAGCGTCTCCTCCCCAACCTCCTCTCTCGCTCCCCTCGCCGCCGCCGAGCGATGTCGCCGGAAAAAGCTCGCGGCGACGGGGCCTCTCTTGCGCTACTTCGCCCATGTTGCCCTTAATGGCACGATGAACTCCTTTGTGAACTGAAGAGTGAAGGAGCCACCGCCTTGCGCTGGTGCACCAAGGAAACATATGTAGTTGTCGTCAGCCACCGGCAGATCGATTGGAGATCCTTTGTGGCGTTCTGGAGACCAGAAGCACCACTCCTACTCCCGCGTGCCCAGCTATTTTAGAGGCGTTGACATGGCTTGCTAATCCAAACAACAAATTACGATGGAAATCTGTATGGGTAATCAATGTACAGCTGATTCACATTTGTGATTTAAATATTTAATCCGTTTGGAATTTTACAAATTTGCCAAGCGGCCTAAAATGCACCGGTGTCTTTTAGGTTTTAGGTGGGTTCAATATATAATCTCATCTGTATTTTCTTTTGCGGGGAGCTACCCTCAAATGGCTTAGTTGCTACTGTTAGATTGGTATTCCCGTATTTGTGTTTGTTTTGGTCTAGGTCCAATGTGACATTCAACATAAAATCGACAAGTTGGCTTTCATGGTGGCCCATTTTGGCAATCTATTTTGAGGCTCAACTAACACTCGACCTTTCCCTAAAAAAGAATTAAACTAACACCCGACCTTGGTTTCTGTCTCTTGAAGTGTTGTACACATTTTTAGTGCACATAAAATAGATTCGAAACATTTCTGAAATTTTCTGTTGTCTTTACATTGTGACACTAAGTACTACTTAGGTCAACTTTGCTAGCTGGAGTTTGAGTCAGTCTGCATACTTGAAGAAGAATCAATATCGAGTTGATCATGATGGTGGTCTTACTTCGCGCCAGCGATCTATCCTGCGAAGTCGTAGATTCCGATGCTTCCAAGTCCTAAGATGTATGCGGTATTCAATACCATTGCAATAGAAATTCTATCTATGTGCAAAACTTGTGTATGGTTGCGCATGTGGTATACTTACATAAACCTAGCAACCACCTAGCTTCACACCTTGCTCAATTGGCTCTAACGTGTAATACGCCTTCTTTGTAAATGATGGGCATGTTCCATTTGCCTCTCACCCTTAAATAGAAACAATATAACATTGATGTTTGATACCATGTGCTGCAACAACCCTGTGATAGATGCTTTCATGAAGTTAAAGGCCACCATAAGAAGCATGGACATTCATGTATATGTTGTCATGGTTGTCATACACATTCTACCCCACTTTTGTTCCACAAGTGTGGCAACTCACAAATTTTGTAACATGAAAATTTGTCGACACACCCATTGAAAGAAAATTTCCATGCAAATGAATGTCACCCTAGACCGCTGCTCACCAAATACTTGCCGGACTTCTCAATATTACATCCTATTACAAACAAAGCATGTCTGCAATGTCTAAGCATCACCTCACTCAATCAAGTAGCCTCTGATAGGCATTTCAGTCGCATAAATTCAAGTTTCATAGTGTAGTTTCTTTATATGACCACCGACATCTGGGGGCCTTGAGCATGATTGTGTTGACTAACCACCAACGCTTAAGTATTAAACTTGTGTAGTATGTTTCGTCGCTGGATGTCGACCCTACGCATGGAATTTCAACGATGTAGTATTTTCGGATGGAGTGATTTGTCTACTTTAACTTCAGATGAAAAAGAGGAGGTCAAGGATAGAGTCGATTTTGTCTACAATGTTGAAAAACCTGTCTAGAATAGAGCGGATTTCTGAACTCGTTGGTATCTGTTTCTGAAGTCACGGTTATAAACAAGTTCGTGATTCGGGGAGGGGGAATCTTGCAGTTGCATGCCAAAGTGGTGTCAAATCTCTAAGACTTACATAAAAACCTACAAAAATCAGTGAAAGTTTTGAAACTCAGACTGTAGTGTTTAATTACTCATTTTCGAGAAAAAAAAACTTATCAAATGTTCGTATTATTTTGATGAAAAATTACATGGGTATGTTTCAACCCAATATCTATACATGTGCATGATTATTTTTTAAGATTTTACAGAACATGCAGCAGCAATACACTTAGGACAGTAAAATAGCAGATGAGGGCAGTTCACTTGGGAGAGAAGTAAAAAACAACAAGAGCAGTAGCGTATCATCGTGTAGATTAGATTCAAGCAGTATCATCGTGTAAACCCTGCCATGGCTGCCGCGTATCATCGTGTCCACTGCACCGCTCTAACGATTGTCTACATGTCTCCGCACGCAGTAACGCGCACGAATCAAATTAAGGCAGATGTTTCAGCGTGTTTATAGGACGGGGAGACATAAAGCGAAGAGGTTCATCGCAACAACTTAACTCGCTGCTCAGACAGACCGGCACCACGCATGCCGGCCTCGTGCATGTCGGGCGATCGTTCCTCCGATGCTATACAGAAAATTTACTCCTGCAACCGCCATGATGCAAGAATGCATGGAACCTGTTTATGCCGCTTTTTTCCTAATTTGTACTCCCTCTGTTTTAAATTAGATGACTTCCATTTAACAATATGTAAATGTATCTAGACATGTCCACATGTGGCTTAATGAAAATCATGTAATTCGGAACGGAGGGAGTACTAGTGTAGTAAAATTTTATACTCGACAAGCACAAAATGAGGAAAAAGTGGGACAAACAAGTCCCGTTTTTGCATATCTACCGCTAAGAGCTAGCCGTCGCTGACAGGCAGGCAAGGCTGTGTGTTTCATCCACCAGCAGCACAGGAAAAAGATACTCCCTGAATTGCAGCAAATATAGGGTATATGAGCTCTTTTACGGTGCTTGAAAAACTACCACAGGTAGTTTCGGGTAGTTCCCCACGTAAAATATATCAGCCGTTGGATTTGACTCTAACCCCAATAAATTATGTCAGCCATCCAAGCACCGAATTTTAATTAGTCAGGGTACAATGGTAATTTGGTCATGAACAGAATTAGGTTCGTTCGATCCACTCCTCTCGTCTCCTCCGCCTCCGCTCTGCCGCCAGACCGCCGCCACCGTGCAGCGCGTCCTCTCGCCTCCTCCGCCTCCGCTCCTCTTCGTCGCCAGATCGCCGCTGCACCGCATCCTCTCCACGCCGCCTCAGCTCCTATTATCCGTGGCGGCAGTCGTCGAGCCTACAGTCCGTCGGGCCACCCGGGGCGGGCAAGCTCGTGGAGCCCGAGATCGTGCGCTGGGCGGAATAGTCCGGCAACCGCCTCCGCCCAGTGGAGGTCGAGCGCGTCGTCAAAGACCTCCGCAAGCTCCACCGCCACCGCCAGGCCCTGGAGGACAACGGGATCAGAGCCGCCGTCAGGCCCTCGAGGACAGCTGGATTCGTGGCGGACAGCTCTCTCCTCTCCTGCGGGAACGGAGGCCACCGTTCTCGGGCGAGTGAGATGCCCCGACAATGGCCGGAGGATCGCCGTCTCGACGCCCTCCGCTTCCTCCCCTCCCGTCACTCGTCTATTTCCCCGACGTGCTGCCACTCTATAAGTACTTTAGTAGTGTAGTTGGGAGTGCAGTTCATGGCGTTGTGGTGTTCATCTAAATAATTGTGTGTGTAATACTGATCCTTATAATTGCCTGAAATAGTATTAGATGGTCAGCATTTTGTAAAACGAAATGGTTCATATTATCAGAAATAAGTTCAGTGGTTTCATATTTGCACCTCTAGTGGCTAGTATCCTTCAGAATTTGTGTCTATGGAAAATCTCGTAAGGCTGGAACACCAACTTGCATATGTTTGTAAGTTTGTTGCAATGATCGATCTTTGGTAGTGTAAAACTGGCAAGGAAATTTGTTCGTTGTTGCTTACTGAACATGATAATCATCATGGCAATTACGGGAGTACTGCAATTTTAGCTATATAGCTAAACACAGTCCACCTGTTTGGCTTCTTTCTCGAATGTAACCAAGCTATAATTTAGGTAGAAAAGTTGGATAAGAAAAATACCTCTATATGCTTATTTGATCCTCCCTTGAGTTATATTTTGGCACAGAATATGGTAAATAATATGCTGATTGTATATGGTTATTTTGCTAGGCTATCATTTTATATAGCATATCAATGGCGGAGCTAGGATTTTGGGATTGGGTTTGCGAGAAAAGTGCATATCTGATAAGCATAAAAATCCACAATAAAACAAATATAATAGTTATTCTTTGCAGCAGCAAAGTATGTATATTAGCTACATCAGGATGAGTTAAACGTGCATCCTAATTCCTAGTTAACCGACAGCTTGCTGACTCTTGGAACGGTACGGCTCTGAATAATCTGGTCAAGCAATTGGCTTTCATTTTTATTGTTATCTCAATTTGTAAGTATTTGGTGACCAAGCTGTCATGAACTGGGCATGTTCTTCTCAAATAATAACAGACATATTTTCGTTTTACAGAGCTACGGCTTGATGAAGCATCTGCATAACTTGAACTCTGTCTCAGCTCCTGCCTGTTTGTCGTTCTAGCTGAACTTCTTTGCTGAATTCAGTCCCACGATTGCTGATGCCCTGGTTGTGAAGCAGAAAGTTGAGGTACTTGCGTCCTTGAAGACCAGGTCCGTCGTGAGCGCAGCCGCTGCCTCACCGGCGGCCTACGACCAAGGGGGAGTCCACGTTGATCTTGCACGGAGACTGGGGCGTGTCCATGCCCTCCGGCCGCTCCCATCGGTGGTGGCCGGCTCTGCCAACGACCAACAAGTGCCCAAGAACTGACCGCGCCTGGCCTGCGCTGTTTCCCGACGGGGAGCTCACGGCACCGTTGTCGGCATAGGAACCCGCGGCGGCGCCTGGGAATAAATCACCGTGTCGGGAAATCACCGGGGAGGATCTCGCCTCGCCTCACCGCGCCGCAGCTGGGCGCCTGGCGCTTCATGCCCGGCCTCCATCTTCACCTCGAGGAAGAAGGCAACTAGGGGCGGCCCGTCGTCCATCGATGGCGCACCCGTGACCAGCTGCTGCCGGGCGGTGGAGAAGTCGGCCGGCTGTTGCTGCTGGCGGCCACTTCAACTTGACAATCGGGATGGTCGGCACCGCCCACGCCGCCGAGGGGCCATTGGTCGGGCCGATCCTGAACCCTCGCCACCGTGGCGCCGGTTGAGCCCCGCGTCGCCGGCTACGTCCACATCCTCTGTCTCAGATCGATTTGTGTGTGTGTGGGTGTGGGGGGGGGGGGAGTGAGAAGAGCGGGGATGGAGGGCCCGATCTGGGATGGGAAACGGAGGAATAATGACGGTGGGGTCATTCACATGCAATTACCTAAATGCCCTTTTACTTTTGATTAAAAATAAATTATTATTGGTAGTTTCGGGTTCTTTTAATCAGGTAGTTTCAGGTAGCTCTAATTTTATCGTCATTGGATTAGAGCAGATGAAATGTTGTCAAAATTACCAAGTACTCTAAAACTTGTAAGGGTATATAGGTGAGGGTCAATGGTTTCGTGATGAATTTTTCATGCTTGAGCTAGATTCTGAAGTAAACGATCTGTAGAAGAATTTGGGGTAGTGGCGCTGGCAGGATAAGAATTGCATCTCTGAGTTGGAAAGGAAATAAAGGAGGAAGGAAAGGAAGGCGTGTGAGGCAGAATCGAATAACGAAGCAAAAGCTAGGGTTCGGATTTCAGGTATGGTGATGAGCTTGGTGGAGTGCTAAATATCCGGTCGCATAGCTAAATTAAACCCTGGTGACTCAAGACTGATTGAGGCAATGGTTTTTCTGTTGATTTTCCGTGGGTAGATATCTCAACTGGAATAATAAAGACCGCCTCGGCTTGTCGCCGGACATTTGGGGTCCGGAGGCACGAGTGTCGCAGCAGGAGGAAAATAACGCGATGGCCTCCACTTTAGATGAGAAAAACAGATAATCGTTGCATGATCGGAGACGGCGGTAGCACTGGACCAATGCCACTGGTCCGTTTATTTCTCGGTCTCCTTCTTCAAGAAGTTCTTGCTGATGCTAGCATGGTTGTATTCTGCTCCTCAACGACTTCGTCCAAGACAGGGTAAAGGTGAACCTGGCAAGACTTATGTTTTGGGTATATTCATCGGATCATGCAGTTGGGTTCTCGACGGAGTTCGTCAGGTAAAAACCAAAGAGCTGCCCTTGTTTAAAGTGAATTTTGGTCTTATCACACTTTCACCTAAAAAATAAACTTTGCACAAATAAAAAAATATAACCTATATGCCTTCTGAGCGTAGGCTTTTATATTTTTTACCAAATGAGGTACTAATCACATTGTGGAGATTGCTCATAAGGTGATTAGACCAACTCAGATGGCTTTCATGTTACAAGGACATACTTAGAAGGGGTTGGTTTCATACATGAGATTATCCATGGTCTTTACATAGAAATGGATGGAAAGATGTTGGAGATAGACTTTGAAAATGTGTATGATAAAGTAAAATGGACTTTCTTGCAGCAAACATTGCACACGAATGGATTTACACAAGAACGGTGTGAATGGATTACGCGGATTGGGAATGGTGTGCGAAGAAAGGTTAGCGAAGATATTGGACAATTTTCAAACCAGAAAAGGTTTGACACGGGGAGATCCGTTCTCTCAAATGTTTTTCTATCCAGTTGTGGATATAATGGCAATTCTCATTGCTAGGATAAAGGAAGATGGTCAAGTAGGAGGACGCATCCCACATTTGGTTGAGCGAGGGATTTCAATACTTAATATCTGACACAATTTTTGTTCATTGAACATGACTTAGAGAAATCCGTTAACATGAACTTAATTTTTGATCTTTGAACAACTATATATGTACTTAAGATCAATTTTATAAGGACGTTTTTTTAGTTTTGGAAGGCAGAAGATGTTAAGCATTAGTACAAGTTAATATTTATTTTGATTATGGATCTTCGCCTCTTAGATATCTTTGGGTCTCTATTCATGCATTACATAAACTAAATTCTAGATGGTGGAAAGTGGAAAGTCGCTTCAAAACCAAGATTTTTGTTGAAAATGCAAGTTGCTTTCATATGAAAACTGACTTGTACTTATGAATACAATTTTTACAAACCTTCCATTGTTTATATTATTATTTTCTCAAATCCCCAAAGGGGTATGGAATTGACTCAAATTTCAGATCACGGGTTTTCTGGCAAAGCGATAAAAATAAACATAATTATAGCTTACAAAATAAAATATTCTATGTAGATCCGAAGATCAAGGCGGTATAGGTATAAAGGTGCTTGAAATCAAGAACAAGTGCTTACTCATCAAATGATTGTTTAAATTACTTAATCCGAGTCACACTCACCTAAAATGATAGTTCTTTTCATCAGACAATTTTCGATATATTTGCTTACCTAACTATACACTACACGTTTCTATTAAGATATCAGTTATGACATATTCTTTATAATCACTTCTAATATACTTAATAATATTAAACTAGAGGAGAATATTCACACCATAATGTAGATATACACTACGTAATGTATTTTTTGTAAAAACATGTTCAAAATTGTGTGCGGTATTTTTCCTTTTCACATGTCAAGCGATTATGTATCTTGGAAAGGGCAATATCTTGGGACGGAAAAATTATGCAACTCCTATATATTTTCAATGATATACATTGCAACTATATAGGGCAAACCACAATAATAAATATTGAGAATTTTTATATGGTTAGCAATGCCAACCAAGTAATATACAACTTATATTTTTAAAACCACAATTTGATAAAAATATTAATAAATATAAAAGTTTAGTATAAAAGTTAAGCAACTGAAACCATGAACGTTAGCAGCTGATGTTGCCGATGTGGTTCGGAGTGTAGTGCCAAGCGGAAAAGGCTATGTAAATCTCTCGAGGAGACAAAAATATCCTTATGTAAGTTCGCACCGCAATCAAATAGACATGGAATATGTACTTCAGATCCGTGAGAAGGCGGCGGAAAACCATTGTTGGTTTCTTGGAGATGTCTCGCTGGATGGAGCTCTGGCGGCCTCACCGGTTAGGGCTTGATCGGAGACAATGGAAATCACAGTGGTGATCCATCGACCAATATGTACTATGTTTATTGTGATGTTATCTTTAAACTACCGGAGTACAATACCCGTTTCAGCACATCGTCATGGGCCAACTCCATAATCCACGGGCCCATTTGTGAGATTTTCTGTCCCTTAAAGCTAGGTTCCTTGGAACATTAGGAATAAGCTTACTATCATGTCCAAATTCCCAACTTACTGCATATGCAAAAATTCCCAACTCACCGCTGAAAGGACAAGGATGTCGCCTAGAGAGAGGGGGGGGGGGGGGTGAATAGGCGATTTAAAACTTTTCTGGGTTAGGCTTGATAAATGCGGAATAAAACTAGGTGTTTTAATTTAACAAGCACACAACCTAAATATACTAGGTTCACCTATGTGCACCAACAACTTATGCTAAGCAAGACAAGTAACAAGGTGATAGCAAGATATGGACTTCAAGCACGAAGGCTATCACAATGTAAATTGCATAAGTAAAGAGCTCGGGTATAGAAATAACCGAGGCACGCGGAGACGATGATGTATTCCCGAGTTTCTCCTTTTTAGGGGAGTACGTCTCGTTGGAGGGGTGTGAGTTTCAAACTCAAGACGCCACAAATGGCCTCACCCTATTCTCTGATGAACCTCGCACAAAAGTTCGGTTCACCTTCCACTATTGATTTCCTTTTGGGCGAAAATCGAGTCCCTTACAACAATCTTGAGGCACAACCCACAAAAGGATTGGGAGCTCCCAAGTGACCACAAAAGGTCTAAATCACCGTCTAGGGTCTAACGACCCAAGAGTAACAAGCTCACGAACTTTCACTTCCACGAATCCTCGTGGAGAGAGCAAACCGATGCACAAAAGCAAAGGCAAGAACACAAGAAGTGCTCAACTCCTTCACTCCCAAATCCCACCAAAAGCAACAAATGCTCCTGGGGGAGAAGAGAGGAAGAACAAAGAAGAACTCAACAAATGGAACTCCAAGATCTAGATCGAAAGGGTTCCCCTCACTTAGAGGGAGATGGATTGGTGGAAATGTAGATCTAGATCTCCTCTCTCTTTTCCCTCAAAGATATGCAAGAATCATGGGAGGAATTGAGAGAGAGGCAAGCTTTCCAAGGTCAACAATGGTGGGGGAGAGAGAGAAAAACGTGCTAGGCAAAGCTTGGTCTCTTTGGGGAAGAAGGGGCCTTTTATAGGTCCCCCAAAATAGAGCCGTTGTAGGAAACTGGGGCCGGAATATCCGGCCTGAGTTGGGGCCGGAATATCTGCCCCCCCCCCCCCCGGAATATCCAGCCCGGAAACATAACGTCCGGCCCAAAGGTCCAGTTTTACCAGAAGCTCGCAAAACTGGCAGGCAGCTGGTCCTTAGCCGAAATTCCAGGGGACCGGAATATCCGGCCCATACCCAAAAGGTCCGGCCCAATATTCCGGTTTCTCCAGAGGCTCGCACACAAGTTCCTTAGCAGAAAACCAGCACCCCGGAATATCCGGCCCTGACACAAATAGTCCGGCCCAATATTCCGGTTTTGCAAACTGTCAGAAACAGCAGAACAAGCATAACTAATGCAAGGAAACTCCAAATGGGATGAAACCAATTTTGTTGGAAATATAGCAACAAGAGCTTTCCTCAAGGAAATAGAGTTAAGTTGCCACACATGGGAAGGTGTGGGACTTTCCTCAAGGATAAACCGATAATATTTTCAACCCGATAACGCAACAAGTTTTCCATACGAAATCTGTTTTTGGAGAACTTGGGCTTGTCATGAAGATCACAACAAGCACCAAAACCCAACAAGGAGAAAAACCAAATAAGAACCAAGAAAGATGATATGCCAAGTATGCAAAGGTTTGAGCTCTCCACAAAGATGCGATCAAGTTACTCACTTGAGAGCCCCTCTTGATAGTACGGCATCTATCCTATGACCCGGTCTCCCACTAACACGATGAGACCGGTAAAATAGAAATCCTATCAAGATCATACTTTTGCCTTGCGCATTCCACTTGAGTTAGATGATGACGATCTTGATCTCTTCAAGTGGACCACCTTTCTTGATTGCGCTTTGCTTGGTGAAGACTCACATTGCTCCCCCATACACCATGATGGGAGTGCCTCTCTTAGGAACATCTTTACTTGACCATTATCTCCAAATGGGTTACAAGCTTCAAGCATATGATATCTTCTAGATGCCCATCTTGAACTTGCACATCTCAACCTTGATGACGATCACCACCTGACGTCATCCTCCATTAGCTATAAGAAATCTTCCTTTTGATGCATGCCCATGGAGAGATACCTAACCCCAACAAAGGAATGCCACACACACATAATGGGTTAGTTCACAAAGCTATATGGACAATTTCTTACCATACCATTGGATCACATGATCCCACATGGTATATCATTTAGCTTTGTGTGTTGATCAACTTGAATCCACTCTTTACACTTAGTCTTGATCAACCTTGTATCTTTTGTTCTTCTCGATCATATCAAATTTGTCCATTATAATCAATGATCTTGATGGCATACAACCTTGAATCAAACACATGGAGTTCAAGCGATGCCTATGGATAAACCTATAAGAATATCTCAATACAAACATTAGTCTATAAGGATTGTCATTAATTACCAAAACCATACATGGGGACACCATACACTTTCAACTACATATACAAAAATTCCCAAGGTCATGCAGCTCTGGACGGTTACATCCAAGCCGTAGGACCGTACCATCCTCGAGTGGATGGTGGTCAAGCTAAAGGGATTGCACCCAGCCAACGCGTCGCCTAGACACTAGACTTGTCTACTTCCTACGCCTTATCTCAAGGTGTGCTCCCCTTTGAACCGATTTTATCTTTTGTTGTATTGGGTTGAATTTGTAGGTTAAGGTGGTGATCTCATCAAGTAAAACTATAATCACGGTTCACGGACTTCACTAAATGAAAGCCGGACACTTGGTTCCTTTCAGAACACGCGTGAAATAAATATGTGTTACCGAGAGAACATTAGTATGAAAACGTTGATCACTATTCGTCGTAGCTTGACCCTAATATGTTGTATTTCTGATTATTCTTTATGTGTCTTACATACTCCCTCCGATCCGATTTTACTTTTGTGGGAAAACAACTAGCGATGTACAAACTGATAGCACAACAGCGACACTTTTTAATGATCAGGGGGAGTATGTTTTTTCGTTATGTATTTTTCCCTTAGATATTAGCAATTTTTGGATTAAAATGTGAGAGTAGGAAGTTGCACTATGTGATTTATATAATTGAACCTTTTGGGTGTAATTTTTGACACCTCTACATATTTTGAAGCACTAAACAAGAATTTATTTTTGGGCTAATTTCAAACAGTGCAATTGGTAGTTTGCACAATTTGAAGTTCGAAATTAAAAAATATTGTTTAGGTGCATTAATTTTGTCTAGAAATATGTAATTGAGTTGTTTGCATATTTTGAAGCCAAAACTGCACTATTTTTTAAATATTTGAAGTTTTGAACTAGTATTCTATATTGTGTTGATTGCACATATTTGAATCCCCCAAAAAATACTTTTTGTGTAGTTTTGTTTTCATAAATGTGAAACAGGTAGTTTGCATATTGTGACATTTGTGATTGCACATAATTGTTTTACACAATTTTTATTTGTAGAAATAAAATATAAATCACACATCTTTTTAGAGAAATTTTGGGTTTCAGAAATGAAATCTAAAATTGCATATTTTGTAACAACCTAACATAACGATAAAAATTTACCGTGTTTTGTCAAAAAGAATAAATTGTCATTGTTACTTTTGTGATTTTTGTATTTGTTTTTACATTGCTATTATTACTATTATTATTAGACGTGTGTATTTGCAAATAGTACCCCTACCGCATATAGTGAGACAGGCCACTAAACAATTTGCGTAAAAAAAAGAAAAAACCCATTTCCGAGCAAAGCAAAATACTCCACTCCGGAAACCCAGCAAAGCAAAGGCAAAGCACACCACTCCTCCACTCCACTGCACCAACACGCCCAGTCGTACACACAAAACCTGCTCGGTCTCGCGCGAGCGAGAGGAGGACGACAGACACACGGCCCAGCAAAGCGGGCAGGGCAACAACCATGGCTGTGCCGCTGCCGCTGCCTCACCCCAACCTCATCATCGCGCTTCTCCCCGTCCTGTAGACACCCATCATTGCACTCCACTCCCCACCCCCGATCGTGTCGTCGTGTCCCTCCCTCCTAGCTAGTCCCCCCTTCTTCTCCTTCGTCTTCCTCCTGCACCTCGCGCGCTCGCCCTATATATAGCCAACCGCGCGCCGTCAGCCTCCGCCAGCTCGATCGATCCCAGCCTCACCGCACAGTACTCTACTACTGCCCCGGACTGCGGAGCCATGGTGAACGCCTTCTTCACGACCCTGGCGCGGGGGCTCGACGACCTCAGCGGCGGCGGCGGGCTGTCGTCGCTGCCGGCGCTACTCCGGGCGGCGGCCCTGCTCAGGGGCCTGCACTCGCAGCTCACGCTGCTGGTCGGCCAGCTCCACCTGCCGCCCGGCGGCCGGTGGCTCGACGAGTACATGGACGAGACCGCGCGCCTCTGGGACGCCTGCCTCGCCGTAAGCTCGGCCTCGCCGCCGTCGAGCGCTACTGCTCCGCCGCGTCCTGCGCTGCCGCCGCTCTCGACGACTGGCTCCAGGACCCGTCCCCTCTCTCCACTCGCCAGGTTGGTTCTTGCGAACTTTATTCAAACATCATCCGTCTGTCTCGGGCAGTAATTATGATTTTTCTTTCCAAGAAAAGAGCAGTAATCATCAATGATCATGTCGCCTTCTTTTTGCTCCTCTCGTCCAGTTCTTCTTTCTGTACCACGTGATGTGATTCGGTCTTGTGCCATCGATCAATGACTTCTTGCTCTGTTTCTTGGAGCTCTGTTTGTGCACGCTTTGTTCTAATCTGTTCGCGCGCGCGCATTGGCAACAAACAGGTGATGAGGGCGATCTCGGCGTCGAGGAGGGAGGCGATGGCGGCGGAGGAGGAGAACCGGCGCTGTCCGAGTCGCGGATCGCGCCGCTGTCCCTCCAGCTGCAGCTGGACGAGCGGCGCGCCGCCGACGCCAGGCTCAGCGGCTTCAACGGCTTCCGCGGCCTCCTCTACGCGCTGCACAACGCCAGCTCGCTCCTCCTGCTCATCCTGGCCGGCGGCGCCGTGTCCGGGTCGGCGCGCGCTCGTCCGCCTTTGACGGCGCGGAAAACGGCGCCGGCGGCGGGGGCGGGTTCATGGCGTCCATCGCGACGCTGCAGAAGAGGATGGCGGAGGAGGCCGAGGACGGCGGCGCCGCGCAGGGGATGATCAGGCTGCACGAGTTCCGGCGCGCGCGCGCCGCGGCGGAGGCGGCGCGGGAGGAGTTGGAGCGCTCTGTCGCGGCCGCGGCCGGCCGCAAGTGCGGCGACCAGGACGGCGCGGTGAAGGACAAGGCGGAGGAGCTCAAGGCGTGGCTGGAGGTGCTCCGGACCGGCACCGACGGGCTGGTGTGCCAGCTGGACGACTTCCTAGACGACATTGTGGAGGGCAGGAAGGAGCTGTCAGACCTCTGCAGCCACTGACTGAGCTCGATCCATGGCTCCATCCATGGATGGGTGAATGATGATGATCCTCGTCTTGTCGCTTGCAGTCGCGTGGTAGTAGTGTACAAGTAAAGCAAAGCAATGGCGCTCGACCCATAATAGTACGTAGCCGTAGAGTACGACATATTTAGCAGTAGCAGTGCTGGTCTGGGGATCCATGGAGGATTGGAGAGTGTCTCGGCATTTTGGTCAGGTCATGATGTTGTTGCTCCTTTCTTGCTGTGTCCCTCTGTCATGAAAGGAGAGACATGATGAGAAGGTGGCAAGGAAAGGCGAGCTTGTTTGAGAGAGATCTTTGGTGTTGCAGGCAGGGGCAGCACAAGCAGTTGCGCGACGAAAGGCTGCTTTTTGTTTGCTCGCCTGGAGCTGGAGGTTGGCGTGTGTCGGACTGTTGCTAGCTATAGCTACTCTTCTAGGTGGTGTCTGTCAGCCAGTCAGTCAGTCACAAGAAAGGATAGATGAACTTTCTGTTCTCTCTTTGCACTTTATATTTTTTCCAGCTTCTCCTCCTCCTTCGTATATAAATGGCCCTTTATCAAACTATCAGTCACTAATAGAACCTCAAAAAAACTTTCAACCCCAAATACGCCATATTTTCTGACACCCCAGGCTCAGAAATCTGATAATTTTGGAAAACACCCTTCACTTTGCCTTGTCTAAGCCTGCGAAACGCAAATTATTCAAATTCATTTTAAATGAGCCATTTAATACGTCGTTTTTCAATCTCAGATCGGTAAGAATCCCAAAATATGCCAATTGATATGACGTTTTTCAATCTCGGAGCCTCTAAGATTGTCAGAAACACCAACGTGATAGCCGTTTTCTGAGATTCTCAGAAGCTCTAAAATTGAAAAACGCCACATCAAATAGCTTATTTCAAATGACTTAGAATTTTTTAAGTCTCGTAGTCTCAGACAAGGTAAAGTAATTGGCGTGTTATGAGATTCTCAGAGCCTCTAAAATTATCAGAAAGCCAACTCGAGTGGCATTTCTCGGAGGGAGCAGATCTGGCTGAAAGTTTTCTAGGAGCCATTAGTGACTAAACGTTTTGCTTAATAATCATTTAGAACAAAAGATACTCCTCCTCAGAGCATCTCCACTCGTGGCGCCCAAACAGCCGCTCAAACGCCTTTGGGGCGTGCCGGACACAAAATCACCCCCACTCGCGGCGCTCAAACGCCTTTGGGATCTCGACGTACTCTGGCGCCGATTGGACACGCAGAGCCGTGCCGGGCGTCGCGTGAAGCAGAATGAGAGGAAACGGCTCGGCACGGCGGCGCCATTGACGGCAAGGAAGATCGCCGCCATGAACAAGACCGTCGCCGCCTTGAACCAGCATTCGCCTTGGGAGGAAGCCCAGAGAGCAACGCCACTCTACGATGCAAGGTTGGCGGCTCGCCGTCGAATTCCTCCTTCGCCGACAGTGCCGCCGCCACGCCTCGCACCAGGTTCTCCCCCGAGTAAGGCGACAGCCAGCATCGCGGCGGTTTCGACCCCAACGTCATCTTCCCTTTTTGTGGCCTGGATCTAAACCACCCCGTCGGAGCCTTTCATTCGACGCGGGCGCCTCCCATGTGATCGACGGAATGACTCCCGACGCCCTGGAGCTCATGCAGGTATGAACCCGCGTTTTGTGGCCATAGCATGTACAATAGACGTGTGCATAGGCGAGGTGTGGCTACCGGCCTTGCTCCTTGTGTGTAGGAGACCGCCCATATCATGGACGACATCATCAACTACAACGCCCGGGCGGAGGATGACGACGACGGGTTCGACGAGGATGACGAGTACTACGAGGACGACGACAAGGACGATGACGAGGTCGAGGAGGAGGGGGTAGTGACCAACGCTGTGGTCGGCGAGCAGGCGGCGAAGAAGAAGAAGGGCAGCCGCGGCATAATCTGGACGACCAAGGAAGACGAGTGCATGGTCGAATCATGTAAGGCCATTACTACCGACGAGATCACCGGCACAAACCAGTCGAGCACCGCCTACTGGTCCCGGATCAAGGACGAGTTCGACGAGCGCCGGTTCACCAAGGACTTCTACAAGGTGAGCATGGTGCGCGGCCAATGCGCCATCGAGCATAGGTGACGCATCGTCCAACGCCTCATCAACAAGTTCCACGGCTGTCATGAGAACATCGTCGACCGGAAGGAGAGCGGGAAGGGCCCGGCGGACCAGGTGACCGCCGGCTTGTGATCCCCTTGTTGTTTTGTTGCTCAAGTACAATTGTGATCGTCGTCGGCTTGCTTTGTTGTAGGTCATGGACGCCCTTGTGTTGTACAAATCCATCAACAAGGAGAAAGATTTCAAGTTGATGCATTGCTACAAGCTTCTCCAAAGTTGTGAGAAAAGGAAGGCGCACCGGCGGACTCTGAACAAGAACGGCCGCGCCGACCTCAACGCCGATCCCCAAAACTCGGAGGGGCGGCCAATCGGGAACAAGAAGGCGAAAGCGGCCTTGGCAGCGGCGGCAAAGACGGACCGAGTGCAGTCGTCCGTCGACAAGGTCCTCGCCGATGTTTGCTCCAACTCGAGCTTGAGGCGCGAGGAGAACAACGCAAGGTGGGCGACCTTGATGCAGAAGGCCGACGTCAAGATCAACCTCGAGCAGAAGAAAGCCGCCGTCAAGAAGAGGAGCCAGGACTTCATGATCTTGACGGCCGACGTCTCCAACTTGGACCCGCTGGCGAGGGCGGCGCATAACATGTATCACGCCGCGATCCAGCAAGAGCTTGGGCTCGTTCCGCCCGAGAACGGCGCCGAGAACGACGGCAACCACGTCGCCGAGACCGGCCACGGCGCGGATGGCCAGGTCGACGATGACCCCGACATGATCGCCGATGACCCCGACATGACTCAACCCGGCTATGGCTACGTGCCCCAGCCCGGTGACAACATCTAGATCGGCGACGACGACGGCGGCGGCGACAGGCAGACGCCAGGCAATCCCGGCGTATTTTGGCGACATATTTTGGCGTAGTGTATTTTGGCGGCACATTCGAATTTGCAAAAACTTGTTCGGCGATTTAGGCGCCGCGAGTGGGGAGCGATTGCGCCCAAATGCGCCAAGTAGTCCGGACGGCGCCCAAACGGCCTGTCCGGAAGGCGTTTGGACAGCCGTTTGGGCGCCGCGAGTAAAGATGCTCTCACAGCTTCAGCTTCAAGCTAGAGGAAGCACGGGCATCTGCACTACATCTACCAAACTGAATCATTTTTGGCTGACCTTTAAATGGTTCCAATCTAGGATGCCGAGTCTCACGTTCATACTGGAACTAGTACGAGCAAGCTTAACTACAACTGGTTTCAGCCCAAGACCATAATTAACAGTGGTCCTATGATGCTGATCGATGAGGCGATGGTGCCAGGTCGCCAACCTCAGGTGTGAGTCAAGTCACATCTCATCAACTTCATGTGTTTGCCACTTTTTTTTTTGACACATCCAACATTCCGTATATTCATCGATCAACCACATACAAAGTACATAGATTGAAAACAGAGAAAGAACAAACATACGAGGAGGATCCAGAGCCAACACAGAGAGCCGCAGCTCCGCCGGCGACGAAGACGAAGGCCAGCAACCACCTTACCACTGCCTGGGCACATTCAAACCCTTGAGAGACGCCGCCTAGCCTGCCCGCCGCGCCGCGACGGAGCACTTGTCGATGAACGCGCAGGGCAGACGCCCCCCTGGCACCGCTTCCCCGCAAAGCCTCGGCCGCCAACGGATCCGTCGCAGGAGGAGGCTGGAGCTCCCGTCCAGCCCTGGACAAGCAACACGACTCCAGCGTCGCCGCACCGCAGCCGCTGGAGAAGAAGACCGCGCACGGCAGATCCGCGGATCCGCGAGCACGGAGAGGTCGACGACCGCGCGACGAAGCCCCGCCGGAGCTCCACCGCCGGAGAGGAAGGACGCCGACTCCAAAAAACCCACCAACCGCACCACCGCCTCCACAGCGCCGCTGGCGGGAACCCCCACACCCCTACCCTATGTACACGAAGGGATCCGTTTGCCACTGACTAAGCAACTTCACCTGTCGCGACATCCGTTGGTGGCAAAAGCCAAAGCTGTTGTGGAGTATTTTCTTTCGCGTGACATAAGAAACTACACGCATGAAAGCGAAGCGATATGAAAATGCCAAGATTTCTCTTTTCTCTCCTGAATGTTTCTTTCCTTCTCTCGCCTATGAAGATCTGAGTTGTTTAACTTGTAGTGGCGACCTCACTTCCTCATAACTTCACAAGCCATCATTATGATCAAAGACTCCAACAGAACAAGGAGTAGGAGAGATCGACCATCGGCACAACACATGCTGCAGCGGCAACTGTGATTCACTGTCACTGACGCCTCCGTCCTCCGGCTGGCTTTTGGTGCTTGTCCCGGCCGGCAGGCAGGCGGCAGAGCGTCGGGATGATTAAAAGCGTCCCTGGAACGGCAGCTGGAAGCTGCACTCCTTTCTGCCGCGCATTCAAGGCAAACGATGTGATGCAATGTCCATGGATCGGCGACAAACGAAAGAAACAACTGATCGATCATGGCCGTAAAGAAACGTAGTACGTATCATCATCATGGTAAGTCCGGGGAAGCAAACAAGCGAAGGGGGGCACGAGTCAAGGAGGAGATGATGACTTAACCACCCCTCGGCTGGAAATGTAATTAGGGTGCTCTACCTACCGTACTCTTACCAGCTAGGATGCTAGTACCAGGTTTTTTATGATGATTTCGCACCTGCTTTGCATTTGCACTTTACCGGCTAAGAGCATCTCTAAGAGCATCTCTAATGGTTGACCTATAATAGTGCACCGTTTTTTAGTTATAGGGCATCAGTTTTTTAGTTTTAGGGCATGAAAACGACCGTCGCTTTACCGGCTGCACTAAAATAGGGCAGCGCCTGCTCCAGCGGCTGTCCTATTTTAGGTCACGGCACCCGCGCAACACCCTCTCTTTTCTCTATGTTCTTACACATTTGCATTCACAATTGATAAAAAAAACAACATGAAAATCATTAAACAATAAATAAAAATAATAGACATAATTCAACCGATGAATTCCATGATTTTCATAAAGAAAAGAATTGTTGTTCTCTTGTAAGCATATACACAAACACCTACAGTGCATCTATATCCTTGCGCTAGGTGAGCTAAACAGAGGATCGATTCACACTTGTAGATAAATAGATGATCGATTCGCTAGCACAATCCCGCAGAGCCAATCGATGCAAGAGATGCTCATCGCGTGTTGGCCTTGAGCTGCTCACCGGAGGATGCAATCGATGCATGAGCTGGAGCTAGCGCTCCTGCCTCCTGCTCTGCAACATCGCCCACAACGTCAACGCTCCGACCGTGTCCTGGTCTGCCTCGCAGCGCGCGGAGGTCGAGCGCGGCAGTGGGATGAGCTCGGCGACGGCATCCGGTTGGACCGGCGGCGGGACAACCGAGCGTGGCGGATCTACGCGGGTCGCCACGATGCGGATGCGGAGGATCAGCGCGCGCGATTTGCCATGTCCGCCATGGCTGGGCGGCGATGCGTGGGTGGCGGCGGCGCGCAGCTCGCTGGGCCAGTGGGGCTCGCCGGAGCGGCGGAGGCGGCCGGCGACACGAGGAATCGGAAGGTCACGTCGAGGGGAAGCCGTCCCGGTAGGCGGCGGCGCGGGGAGAGGCCGAAACTCGCCGGAATTTGGCCGGCGACGGCGGCGGCTGAAAAGGGGATCCATTTTTGGTTGCGCGGGTGAAACTTCCGGATGGCAGTTGGGCTGCGCGGCCTTTGCTGCATGCAAAATAGGGCAGACCCTATGGTGATCTATATTTACATCACCAACCCCCTCTGACCTATAATTTTTTTAGCGCACGGAGTATAATAGGCAGCCGTTGGAACGTGTTTTTGGCCGTTTCATGATGTAAAATCGGCCGTGCCCTATAAAAACTAACTTTTAGGTCACCAAACGGCAAAAAATGCCCTCCAGCGGCTGCCCTATTATGCTCCGTGCCCTAAAAAAAATTACATCAGAGGGGGATGGTGATGTAAATATAGATCACCAAACTCCCTGCCCTATATCCCGCCAGCCGAGCGCGCGAAGCCCAACTGCCGCGCGGAAACTTCATTTTCCCCTCCCGTCGAAACACCCCCGTCCCGTCCCGCCGCCGCCGGCCAGAAAACGACCGCTGTAGCGCCCTTCCCTTCCCCGCCGACCACCGCCGCAATACTTCCTCCTTCCCGCCTCTTCCCCGCCGTCGCCGACCACCGAACCGCCCGCCGGTGAGTTGAATCGGCCGTGCGCCGCCGCCGCTGCCGGGCTCGATTCGTGCTGTCTCCGGCTGTTTCTGCCGAGCCACAGAGTCGCCGTCGCGCCCCCGGCGAGGATCTATCCACTGCGCGTCACCAGGACCAGCACGGCGACCGGGCCGCACCAACTCCGGCGGAGCCGCACGCAAGGTGCTTGAGGTAAGTGATAACCCTTTTTTAAAAAGTTTTTGGTTTGATTTCTTATTTATTCAACACAAATAAATTATGCTTGTAGATGGTTTTAATCGAGTATTCCTCCGATGAGGAGTATGATTTGGAGGAGGAGGAAGACATTGCTTTGATTTTGATGTTACACAACAAGACCAAGCGGCCGAAGCATGGAGGTTCGGTCTTTGGCCGTGAGACGATTAAGAGGGAACGTTTGGAAGCCGATGCAAAGCTCATGCGCAGCTATTTCATTCCCACTCCTGTTTATCCAGAGCGTTTGTTCTGCCGTCGCTTCCGGATGTCTATCCGTTTGTTCACGGAAATTGCGGAACGCTTGAAGGCTCATGATCGATTTTTTGAGCAACGAAGAAGTGCATGCGGGACTCTTGGGCACATCACCTTCCAAAAGGTCACAGCCGCATTGCGGCAACTTGCATATGGCATCCCAGCTGATATGGGTGATGACCATTTGGCCATGAGTGAGAGCCAGAGTATCAAATGTGTGAAGCATTTTGCTGTGGCAATGGTCCGAGTATTTGGACCGGAGTACTTGAGAAGCCCCAATACTGAAGACACAACGAGGATCTTGGAGATGAACAAGGCTCGTGGCTTTCCATGTATGCTAGGCTCAATAGATTGTATGCATTGGAGGTGGAAGAACTGTCCTGCTGCATGGCATGGACAGTTTAGAGGGCAAAAAAAGGATTCCACCATTATTTTAGAGGCCGTGGCGGATCCTGAAACTTGGATATGGCATGCATTTTTTTGGGATGCCTGGTTCTTGCAATGATATCAACGTTCTTCAACGCTCTCCTCTTTTTGCCAAGCTAGCCAACGGGGAGTCACCACTGGTTGAGTTCCAAGCAAACAACCGGACATATAACATGGGGTACTACCTAGCGGATGGTATCTACCCCAAGTGGGCTACATTTCTGAAGTCCGTAGTTGCCCCTCAAGGCAAGAAGGAACTTGATTTCCACTCTGCTCAAGCGGCTGCAAGAAAGGATGTGGAGAGGGCATTTGGAATTTTGCAAGCCCAATTTACTATTGTCAGAGGACCTGCGAGGTTTTGGGATGAAGAAATGCTTTGGTACATCATGAATGCATGTGTGATCATGCATAACATGATAATACAAGATGAGTGTGGCCAAAATGTGGTCTATGGTACCTATGAGTTGATGGGGCGGCCGGTGAGGCCGAGGCGAGGTGGAGACCGAGTTGCACGCTTTCTTGTGTCCTACCACGACATTCGTGACTCTGACATGCACGAGAATCTTCAAAAGGATCTCATGGAGGAGTGGTAGTCATGGTATGGAGCGCAAAAGGCAACACCGTGCACTTGATTGATGTTTGTTCCATGTCATGAAACAATTCTATTGTGTGTTGATTTGTTTGCAAGATGATGAACCATTTGATGAACAATTCGTATTGTGTTGTAATAATTGATTTCTATTGAACCCTTATTTGTTTGAATTCATTTTAGATCATCTTTCATACTATTCATTTGATATATGTATGCGAATGTGTAAAAAACATAGTGAAAATGAGGGGTTATTGCGCGACAGCCGTGCCCTATAATAGGGCAGCCGCTGGAGCATGCCGTGCCCCATTATAGGTCAGCCGGTAAAGTGCCGGTCGATTTCGTGCCCTAAAAGTGAAAAACTGGTGCCCTATAATGAAAAAACGGTGCCCTATTAGATGTTCTAAAATTGTCCGTATTGTCGTCGATAAGCAGAATCTGGGTTGTGCAGCTGCAAAAATAGACATTTGGGAAGTAACACCTAATCGCAAATGTTGTACTACCATGAAGAGTATTAGTAGAATGCTAAAGCTAGAGATATGCAACTACTCCTATGCTACTTCCCGTGCTGCTACTGCTGTCTAAAGGCAGGCAACAAATCGAGGCACAGAACAAAGGTTACTAGGGAACTTAACGCGGCAATGCCGCGCCCGTGTGGTAAATAAAATTTAAATTTTGGTAATGTGCGCATTTAGAAATTGTGTAGGTTTGGAAATTTTTGAAGTTTGGAAAAGTTTGCGTTCTGAAATTGTTTAATTTTTAAAAATTGTTCAAGTTGGGGTGTTTTATAGATTTGATTTCTGTTTACTTTTGCGAGGTGGTCAGATTTGGAAGATATTTAAAAGTTTAAAATATCTAAAATTGAAAATTAATCATACGTCATAAATAGTCAGCATTTTTTTTTGCTTATTCAATATATTTTTTGCATATTTTGTTGATGGCTATAGTTTAAGTTACTGATTTTGCAGCATTTAGTAGATTTTGGAAATTTTATAAATACCCTAAAACAATATTTGTAAAGTGTTTTAAATTGTTTGGAACATGTTCTATTTCAAATTTTGTTTGTTGATTCAACTATGTTTATTTGGAAAATAAATTTGGTATAGCTACAGATTGTTGAGAAAAAATCTAAAATTATGCGGTATTACTATTATTTTTCGTTGGTGAATTAGTTTTTTTATAATATGTGTAAGTTTGGGAAGTAGTCATATATATTTGAATATTATGTAACTCGTAGAAGTACGGAAATATACTCATATACGTTTGAATTATCAAAAAAAATACATTGTGAATTAGGGGGAAGTTTTGGTATTTTAAGTATGTTTAAGAGTTGTTTAATTTTGTTGTGTCAAATAACCATGGTTAATTTTTTCGAGTATTCTTGAATTCGATATAACTAAGTAGGATTTATTTTTTTAGAAAGCATTTAGGTATGTTCAATATTTTTTCTCATGGACTATGAATTAGTTATGAATTGTTTGAAAATTAATGTAAAATTTTGCGGTGTTACTATTATGCTCCGTTGGTATTTTCCGTTGGTGAATTAGTTTATATGGGAAATAAATTGAGAAAATAATGTTGTAGTGCAATATAGATCGTGCTGATAAAAATAATGTTAATAAAATTAGTTTTGGAAAAGTTATGCGGTGAAGAAACGTATGTTTTATTCTAGGGAGACATTATGTACAGTAGTGATTTTTTCAAAACATTCACTGAATTAAAATCTTCAAATATGTTTGAATTAGGACATAAGTAGTTATTATTCTAGAGTCGACCAAAAATCGAAACCGATTACGGGAATGGAACCTATTCGTCGGCGCGAAAAAATTTCGTGTATATATTTTCTGGAAGTTTCGCAAAAAAAAAAAAAAACGCTTCACGCCTTTATATATAGGTAGTATGTAACTACCAATACGGAAAATGCTGACAGTGTGATGCATTTGTTCTGGCACAGTACCACTGTACGTTGCTGCACATATATGTCAATACAGATTTGATGAAACCAACAGCTCACTGCATAAACTTATTAACAACTGATGAAGAACCAAGTTATAGAAACAGAGCGACAAAACGGGTTTAATACGTGAAGTTTAACGCATTCCATATGCAAACCAACCGGGCTAAAATATCTTGAGGCTCATTCAGTCTGGGCTCAGGAGCCTAGACAGCTTCAAGTACCAACACAGGGACTTGGGAGGGACAAATCGTTATGCGAAGATTCACTACATACATAAATCACAACTAACGACTTGAGGCAGTAGGCTTGTACACGATTGCTTGAGAGTCAAGAATCAAGACCAATTTTCGACTAAAAAAACTTTCCTACTCCGCTGCTGTTGAGAGCAACTTACAGTTTTGTGTAAACAGCCTGAAGACAAAAATAGTGTTGCTCTTTGCTGATGAATCTGGACAATACCAACAAAGATGTACTGTGATATATATGTACAGTCATACATCCAAGGAACCTGGCATCTCAAACTGGGACGCAAAAGCCTCGACCTGATTACCGAGTTCTATAATGTCCTTGTTGTTCTCCAGGCCTCTCAGAAATTCCTTCTGCACTTTTCCATGTTCTTTCAAAACATTGCCGGCTATCTGTGTCGCTCTGATGAGGAAGTCTGCAATCACCTCAAAGTCATCCTCCAGGCAGCCTCTAGTAGTCATCGCAGGTGTTCCTGCAGCATGCAACAAAATGACCATAAGCAACAGCAAATACTTTCTTTGTTTACATACAATTAACAAATGCTTAGACAGTAAACAACATGTCATATTATAAGAACTAACCAATCCGCACACCACCGGGAGATATTGAGCCATTGTCCCCATATATTGGAGTCTTATTTATAGAGATATGGCACAACTCACAGACCTTCTCAAAGTTCTTGCCTGTCAAAATTTGAAAAAAAAAAAACCTGTAAGCCACATGCATCACCACTTCTCACAAAACATTTATGATTATTGAATGTCTACACAAAAAGCGTGCATTACTTCGTAAATCTAAAAAAGGTAGCCACGGGACATTATTATTTGAACATTTGCTGATTTGCAACCACATAACCATGTGCAAAAACATTTTACATTCCTTTTTTTTTGTCAATGTACAAATCCATTAGATGTAAACAGAAGTTTGTGTCTTCTTTTTACTATAAGTTTGCATCTTCTTAATAGATAACAGGAGAATAATAGATACATCGCACTAACAAAGTTAGAGAACAGGTTTGATGCAAATTAAGAGATGGAATTATACCGGTCAAGCCAAAAGTTCTGAGGTCCCAAAGTACCAAGTGATTATCAGTCCCACCAGTAACCAATCTGCATTTTCTTCTGAGCAAGGCCGATGCCAAAGCTTGAGCATTTTCTTAACTTGTTGAATGTATGCTCTATAATCAGGTGTAGCAATTTGCTTCAGTGTTATCGCCAAAGCAGCAATATGGTTATTATGAGGCCCTCCTTGCAGTGAAGGAAAGACAGCAAAATTTATCTTATCCTCAAAGTCATAATCATTTTCATTCCCTTGAGCAAAAGATCCAGCCCGCTTCCTCAAAATTTTCCCCTTCCTAAAAAATATTATTCCACCTCTAGGACCCCTTAGGTTCTTGTGAGTAGTTGACGTAACAACATCACAGTAGTCGAATGGACTGCGGCATTCCTAATGAAGAAAATAAGAAACAGCTGTTAAGCAGACAGTAATGCTCAGCTAGCAAAGTATGAAAGTGTTACGGAAACAGCAACACATGAACTTTCTACTATAATGGTAACATCGAAAGCATTCAACTAATACCCAGATTAAGCAGTAGAAGAAATTCAGAACATCTTTCAAGAGCTACAGCGTGTTCATACTGTATATAGCAAGGTTCTTCAAGTCAAGAGCAACAACTAATACTTTTATTGCTTGACTCCATTACCGGGAACACCAAATAAGAACATGCATCCCTTAAAAAACCTTCTTTCAGACTGATTATAAGTTTTAATGTTGTCTTATGCATCTCAAGGAAAATAAATGCTTTGACAGGCCTCACTGGCAGATGGTTGCCGTGATCTAAATCTAATGATAGTATCAAGTCCTAAATGCTCCATCAGAAGAATTCCCACATCGTATTCAAAATAATTCATATAACCATCAGATATCAGCAAATAAGGAAATGATGTAATCTGTTCAGTGCTCTTTCTATTGTAACAATATTTTAAGGGACAATGGTTCTGTAATAGTTACTACGATATCATTAGTATATGGATCGACTGCAGGAACATTTTTCTACATAAGAAGTTGCAATGATAATACAATGCGTAAAACTCCAAAAGCTCCCAATTATTTGCCTTGTAGTCTGAATTAATTTACATTGTCACCTCTGATTAGCTGAAACCGATAAACAAAAGGAGAAAGGCCCTACAAATAATATCCTTCAATTTTGAGGTAATGGAGTGGCCAAACCGCTACCAAGTTCGCAACTAATTTCCACCTATGGTTACTGAGAGACATACCCCTTGTACATCTTCGCACAAGATGCAATCAAATTAACCACAAGATAGATACATAAATATGCCTTGACAGAAGTTATATACCTTTGCAGCAACAAGCCCGCTAATATGTGCCATGTCGCACATGAGCACCGCGCCACACTTATCAGCTATCAGCCTCATCCGTGCAAAATCCCACTCCCTGGGGTAGGAGCTCCCACCACAGATAAGAATCTTGGGGTGGAAATCCATGGCCTTCTCCTCAAGCTTGTCATAATCAATATACCCATTCTGCGGATTCACCTTGTACGACAAGCTCTCGAAGAATATAGAGGCGCCAGACACCTTCTTACCGCTAGGCGTATAGTACCCGTGGCTGACATGTCCACCGGACGGCGGCTCGAGGCCCATGATCCGGTCGCCGGGGAGGAGGAGCCCGTGTAGACGGCCAGGTTGGCGGAGGTGCACGAGTAGGGCTGGACATTGGCCCCCCAGCAGGCGGGGTCGAGGCCGAAGGCGGCGAGGGCGCGCTGGTGGCAGAGGCGCTCGATGGCGTCGATGTGCTGGTTCCCGCCGTAGTAGCGGGCCCCCGGGTGGCCCTCGGAGTACTTGTTGGTGAGGTGGCTGCCGAGCGCCTCGAGCACGGCGCGGCACACGAAGTTCTCCGAGGCTATGAGCTCGATGCCGCGCACCTGGCGCGTCTTCTCCCGCTCCATCAGCGCGTGCACGTCCGGGTCCGCCTCCGCCAGCGGCTGGTTCCCCCACGCGCGCACCGCGCCGCGGCGCGCCTCGAGATCGGCGCCCGCCGCCTGCCGCTTGGCGGGGCGGAGGGTGGAAGACGAGGAGGAGCAGGGGGAGGCCTCCGCTCCCCCGCCGCCCCAGAAGGGCGCTGCGGGGCGGGGCCGCTTGACGCAGAGCGAGTGGCCGAGGAGGGAGAAGTGCTGGTCGTCGTCCCCGTTCTCGTCGCCGCCCCCGACGCTGTCCTCCGTCTTGACGTCCTCCGCAGAGTCGTCGAAGAGCCGCAGCGGCGCGGCGCGCGCGTGGCCGCGGGCGTGGGCGTTGACGTGCGGGTGGAGGCCGAGCGAGAGGTCCGACGATTCCGGCCTCGAGAGATCCATCCTCCTATTCGAATTCCCCCGCTTGACGCGAATCCGCAACCCTAGCTAACCAAACAGCTCAGCAGCAACAACAGGGGCAACAGCAAGGGCTACAACAACAGGGGCGGAGGCGAACGGCGGCGACGGAGCGGAGGGAGCAGCGGCGGAGAGAAGCATGGAGGAAGGGGAATTGGGGTTTGGGCAATTGCGGGACGAGGACGCGGCGTTGGAATCTGAGACGGAGGAGAAAGGGAAGGGAAGGGAAGGGTGGGGGATTTGATTGGTTGTATCGACGGGAGCCAGGCAAGTGAGGGGACGGGTTGGTGGTCTGTCAGGGAATGGAACCCGACCGGGGGACGAACCTGGATGGGATACCGGACGGAGACGGTGGCCGCCGCGGCGGCTGCCGGGCACGTGCCTGTCGGGTCTGGGCTACGCGGGCCGCTGGGCTCGTGGGCTTTGGGGTCGTGCGGTACGGTGCGGGACGATGACTTTGTGGTTTGTGCTCTTTTTCTCAACAAAAATAAAAGAAAATCTGCGGTGGATGCGTTTGGAGCGAGGAGATGTGCTGTAGCCTCCGCTTTTGGTCGTCCGATGAACAGCCGGCGTGATTGATTTGTGGTGTGTTTTTTACGGAGTACGGGGTAGTTTTTTAGTGACGAGGGATGATCTTTTCCTTTTGAAAAAGTAGGAAGCTGAGCTCAGCTGTGACCGCATTGACCAGTAGAAACCGGTACGACGCACAGATCCATGTGCTTTCGCATTCTGGAGGTCGGTGGATGAACCTGCTTGTGTTTTCAGCAAAAGTTCATCACGGAGGCGTTTGATCTGGACCGTCGCGTGTAACTGGACTCCACGGAGATCTTACCCGATCTCCCTTGCCGAACACGATGCATGGCGAGGTGCATCAGTGGCAGTGCATGCTGTTCCAAACGATATCAATTAGGAGTAGTACGTTAAACGCCGGGCGACGTTTAATATTGAGTGAAAGGCACCAGAGATCATGAAGTTGCGCGAAAAGGAAGGATTGGTCACCAAGTTGCGAAACGTCAATTATGGGTCACCAAGTTGTGCATTTGCCAAACATTGGTCATTCCGTCAAGACGGACGTTAAAGTGGTGACGTGGCAGTATGTTTTTTTGCAAAAAAAACCTTCAACTTCCGGATATTCATAACGGTGCATGGGTCTAGATGCACCCACTATGTATTTTATTTTTAATTTTTTTTCAGAATGTCAAAAAATTCCGAAAAAAAATCCGGATGCAAATTACAGCGTGATGTGTTAGCACAAAAATTGGCATGGTGAAAAAACTTTTTTTGCAACCTGTGCAAAAAAGACAAATTCGGACATACCGAAAAGTATATGTACGTGTCCGAAATTTGTCTTTTTTGTACAGGTTGCAAAAAAAGTTTTTTCACCATGCCAATTTTTGTGCTAACACATCACGCTGTAATTTGCATCCGAATTTTTTTTTGGAATTTTTTGACATTCTGAAAAAAATTAAAAATAAAATACATAGTGGGTGCATCTAGACCCATGCACCGTTATGAATATCCGGAAGTTTAAGGGTTTTTTTGCAAAAAAACAGACTGCCACGTCACCACTTTAACGTCCGTCTTGACGGAATGACCAATGTTTGGCAAATGCACAACTTGGTGACCCATAATTGACGTTTCGCAACTTGGTGACCAATCCTTCCTTTTCGCACAACTTCGTGACCTCCGGTGCCTTTCACTCTTTAATATTGCTGTTAATGGTCCTGGCGTGAATCGAGCCATGCAAATGCACTTGCCCAAGAAACGTGGAAAGGGACTTGCCAGTAGAGCATAAAGCGCACCAAAAATAATCCTAGCTTCGACCGCACACGTCACCGTAGATTAGATACATTGAGCTTTCCCCTGCCCCGTTCTCGCCAAAACAACATGTGACCAGGTTCATTGTACCTGAACCTGTATCAAAAACAAGTTCAACACAGTCAGAGCGTCACAAAGAAAGAAAAAAGTCAGGTTTATCTATCAAGGCATGTACAATGGTAGAAAATGTGTAACTTCTCTTAGCCGTCCACGTCATTTAGAGATGGCAAAATTATAAGTTATACAATGTATTACAGTATCTCTTATTGTCATCCCTAACAATTAATGAGAATTAATTATATTTTAGAAGAAAATTATAGTTCTAAGGAAAGACAAATGGTACAATGGTGAAATTAGTCTTCTCTTATTTCGTAAGAGATCATCTCTTAGATAAGGGAAGGTAACCTCCTCTTTCTTCATTCTTTCTCCTCCAACTGGACAATTATCCTACGTGTCAACGGTAAGAGAAGGCTGACGTCACCCCATTGTACATGCCCTCAGCTCGTTGGTTTCACACCGCAAAATTCGGAAACGACTGGCCCTGTTTATTTTGACTTTTTAGCATTATGTTTTCTTTTTTCTCCGATGACGGTTATAAAACACACGGTTCAATAGCCACAAAATTAAAGACTAGGCTACAAAAAATCATGGCCGGACACCAAAATGCAACCAAGTCGTCCACATCACAATACTTTCTTCGTACGATGTGTTTATCTGCTTGAGCAACTGTCCGCCAAGGGCTTGGAACGTCGGGACAAAGATTACTCCCGGTGGATGTTCCAAGCCCGCCGAGGGTGTCGGCCCTTCTAAATCAACGGTCTCACGCTTGTTGCTTTGCTCGCCGCCCGTGGTTGCCGCCCTTGACTCTTCATAGAGTTTCAAAGGGTTATCCGCTTTTGTCATGTTTGCAGCTCTCTTTCAAACAATGCATCAAATTGAAACCCTTGTTCTTGTTGAAAATTTGGTACATGTCTAGAGCATCTTCCAGCGCTAAGCAAACAAGAACCATACCAACATACTCCCTCTGTCATAAAACGATGTCTCAACTTTGTCTAAATTTACATTTATCTACACACTAAAATATGTTTAGATACATGCAAATTTAGACAAAGTTCAAACATCATTTTATGAACGGAGGGAGTATAAGAATTTGAGTATGCCAAATTGAACTTAATTTAGAGCATCTTATATGATTGTTGTGAGTCTTGTCACTACCATTCTTTGCGACATTTTGATCATAAAACTCATGGTATTTGTTGCAAATCTCTTGTATGTGGCTCCACGTGTGTGACATAGCATTCTTATTGCCGATCATTACAATTTTGTTGCCTAGAGTGTATTGTTTCCGTTCGTCGAATTCAATTTTGACCCTTTGCAAACATATTGCATGAATTTGTTGTGCGTCAGTCATGGGTTCTTAGTTTATTGCCATCCAAGATCCTATATAACTAAATAGTTCATCCCAACCTATTTCTCTCAACATACAGCTATGACACCTCAGCGGACCCACCACATCATTTTTCCTTCCCTTGAGTCCACGTCATCCCGATACTTCTTGCGGGCTACTCATACGGTCGAGCGAGTTTACAAAACATCGCGTCTCACATTTATTCCACGATATGCCTCTCATGGATTTTGTCTAGAATTTTTTTTTCTCAACATCGATGAGCTCTTGATTCTCTTCTTTCCCTTCTTTATCCAGAGTTTCTTTCGTCTAGAATGATATTCTCTTTTATCGAAATTTTACTGGGTGTATACAATAATACTTTTAATATAATACTCTTTATCGAAGAAAATGTTTGACCAACTGAAAGTTGTCAAGGTACAAGAATTATTTAAAGCCGTAAATTGGATGAAATCACTAGTGTGAAAAACCTAATGATGTAGATAGGTTGTATGAAAGAGATGCCCAAAACGTGTTGTCAGGTAAACATTTTATAAATGTCTTGAGAGGTTATGCATAAAGAGCGTATAACTACTCCATTCGTCCGGAAAAAGATGTCGCTAAAATGGATTATCTAGCACTAAAATATGTTTAGATACATTATTTTAGAGACATCATTTTCCTGACGGAGAGAATATTACATTATTTTAAGAGAAAAACGTCACATTAGTACATGAAGTTGCCCCGCACGAGGGTTTTGGTCACGAAGTTGTATTTCGTCAAAAGCGGGTCACGAAGTTGCGCTTTGGTCATTCCATGACTACGGCCGGTAGTTCGGGGCTGACTGTTTATTTTGCGAAGTTCCCCCTACAGAATTCTTTCTTCTCATCCGTTCATACTTATGGGTTATGCATTTTATCAAACATGTCGCGAGCACCTCGACTACTGAAGCTTTGCATCATCCCTCTAGTCATGTCGGGTACATAGCAAAAGTTTCAGACGTCCCCGAGCCTCCCCCCTCCCCGCCCCGTCGGCCCTCTGTGTCGTCCTCTGACGGTGACGACGTCGACGTTGTCAAGCTCCCCAGCCCCTGAAGACCTCGTCTTTGAACTTTCACTGCTGGCTGCGACGCACGCTTGCTCTCCACGCCAGGTCGCATGCCGCCACGCCCACATGCTGGACGCCGAGTGTCGTGGGGTTACTCTTCGACTGTCCCACGGTGGGGACACCTGGGTCACGCCAAGCCTGTCAGCCTTATGACGAGGGCCCAAGGAAGGCCCAAGGAGGACGACGTGCGGCCCAAGATAGTCGACGGATAGGTCATGCGACTCCTATCATCTTGTAAGCGCCATCGGCACCATTCACCTGAGACCTAGCCTACCATATAAAGGCTAGGAGGGTCCTTCGTCTAGGGTACGCTCATAGCCGCCACCACAAACCCTAGCGAGATTGCCATCTCGCCATTGTAGCCACAACTCGCCATTCAATACTAGACAAGAAGGAAGTAGGGTGTTATCCTCCGGGAGCCTGAACCTGGGTAAACGCCTCGCTTGTCAGCCGTCGTGATCACCAGCGCTCATCTCTCTTCCCCTCAATCAACCCGGGGTACGCAACCCAGGGATTTGTCGAGTCCACATCTCGTCAATTGGCGCCGTCTGTGGGAAAGAACGAGCGCTGGAACCATGGTCGCACCGGCCCCATCGACTTTGAAGACCGACGTCTGCATCACCAAGGAGCCAATCTGCTTCGGCTCCTTCGAGTACACCTTCCACCCGCCGGCCCACCGCTCGGTGTACGCCGATCTGCATGTAGGTATGTGCCTCACCTTCGGTACTATGCACTACTTCGTAGACAGCTGTGGAGTACTCAGATCCACGGCGATCGCACCGCGCGCGGTGGTAGCACCCGCATCTGCCGCGGCTGCCCCAACCACGCCCCCACCTGCTGCGGAGATCGCATCTGCTGCGACTGCGGCGATAGCATCTTCGACTGCTGAGAAGATCGCATCCGCCTCGACTACACCGACCGCCTCCGCTGCGGCAGAGATCGCGCCCAACACGGCCACGCCATCAGCGTCTCCGACCGTCAAGGAGATCGCATCGGCTACGACTACATCGACCACCTCGACGACCACCGCGCGGATCGAGTCTACTTCGACTACCTCGATCGCGTCGCTGGCAAGCCCAAGATCTACGTCAACTTCGACTACGTCGACCACACCTTCGCGCGCGACGGAAGTCGCGTCGTTCTACCCCGCCACTCGCGTCTCCGTCAACTTACAAGATCATCAACAAGCCAATCGCGCCCGCGTCGACGACGGCGACATCACTCCTCGCGTCAGCGGCGAAGATCGCGAGACTCCAGGGAAGGAGCCTCGGCAGCGACTGTGGTACCCACCACGTTGCGTCCATTTTCGGCTCCGAGCACAGCTCGGACGAAGGAAGCAGCAGTGGCAGCACCCGGCCCACTCCCCAGACATACCCCGCGCAAGTCTTCATGATCGGCCTGACGCAGAGCAACGGCGACGAACCCGCATACCCACTGGAGGTGCTCATGCCGGACCAGGTGACGCGGCTCACCATCACCCGAGAGATAGCAATCAGAGCCCTGAAGCACATCGAGGACGGCACGTACCCCCCACCAGACGCACCCCGGGAGGACCTTATGGCGGTCCAGTACCTGCTACGGAAGGAAGGCGAACGACTCCGCGCAGAGAAGGCCGAGCTACTCCGAGGCAAGGAGGAGGCTGACGCGTCGAGCGCCAGGAGGGCCGCTTACTCATTCACTGCCTCAACAGAGGTCTCACAAGGAGCAAGGCGCCACAGAGCACGCGTGCCCCTGATGACGGAGGCCGACCGCGCTAAAGTCACCCACAACCTCGAATCATCATACATGAGCGAAGACGCAGACGGGATACCCGTCCCCAAAACGCCCGGAACCGCGCTCATGGCAGTCGAAACATACCTGCGGCTGACGCAGCCGCCCGAGGGCGACTCGCGCGCTCTCCTCCACAAGCAGCAGATCATGTCTATCAAGGCAGTCGAAGAAGCTCTGATGAACAAGGCGCCGATAGAAAAGGTGCGAGAAGATCGGGACCGCCGCGACCGCGAGCCCGCAGCACTCGCAAGCCCGGCGGCAAGACAACTGCGACAACCGCAGCCAGGCGAAGACCTCCGCAACGTCATCACACAGAGGACGGTGGACCGCAGCCGCACCCAGCGGACGGTCAGCACGCCCAATACTGACGACCGCAACGACGGCGACTTCGAGCCATGCGACGCCGCATGCTTCAGCTTCAACATCCGCGACACAAGAATGCCCAAGGGCTTCAAGCTCACGGTAGAAGCAGTCAAGTACGACGGGAAGCAGGACCCGAGGCTCTGGCTAGAAGATTACCTCATAGCCTGCAGTTGCCAGGGCGGTACTTCGACTACGGCCATGCAATACATCCAGCTGATGCTCACGGGCTCTGCACGCGGGTGGCTAAACACTCAACCCAAGAACGCCTTCAGGACGTGGGACGAGTTCGCGGAGGCCTTCGTTAAAGCTTCCTGGGGACGTACTCGAGACCGACGACTTTCGTCGAGCTACAAGCATGCAAGCAAGGACGAGACGAGTCGCTCCGGTCGTACATCCAGCGTTGGACCCTGCTCCGCAACACCATGGAGACCGCCTCGGAGGACCGAGTGATGGATGCCTTCATGCACGGCGTCTCCCGCCACGACCTCCGCGAGGAGTTTGGTAGGCTTCGGCCGAAGAACATGATCGAGGTCATGAAGATAGCCAACCAGTGGGCAGACGGAGAGGACTCGGTCCGCGATAGTTCACACTACTCCCCGAATGACGAAGCCGGACCAAGCAACTGGCGAGAAGGACGCCACAAGAAGAAGCCGCGTTACAACGGCAACGACTCAATCGAGTTAGTAGCGGCGGGATTCCAAACCCCCCGTGAGGATGAAGCGCGCGACAGCAGTCGCCAATACAGCCATGTACAGTACAGTCGAAGTGGCGGTGACCAGAGTCGCCAATACAGCCAGGAGCAATACAACCGAAGCGGCGGCAGCAGCTACCGCAGCGACGGAGGCCACAAACGCGAGTGGCAGAAACGCACACGGAGCCCAGCGGAAGAGCTGGAACAACCCTGCAGGCACCACATGTTCAGGAACCCTGAAACGGGCTAGTGGGGATCCAACCACCTGTTGAAGGACTGTCGAAAGGCACGCAAGATATACGAAGCCATGCAGAAGATAGTCACTCCAGCACCCGCAGCGCAGCCAATCGCGCAGCTGGCCATCCAGGCAGCACCCGCACCCGCAGTCGCTAATCCAGCACAGGCGGCGGGAGCCTTTCCACAGCAGCAGCAGCAGCAGCCGCAGCAAGATGCCCTACTGAAAGAGCATGCTAGGCTCTTCCTCTGTTTTGGAGTTAATAACAACACACCCACTGAACTAATCGTGTTCTTAAGTTTGATCAGGGATGAAAAGATCAACACGAGAAGTTCTCATATGGAAGAGAGAGGGGCTCGAAAATCTGCCCAGGCTGAATTTGTCCTGACGGTAGTACCGCCAGTGGGCAGCGGTAGTACCGCTCCTTCTGGAGTAGTACTGCTGCAGTACGCAGGCAGTCCTCTCCTGCGGTACTACCACTGGAAGTACCGTTGCTGATGGTAACGGTACTACCGCTGGAAGTACCGCTGGGGATACCGTTCAGACGTTTTAAGCCACTGTCTCCAACGGTATCTCTCCGGTACCCCCCACGTACTACCGATGGAGTACCACGAATTTATTCGAGGCATAACAGCGGTAGTACCGGTGGGTTCTGGCGGTAGTACCGGTGCCTGGTAACTACGGTAGCACTCTGTGCTACCGCTGCAACTGAGCATCGGAACCACTGAGGTACTGTGTGAAGATCAGTAGCGGTAGTACCGCTGTTCGCCAGCGGTAGTACCGTTGTGCACATTTCTGTGCATAACGGTTGGATTTTCAGGGGCCCCTATATAAAGACCCTTTCTTCCCCAATGAAAGGCTGCGATTTACATTCTCTCTCCTCCATTGTTGCCGAGCTTCAAACTACTAGATCTCCCACTCCAACCACTCAATCGACTTGATACTTTGAGGAGTGTCATAGGAGGTCTAGATCTACATCTCCACCGAAGGAATTTCAAATCCCCCCACACGGATAGTGTGGAACTTGCATCTTGGGTTGCTTGTAACTCGAGGTGCCTTTGTGAGTCTCGGAGGAAGTCCGAGACATTGTTGGGAGGCTTCAACTCATTGTGGAGTTCCCCGACCTTTGTGTACCGGCTTGGTCAACGCCATCAAGGTGACCTCATAGTGAATGAGCCGAACCCCCACGGGTAAAGCTCACGGAGAATAGAGTGAGCACATCCGTGCTATTGGAGCGCCTAGGTGGCTCCACACTCCTCCAACGTAGACGTACTTCCCTTGGGAAGGAACTACGGGAAACATCTCCGTGTCTCCACTTTGCGGTTACTTCTATCCTTTACTTGTTGCTTCCGCTACGTTGCTTACCTTGCTTGTATCACATAGGTTGCTCACTTAGTGCACATCTAGTCAACCTTGTTATACTTTGCTCAAGCCTTAATTAATCGAAAAAGAATTAAAATTTGGTAGTCGCCTAATCACCCCCCCTCTAGTCGACATATCGATCTTTCAATTGGTATCAGAGCCTCGTCTCTTATCTAAGGCTTCACCGCCTAAGAGAATATGTCGGACGTCGTGGACCCTCTCGCATCGGTTACTAATGAACGCTTTGGTGAGGTTGTTAGTGAACTCAAGAGTGAGATATCGAATCTCAATACCGAGATCACTACCAACCTCAACATAAGCATGAAGGAATCGATGCGAGAAATGTTCAAGGAGTTCCTAGGGAAACCGGATCCTCCTAAGGTTGATTTACCCTCCTTGGAAAATGTCCCGGGAAGGTAGATACTCTTCCTTCTACGGGTATTGTCAATGCGGACGGAAAGGCGCAAGCCAATCCCGAAACAAAGAACTCCGAGGATGGTAACTCAACCCCAAGGAAGCCGCCGGGGGTGTATGCTAATGTTCCACCGGAACAAGTGTATAACACAATCCACCAACACGTCTCTCCGCCACACATCGCCAATATGGGCGCACCTCCTAAGCTTGATCCAAAAGACTTTCCTAATTGGCAATTCTCTATGCGTTCACACATGTCTAGTTGTTGTGTTTTCTTGATTGACATTTTAGAGCAAGGCTTCCATCCTCAAGACCCACACAACATGACTCCAACGGAGAAGGCCAATCATCAACTCAACGCCACCGCCATGCACATGATACAAACGGCCGCAAGCCCAACTTATCGCACGCATATCCGTATGTGCACGACGGCAAAGCAATGTTGGGAGAATCTTCATAACTTGTTCTTGGGGAACAAAAGCATTCAACTTTCCAAGTATGAAGCGGTTCAAGATGAAGCCGATGAGTTTGTGATGAATGAAGATGAGACCCCCGAAGATCTCTATCGAAGACTCTCCGCTCTTGCCATCACCTTGAATGATTTCGGTTTTGAGAAGATTAGTGATAATTGGATCAAGCGCAAATTTCTCAAGGCCATCACTCCCTCAAATCAAGGCTTAGCTCAAACCATTCGATCAAGACCGGACTTCTCAACACTTGACTCCAACACCGTGCTCAACGAGTTTGTATCCATTGGGATGGTTGTCAAGAGCTCTATTCATGCTCAAGCTCGGCAAAGGGGACTTGCGGGACAATCTCCAAATGTCGCTTTGAAGTCCACCACCATCACTAGTGAAGAAGAGTTTGAACATGGAGGTGAAGAGGAGGATACGGAGGAGATCAAGAAAGACTATTGTGAGCACATGGCCTTGCTTCAAGAGCCTATTGGGGCAACCGTTCCAAGAGATCTTCAAGACCTTTTGCTAAGAAGAACTTCGTTGCAAGACCAAGAGGAGACCGTCCAAAGACTTGCTATAATTGTAGTAATCTCAATCACTACATTGCCGAGTCCTTGGGAGAATCGAGAGGACCACAATGGCAAGCTTGTGAGAAAAGACAAGTCCAAGGGCAACGGCAACAAGAACTACGTGAAGAAGAGGGTTACCAATGCCTTGTGTGTTCAAGATAGAAAAGTTTTGGAAGAATACACGTCCGGTGATGAAGATGAAGATGAAGTTGTAGCTACCGCTCGCATTGCCATAGCTACACCTTCCTCTACACCGTCATCCCTATTTGAATCCCCCAATGAAAATGAGTCCATTCCCTACACATGTCTCATGGCAAAAGCCACCTCGGTAACTCCTTCTCCTAAACCTATTGCCTCTACACCTCCTTCCTTATTGGATTGTGTAGAGAATGTTGTGAAGGAGCCCCAAAGTCCAAATGAGGTGGACGTGTGGCTAGCGAATCTTAAAGGAGAAGACAAAGTGAATGTTGATGCTCTTTTGGAGCAACTTGAGGAAACTAACTCTCTTGTAGATCAAAAGGAGGAGATCATTTCGGGCATGGCAAACCGTGAGGTTGACTATGCTAATGAGATAGCGGATTTCGCTATTGCTCTTGAAAAGGAGCAAACTCGTAGAAGGTCCCTTGAGGAGGCCCTATCTAATTCCGAGGAATCCTATGCTATTGACATGTCTAGAGTTAAAAAGGATCATGAACATGCTCTTGCTACTTCTAAAGTCTATAAGAATGAGAAGCTTGAGCTAGGCATTGAACATGCTAGACTTGAGAAGGAAAACAAGAGACTTGATGAGGAACTCAAAACCCTCAAAGAGTCTTTTGCCAAACTTGAGAAGTCTCATGATCAATTCCTAGGTCAACAAGTGAAAGAAGTTATTGCTTCCACATCAAATGAAATTATTGCTAAATCTATTATTTGTTGTGAGCATGCTAACCTTGTTGAAGAGAATGCTAAGTTGAAATCTCAACTTGAGAAGGGCATTATGGCTTGTGCCCAAGGAGAAAAGAACCTCAATGACCTTTTGAGCAATCAAAAGGATCAAATTGGAAAAGAAGGACTTGGTTTCTCTACCAAGTCAAAGAAGAAGAACAAGAAGAAGAAGAAGTCTTCTCCCTCTTCAAAAGCTATTATCTTTGTGAAGGAGGGGGAGTTGGCTAAAGAGAAGGAGACCAACACCATTGTGGGTGGTGAGGTCACAAGGGACCTTCCTACCCATAATGACTTTGCCGGCAAATATAACCCATCTTATGTTCTTATGAAATCTAGAGATGGTCATGTTTATGCTAAATATGTTGGCTCTTCTTATGGTGATGATTATCATTGGGCTATTTGGGTTCCTAAGACCCTTGTGACTAACAAGAAAGGACCCATCGAAAAATGGGTACCTAAATCAAAGACTTGATTCCTTGTAGGGTGTGGCGTCCGGTGCGGGTCGATGGACGGTGGATAGTGGCGCATCCCAACACATGACCGGACGCATTGACTTGGTGGATGATATTGAACCTCCTCTACCTCAATATTCACGAGTCAAAATTGGTGACAACCGCGAGCTTAAGGTATTGGGACGAGGCAAGGTCGTTGTTGCTAGAGAAGTCTCTATCAAGAATGTACTTGTCGTTGAGTCCCTTGGTTACAACTTACTCTCCGTCTATCAACTTACTAAAAGTGGTTATGGGTGTTATTTTGATGACGAGAGTGTGATCATCACCGTGAAGGGATCTCTTAAAGTAGTCTTTGTTGGACATGTCGAGTACGGCATGTATGTGCTTGATTTCTCGAAAGAGAGCATGTCGGCCGCGACTTGTCTAATGGCTAAAGTTGATGTGGGTTGGCTTTGGCACCGCCGACTAGCCCACACCAATATGAGAACACTCCATGATCTTCAAAGTGGTAATCACATTCTTGGACTAACCGATATTAAGTTTTCCAAAGATCGTGTGTGTAGATCATGCGTTCTAGGAAAGCAACATGGAGAAGCCCATCCACCAAAGACGAAGATTACCACCAACAAGATTCTAGAGCTCATTCATTTGGACCTTTTTGGTCCATTATCTTATGATAGTCTTGGTGGGAAGAAGTATTGCTTGGTGATTGTTGATGACTATTCAAGATACACATGGGTCTATTTCTTCAAGAAAAAGAGTGAGACTCAACAAAGAGTCATTGACTTCATCAACATGTCTCAACGCCAATATCAAGAGAAGATCATGACAATTCGAAGTGACAATGGGTCCGAATTCAAGAACTATACCGTGGAGGGGTTTCTTAGTGAAGAGGGATTGCTCATCAATATTCCACTCCATACACCCCTCAACAAAATGGTGTTGCGGAGAGGAAGAACCGGACTCTTATGGATGCGGCTAGGACCATGATTGCGGAGTATGCTTCTCCGTTAACTTTTGGGCCGAAGCCATCTCCACCGCTTGTCATGCAACAAATCGGTTATTTCTCCGCAAGCTATTGAACAAGACCCCATATGAGATTCTTCTTGGGAAGAAACCGGATCTTTCTTATTTTCGTGTCTTTGGATGCAAGTGCTTCATTCGCAAGAAAGGTAACCGGTTATCTAAGTTTGAAACTAGATCTATAGAGGGTATCTTTGTTGGTTACTCCACAAACTCTCACGGCTATAGAGTCTACAACAAGACCACCGGTCAAGTTGAAGAATCTAGTGACGTGAAGTTTGATGAGGATAATGGCTCCCAAGTGGGGCAAGTTGATCCTAATGTTGTAGGTGATGTACCTATGGAGCTCGCTCTAAGAAGGATGGCAATTGGGGACATTCGTCCCATTGAAGAGGATCCTCCTCAAGTTCAAGATCCTCCTCGAGCTCCTCCTCAAGTCATACCATCACCAACTCAAGATCCTCCCCGTAACCAAGAACAAACTCCGAGCCCTCAAACAAGTGAGCAAGGTCAAGAACAAGATCAACCTAGTGGTTCCTCTCCACAACTTGATGTTCAAGACCAAGCTCTAGATGGTGCACACGACAATGATCAAGAACAAGATCAAGCTCAAGATCAAAACAATGCACATGACTCCGATGATGAAGGAAATGATCAAGTCATCTCTCAAGAAACTTCGGAGGAGACCAAGAAGAGAAGAGAATTGCGAAGAGAGCAAAAATTAACTCGCTTAGAGCATACATTGGACAAAGTTCTTGGAGGTGTCCAAAGCAAGGTCGTCACAAGAAAACAATTGGCAAGCTTTAGCACCAACCATGCTTTTGTGTCCTTCATCGAGCCCAAGAAGGTGTATGAAGCTCTTGAAGATCATGATTGGATTGATGCCATGCATGAAGAACTCAATAACTTCAAGCGCAACAAGGTGTGGAAGCTTTAGCACCAACCATGCTTTCTCTAATATGTTTTCAAGTGGAATTAAAATTCCCACTTTTGAAATATACAAATGCAACAATACAATATGCAGATGAATGCATGCATGATTTTTCTTTTTAAAGCAAAATACATAATAGTTTTGAAAAGTTTTAAATTTTTTCTGATTTTTCAACTTTTTGAAAACTAGGGATGTTACAGACTACCACCCTTAAAAGGAATCTCGTCCCGAGATTCGGGAAGGCTAGCAAAAGGTTGTGACTGGGATAACTCGGTGGGCTACCACCCTTAAAAGAAATTTGTGTTGGCAGTCAAACTTCAAACTGTAAACTTGATTGATAACGTACCATTCTCGAAGCTAGGTTCCTCAATCACTTCTTCCACATTGGTGTGGTTCATATATCCTTTACCAAAAGGCTTTGTCTTAGCAATTTCTTCGGTCTCCATCTTAGCTGGGCATTTATTGGCGTAATGACCCATGTTCTTGCATTTGAAGCACATCACCTTGCTGATGTCTTTCTGGGGAGGGTTGTTCTGGAGTTTATTTTCCGGGCACTTATTGGCATAATGGCCCTTATTATTGCACTTAAAGCAGAGCATTTGGCTGATATCTTTCTTGAGTTCTGGATTTGGGCGATGCTGCCCATTGTTATGGTTATGGTCATCATGTCCATTTCCCTTCCGGTCTCCATTGCTTCCTTTGGATCCACCATTGCGATCAGGATGTTTGAGATGACTCCCTTTATTATGGTGATTCCCCTGTTTGTGGCTATGATTCACCTCAGGAGTATGGCGTCTCTTGAATGAAGGCTCAGAATGATCTTTGTTGATACTCAGCTTTCCCTTCATATTTCCAGTCTTCCTGATATTATCCTCCAGAATGAGTGCTTGGTCCAGTAAGGCCTGATACTCCCAAGCGTGTGTGACTGTGAAAGGGACTTTCATCTCATCACATAGTCTCTTGAGAAAAATTTCCTCCCTCTCTTCCTCGATAATTATGCCTTCAGGGGCATAACGAGACAGTGCATAGAAATCATCTCTATACTCCTTGAGCGTCCTGTCCCCTTGCCTCAGGTTTAGGAACTCTTCTTGCTTCATGTTCCACATGTCAGGGGAACTGTAAACACTACAAAATCCTTCCTTGAACTCTTTCCAGGTTAAAGTATCACATGTGTGAGTGCTATGATAAGTTCTCCACCATTTAGCCGCAAGTCCTTCCAAGAAATAAGATGCAAAACTCACTTTCTCTGTGTCAGTGCACTCACAAAGTATCAGATCCTTCTCTATTGATCGTAGCCAGTCGGTTGCCATAATTGGATCATTTGTAGGGTGGAACGTGTTGGGTTCAAGACTTAAAAATTTGACAAGTCTATCCATATGGGTTAGGGGTGGTGGTGGTTCACTTTGATTTGCTTTGATCTGGGTCATCATGGTCATCAGCTGGGTTTGTGTTGCCATCATCTTCTGCAACATTGCTTCAACGTTCTTGGTACTGGTGTTGTTTGTCTTCAGGTGCACTCTGGGGAGACATCTGTGGGTTTTGGAATAGATAAGTATAAGATAGACAGATTCTAAGGGAAATATTTCTACCCATACAAGCATTTAACAATCAAACACACATGATAAAAACTCACAAAGTTTTGAGAAAAACAAACTAGTCGTTGTTGGATCGAAGTACACCTAGGATATGGGGAAACAATATGATAGTACTGCCATACCACAATTGGATAGGTCAATACATCAACATGTTTTCTTTATTCTAATACATAAGGGTGTCTAGTCTATCTCCTTCTTGAGTACATCGAGTTCCTCCTCTATTTCCTTGAGTTCGTCAAGATATTTCTGAGTGTTGCGGAGTCTAAATCGAAGTCTTCTTCCAAGGTTCTCGATGGCCTCCCATGCTGCACTTCTTGCTGAATCAAAGAATGATGTTCGAATTATTGGGTTTGTGAACATGTAGCAACCTTTGGTCTTGTGGTCATCGTCTTTGTTCTTGTATAGATGGAGTTGTACCCACCAGTACTCTTGACCTTCACCCATGAAAGGAAAACCTTTGTAGACTGCTGCTCCTTCAAGTCCCATGCTCAACATGAGGTCCTTCAAAGCTTTTGGAAACTCAGTCTCACATTCCAAGGTCATGGTCATTGCTGGACCTTTCTTGAGTGATTCCAGGAGGCGGGACATCTATAAATAGGAGAAGGCATTTAGAACACGAATAGTTAAGAAGTTACAAGAATGATATCAGTAGTTTTTAGACAAAAAGCAAATAAATTTTGTCCTATGGGCTTTCTTATTTCTAACCAGACTTAGGGTTTCGAACCTACAGGCAACACAGTGCTCTGATACCATCTGTAGCGTACCTGCACTTAAAATATGGCAAGGTACCTGTGTATAGTGCAAACCCCTGGATCGTTTCATTTGCACACACAGTTTAAGATGTAGTATCACAACAAAGTATCATTATTACATCGAATAATCCAGACTTGGTAAAATATTCATTACAACTTGCATAGCATATAGCTAGCTTGAAAGAGTAAAGCAGCGGAAATTTATTCTTCATGGAGTCTCCATCATCTTCATGTGCCACAGGCGAAAACATGTTGGTTGCAGACTCGAAACCCTTAACGTAAACTCACTCGTCGTCAGAACAATCTGCAACAAATAAAATTTGCAATAGAGTGGGTCAGATACCATTAAAAATGGATCTGGCAAGTGACACTATGTGGACACTTAATGGAATAACTCTATAGCCTATATGCATATTTGGCTGGTGGAGTTCAAGGCTGTTTTGCATAAAAGCCAATTTTGCCTAACACTTTGTAAAACATTTTCTTCAAAAGTTTGAGACAATATGGCATTAAATCCATAGTCTCTTCTACCCTTGTTCACCATCAAGTTTTACTTTCGAAATTGGAATGATGAAGCCTCCGTTGAATCCTTGATCAGCTGCTCAAATTGTCCGTAACCGGGGACACGGCTAAGTACTTAGTTTTTAACTCTGCAGAGGTTGTGCACTTTCACCATTAGACCCAACAAACCCAAACTATCCTCAAGCACTCAATTTGTGCTAAGGAAAAGGAGAGAGTTGAGACGAGACTTTTCAGAAGCATTTCCTCATCCCATGCCGCCTTGACCCGTTCCCATTCTAACCATCTACCACCACCTGTCAAGACGGGACGAGTTCACGCAACTTAATCCATCAAGTCAGAGCCCATATGACTAATGGTTGCACGGTAAGCAATCTTCACTTAGAGAAAACATTGGCCCCTTAATACCCTGGGTGGCAACCACAAGTGACCATCCCTTAGAGGTCACCCCTAAGAGATGACACTCAACCTTTCCATCATCTTTTCATAACCAAGTCCACCCAGGTGATAAATTACTTAGTAGAATTAAACTTTAAAGAAAACACATTTGCATAGCATCAAATAATCTACTAAGTTATCACAGGGGTTCTATACATAACTAGTGTAAAGGTATGGTGGGTTTAGCATATAGCAATAATACTATCCAACACATGCATATAGAGAAATACACTAAATAATGCATATAAAAATACTTAGGAAATTTCATGGGGGGTGTGCCACTTGCCTTGTTAAACAGTAGTGTAGTAGTAGCAGTTGCAACCACTTTCGTCTCTCTCCGGAATTTCTAACAAGTCAAACAAACCACAAACAAACATACAATCATAAATGCAACACTTAGAAAAATTATGATGTGCATGCGATGCAGGATGATACAAAGAGTTATGGTATGCAAGACAAGCAAATAATTAAGGAAGGAGACATAAACTAACTTAATCCAAATGGCTAAGGCAAGGTCAAGCTCAAAGTAAACTTGATCAAACAACTTGACAAAAGTTATAAGGCTATTCTAAGTCTTCACAAGTTTGGTCTTCAATTAATCTTCAACCCCTTTGTAGCTTCATTGTTCTTCAATGGTCTTCAATTAGCACTGTTAGGGACTTAGTCTTAAACACCTAGGATTTGGTCTATGTCCAAAGTGAGACAAAACTTAGAAAGAAAGCAAAGATAGAAATAAAGTAGTTGGTCTTCCAAGAATCTTCTCCTTGCTTCCTTGTAGCTTTCCTTGATGCGACGACTTCATTGCACTTTGTAGACTTGATGGTTCTGAAGACTTGATTGTTGGCAGCATCAAGGTTGGTCTTGATTGTAGAATATTCACCAAGAAGTTTAAGAGAAGAAGGAAGAAAAGAGAGGAATGGAGGGAAGACTTAGAAAATGTAGCTGGTTGGTCTTCATGAACTTCCTCTTGACTTCTTCTAAGTCCTTTCTTCTTGGAGATGCTTCTGGAGACTTGTTTTCATGCTAAGTCCTTCTTTGGTCCTTCATTGTTTCCACTAACTTCTAACTTAGTGGTTTTGACTAGAGAGTCAAAGAGCTAACATGCATCCTCAAAATTTTCTAAGGAGAAAAGTCATGTAAGAAGTGCAAAATAATACTAAGGACTTAATATGCATGCCATGCTTATGAAAATGCTCAAGGTTTATGCAAGACAAACAAGATGGTCCAAAAATAACTAAGGACCAAATGATCAAAATACTTCGGAGTCGAATTTTAACTAAGGACTAGAGACTAACACATCAAGTCAAAATAATTTCTAAGTAATAGTTCATAGAATAAGGTGTTGGTATTTTTCTAAGGAAAATATTTTAAAACAATAGTTGATAATTTTTCTAACGACAAACACTTGTCAACACAACTATGTTTTTAGGATGTTAAATTTTTCTAAGGAAAAGATTTAGCACTTTTAGGGTGTTGAAAATTTCTAAGGAAAAGTGTTGCCAAATTTATTTATCAAAAATTTCTAAGGAAGAAAGAAATACTTTATTTGGAGAGGCAGAATATTTCTAAGTACTTTTATAACTAAGTTGATCAAAATATGACTAAGTCATTTTATTAGTCGAAAATATGAAGAAGATTAATTTTAATCAATTTTAATTATTAAAATACCACCTAAAAGCATTTAATTCATATAAATTACGAAAAACATAGAAAAATACTTTTACAAAAATAATAGAGTAATCCTACGGTCAAATATTAATTAAACAAAGTTAAAGCAATTGGATTTGCCCAAAAATAATTTTTAAAACTCAAGTTAAGTCAAATTTACTTAAACAAACAAATTTAAAATTTGAACCAATTTGAATTTGTCAAAACATAAATTTAACTATACCAAAAGTTTCTACGTGTCATAAGCTTTCCAAAAATATTTTATTTGTAAAATTTGGCCAAACCAATAAAAATTAGTGATAGATTTAAGTTGCAGGGACCTTTCTGTAAAACTGCTAATTAAATAAAAATAAATAAAAGTCTTCTCCGTGCTGGCACTGACGTGGCGTTGGCTGCTGACGCGGCTGCTGACTTGGCGCTGACGAGGATGCTGACTCGGCGTTGACGTGGCAGATTTTAATTATAACATTTCTAGTGATGTAAATAAGGCATAAACCCTAATTAAATTGCTACTGCAAAATTTTGTGTTCTGGGAAAAATTACTTTGAGGTCTCTGGACAGAGGACAGTAATACCAAGCTATAGCAATTGGAATCATTCAAAAATTATTTTTAGAATTTAAACTATAGCCAGAATACTAATTTGGACGAAAATCAACCTAGCAAGTGTGTGCATGTATCAAGTTTAAAATTTTCTGGCTCTAATGTTTTCTACGTGTGCTAAGGATTCCAGAGACTACAAAAATAATAATTTTGGCCCAGTAGAACTAAAGCTAGAATTTATTTGGTGTAATTAAGCCATTTTTACCAATTTAAATAACAGAAAAATAAAGGTTCGTTAAAACTTAAATATTATTGCAGATCTGAGTAGATCTTAATTTTCTGAATCCGTAGACATAAAGTTTGCTAAATTTGGACATACGGTTGATTTGATATGAATTTTACAAGATCTGACAAGTTTCTGAGATCTAAAACGAAAAACAGAAAAAGAATTGACACGTGGCGTGACAAGATTAGCTAGTACCCCTTCATCTAATGGTTCTAATCTACACCGTAGATTGGAGATCTAGCGGCCAGGAACAAAACCATGCTGGACACGGTGGTGCTCACCGGAGAAGATGAACAGCGGCGGCAGATTTCGAAGCTCCGGTCGTTCTGCTCCTGATGCGGCTCGTCGGTGTTGTCCCTGGTGCTCCCCTACTCACGGTGAAGACGATGGATGGATTTATGGCGTCCCACGGTGACGAAATCGACGACAGCGACGAACTTCCCGAGCTCCCGCTCCGGCGACCTTCCGGCGACGATTACGGCCTCCCTGGTTCACCGTTTTCAGAAATAAAAGTTCAGGGTGGTGCGAAATAAGATGGGCAGAAGGATTGACAAGGTTAGACAGGCTCGTTTAGTCTGAGACGACGGCGACCACCTTCGGAGCGTGTCAATGTCGGCGGCGGCGGCAGATCGAAACCAGCTCGAAATTCGGGCAGCCTGGCGGTTTGTTTTTGGGGGAAAGTTGGGGGAAAAGGTGCCTAGGGTTTTGGGGTTTATATAGACGAAGTTTCGTGGCAAACGGATAAGTGAAACGGAAGAAATCGAGGATTTATCAGGGCTGTTTTAAACACGAACGAACTCGTGTTCGTTCTGGGAGTTCTTCCCTGGTACGTGATGTACGTGGATGATGAAAATGGGCTGGAGTTGGTGTTGTTGGGCCTGGCCACCTTCTTGGGCCAAGGCTGCTGTTTGCTGCGCGTGCGAGAGAGGGGAGATGGGCTCGGCCCAGTTAGGCTAGGTTCGCATTTTTTTCAGAAAACGTTTTTCTTTTCTGTTTTATTCAAAACCAAATAACTATTGAATTTTAAAACCAAATCAAATCAAACCACTTTCAATAATTTTTATAAAAACATGCCCCACATAATTAATGTGACTTGGGGATATAATTTACAAAAGAATATATGTTACATTCGAAATAGTTTGAATAGTATTTGCAAATGTTTTGCAAACTAGGGTTTCGAATTATTTTCTCTAACTTTTCCCAATTTGAAATAAACATAATACAAACATTTACAGAACAATTAAAGAAAAGTCAAAATATTATATAGGACATAAATTATCCTTTTGATATATTTTCTCTAATATGTTTTCAAGTGGAATTAAAATTCCCACTTTTGAAATATACAAATGCAACAATACAATATGCAGATGAATGCATGCATGATTTTTCTTTTTAAAGCAAAATACATAATAGTTTTGAAAAGTTTTAAATTTTTCTGATTTTTCAACTTTTTGAAAACTAGGGATGTTACAGACTACCACCCTTAAAAGGAATCTCGTCCCGAGATTCGGGAAGGCTAGCAAAAGGTTGTGACTGGGATAACTCGGTGGGCTACCACCCTTAAAAGAAATTTGTGTTGGCAGTCAAACTTCAAACTGTAAACTTGATTGATAACGTACCATTCTCGAAGCTAGGTTCCTCAATCACTTCTTCCACATTGGTGTGGTTCATATATCCTTTACCAAAAGGCTTTGTCTTAGCAATTTCTTCGGTCTCCATCTTAGCTGGGCATTTATTGGCGTAATGACCCATGTTCTTGCATTTGAAGCACATCACCTTGCTGATGTCTTTCTGGGGAGGGTTGTTCTGGAGTTTATTTTCCGGGCACTTATTGGCATAATGGCCCTTATTATTGCACTTAAAGCAGAGCATTTGGCTGATATCTTTCTTGAGTTCTGGATTTGGGCGATGCTGCCCATTGTTATGGTTATGGTCATCATGTCCATTTCCCTTCCGGTCTCCATTGCTTCCTTTGGATCCACCATTGCGATCAGGATGTTTGAGATGACTCCCTTTATTATGGTGATTCCCCTGTTTGTGGCTATGATTCACCTCAGGAGTATGGCGTCTCTTGAATGAAGGCTCAGAATGATCTTTGTTGATACTCAGCTTTCCCTTCATATTTCCAGTCTTCCTGATATTATCCTCCAGAATGAGTGCTTGGTCCAGTAAGGCCTGATACTCCCAAGCGTGTGTGACTGTGAAAGGGACTTTCATCTCATCACATAGTCTCTTGAGAAAAATTTCCTCCCTCTCTTCCTCGATAATTATGCCTTCAGGGGCATAACGAGACAGTGCATAGAAATCATCTCTATACTCCTTGAGCGTCCTGTCCCCTTGCCTCAGGTTTAGGAACTCTTCTTGCTTCATGTTCCACATGTCAGGGGAACTGTAAACACTACAAAATCCTTCCTTGAACTCTTTCCAGGTTAAAGTATCACATGTGTGAGTGCTATGATAAGTTCTCCACCATTTAGCCGCAAGTCCTTCCAAGAAATAAGATGCAAAACTCACTTTCTCTGTGTCAGTGCACTCACAAAGTATCAGATCCTTCTCTATTGATCGTAGCCAGTCGGTTGCCATAATTGGATCATTTGTAGGGTGGAACGTGTTGGGTTCAAGACTTAAAAATTTGACAAGTCTATCCATATGGGTTAGGGGTGGTGGTGGTTCACTTTGATTTGCTTTGATCTGGGTCATCATGGTCATCAGCTGGGTTTGTGTTGCCATCATCTTCTGCAACATTGCTTCAACGTTCTTGGTACTGGTGTTGTTTGTCTTCAGGTGCACTCTGGGGAGACATCTGTGGGTTTTGGAATAGATAAGTATAAGATAGACAGATTCTAAGGGAAATATTTCTACCCATACAAGCATTTAACAATCAAACACACATGATAAAAACTCACAAAGTTTTGAGAAAAACAAACTAGTCGTTGTTGGATCGAAGTACACCTAGGATATGGGGAAACAATATGATAGTACTGCCATACCACAATTGGATAGGTCAATACATCAACATGTTTTCTTTATTCTAATACATAAGGGTGTCTAGTCTATCTCCTTCTTGAGTACATCGAGTTCCTCCTCTATTTCCTTGAGTTCGTCAAGATATTTCTGAGTGTTGCGGAGTCTAAATCGAAGTCTTCTTCCAAGGTTCTCGATGGCCTCCCATGCTGCACTTCTTGCTGAATCAAAGAATGATGTTCGAATTATTGGGTTTGTGAACATGTAGCAACCTTTGGTCTTGTGGTCATCGTCTTTGTTCTTGTATAGATGGAGTTGTACCCACCAGTACTCTTGACCTTCACCCATGAAAGGAAAACCTTTGTAGACTGCTGCTCCTTCAAGTCCCATGCTCAACATGAGGTCCTTCAAAGCTTTTGGAAACTCAGTCTCACATTCCAAGGTCATGGTCATTGCTGGACCTTTCTTGAGTGATTCCAGGAGGCGGGACATCTATAAATAGGAGAAGGCATTTAGAACACGAATAGTTAAGAAGTTACAAGAATGATATCAGTAGTTTTTAGACAAAAAGCAAATAAATTTTGTCCTATGGGCTTTCTTATTTCTAACCAGACTTAGGGTTTCGAACCTACAGGCAACACAGTGCTCTGATACCATCTGTAGCGTACCTGCACTTAAAATATGGCAAGGTACCTGTGTATAGTGCAAACCCCTGGATCGTTTCATTTGCACACACAGTTTAAGATGTAGTATCACAACAAAGTATCATTATTACATCGAATAATCCAGACTTGGTAAAATATTCATTACAACTTGCATAGCATATAGCTAGCTTGAAAGAGTAAAGCAGCGGAAATTTATTCTTCATGGAGTCTCCATCATCTTCATGTGCCACAGGCGAAAACATGTTGGTTGCAGACTCGAAACCCTTAACGTAAACTCACTCGTCGTCAGAACAATCTGCAACAAATAAAATTTGCAATAGAGTGGGTCAGATACCATTAAAAATGGATCTGGCAAGTGACACTATGTGGACACTTAATGGAATAACTCTATAGCCTATATGCATATTTGGCTGGTGGAGTTCAAGGCTGTTTTGCATAAAAGCCAATTTTGCCTAACACTTTGTAAAACATTTTCTTCAAAAGTTTGAGACAATATGGCATTAAATCCATAGTCTCTTCTACCCTTGTTCACCATCAAGTTTTACTTTCGAAATTGGAATGATGAAGCCTCCGTTGAATCCTTGATCAGCTGCTCAAATTGTCCGTAACCGGGGACACGGCTAAGTACTTAGTTTTTAACTCTGCAGAGGTTGTGCACTTTCACCATTAGACCCAACAAACCCAAACTATCCTCAAGCACTCAATTTGTGCTAAGGAAAAGGAGAGAGTTGAGACGAGACTTTTCAGAAGCATTTCCTCATCCCATGCCGCCTTGACCCGTTCCCATTCTAACCATCTACCACCACCTGTCAAGACGGGACGAGTTCACGCAACTTAATCCATCAAGTCAGAGCCCATATGACTAATGGTTGCACGGTAAGCAATCTTCACTTAGAGAAAACATTGGCCCCTTAATACCCTGGGTGGCAACCACAAGTGACCATCCCTTAGAGGTCACCCCTAAGAGATGACACTCAACCTTTCCATCATCTTTTCATAACCAAGTCCACCCAGGTGATAAATTACTTAGTAGAATTAAACTTTAAAGAAAACACATTTGCATAGCATCAAATAATCTACTAAGTTATCACAGGGGTTCTAGACATAACTAGTGTAAAGGTATGGTGGGTTTAGCATATAGCAATAATACTATCCAACACATGCATATAGAGAAATACACTAAATAATGCATATAAAAATACTTAGGAAATTTCATGGGGGTGTGCCACTTGCCTTGTTAAACAGTAGTGTAGTAGTAGCAGTTGCAACCACTTTCGTCTCTCTCCGGAATTTCTAACAAGTCAAACAAACCACAAACAAACATACAATCATAAATGCAACACTTAGAAAAATTATGATGTGCATGCGATGCAGGATGATACAAAGAGTTATGGTATGCAAGACAAGCAAATAATTAAGGAAGGAGACATAAACTAACTTAATCCAAATGGCTAAGGCAAGGTCAAGCTCAAAGTAAACTTGATCAAACAACTTGACAAAAGTTATAAGGCTATTCTAAGTCTTCACAAGTTTGGTCTTCAATTAATCTTCAACCCCTTTGTAGCTTCATTGTTCTTCAATGGTCTTCAATTAGCACTGTTAGGGACTTAGTCTTAAACACCTAGGATTTGGTCTATGTCCAAAGTGAGACAAAACTTAGAAAGAAAGCAAAGATAGAAATAAAGTAGTTGGTCTTCCAAGAATCTTCTCCTTGCTTCCTTGTAGCTTTCCTTGATGCGACGACTTCATTGCACTTTGTAGACTTGATGGTTCTGAAGACTTGATTGTTGGCAGCATCAAGGTTGGTCTTGATTGTAGAATATTCACCAAGAAGTTTAAGAGAAGAAGGAAGAAAAGAGAGGAATGGAGGGAAGACTTAGAAAATGTAGCTGGTTGGTCTTCATGAACTTCCTCTTGACTTCTTCTAAGTCCTTTCTTCTTGGAGATGCTTCTGGAGACTTGTTTTCATGCTAAGTCCTTCTTTGGTCCTTCATTGTTTCCACTAACTTCTAACTTAGTGGTTTTGACTAGAGAGTCAAAGAGCTAACATGCATCCTCAAAATTTTCTAAGGAGAAAAGTCATGTAAGAAGTGCAAAATAATACTAAGGACTTAATATGCATGCCATGCTTATGAAAATGCTCAAGGTTTATGCAAGACAAACAAGATGGTCCAAAAATAACTAAGGACCAAATGATCAAAATACTTCGGAGTCGAATTTTAACTAAGGACTAGAGACTAACACATCAAGTCAAAATAATTTCTAAGTAATAGTTCATAGAATAAGGTGTTGGTATTTTTCTAAGGAAAATATTTTAAAACAATAGTTGATAATTTTTCTAAGGACAAACACTTGTCAACACAACTATGTTTTTAGGATGTTAAATTTTTCTAAGGAAAAGATTTAGCACTTTTAGGGTGTTGAAAATTTCTAAGGAAAAGTGTTGCCAAATTTATTTATCAAAAATTTCTAAGGAAGAAAGAAATACTTTATTTGGAGAGGCAGAATATTTCTAAGTACTTTTATAACTAAGTTGATCAAAATATGACTAAGTCATTTTATTAGTCGAAAATATGAAGAAGATTAATTTTAATCAATTTTAATTATTAAAATACCACCTAAAAGCATTTAATTCATATAAATTACGAAAAACATAGAAAAATACTTTTACAAAAATAATAGAGTAATCCTACGGTCAAATATTAATTAAACAAAGTTAAAGCAATTGGATTTGCCCAAAAATAATTTTTAAAACTCAAGTTAAGTCAAATTTACTTAAACAAACAAATTTAAAATTTGAACCAATTTGAATTTGTCAAAACATAAATTTAACTATACCAAAAGTTTCTACGTGTCATAAGCTTTCCAAAAATATTTTATTTGTAAAATTTGGCCAAACCAATAAAAATTAGTGATAGATTTAAGTTGCAGGGACCTTTCTGTAAAACTGCTAATTAAATAAAAATAAATAAAAGTCTTCTCCGTGCTGGCACTGACGTGGCATTGGCTGCTGACGCGGCTGCTGACGCGGCTGCTGACTTGGCGCTGACGAGGATGCTGACTCGGCGTTGACGTGGCAGATTTTAATTATAACATTTCTAGTGATGTAAATAAGGCATAAACCCTAATTAAATTGCTACTGCAAAATTTTGTGTTCTGGGAAAAATTACTTTGAGGTCTCTGGACAGAGGACAGTAATACCAAGCTATAGCAATTGGAATCATTCAAAAATTATTTTTAGAATTTAAACTATAGCCAGAATACTAATTTGGACGAAAATCAACCTAGCAAGTGTGTGCATGTATCAAGTTTAAAATTTTCTGGCTCTAATGTTTTCTACGTGTGCTAAGGATTCCAGAGACTACAAAAATAATAATTTTGGCCCAGTAGAACTAAAGCTAGAATTTATTTGGTGTAATTAAGCCATTTTTACCAATTTAAATAACAGAAAAATAAAGGTTCGTTAAAACTTAAATATTATTGCAGATCTGAGTAGATCTTAATTTTCTGAATCCGTAGACATAAAGTTTGCTAAATTTGGACATACGGTTGATTTGATATGAATTTTACAAGATCTGACAAGTTTCTGAGATCTAAAACGAAAAACAGAAAAAGAATTGACACGTGGCGTGACAAGATTAGCTAGTACCCCTTCATCTAATGGTTCTAATCTACACCGTAGATTGGAGATCTAGCGGCCAGGAACAAAACCATGCTGGACACGGTGGTGCTCACCGGAGAAGATGAACAGCGGCGGCAGATTTCGAAGCTCCGGTCGTTCTGCTCCTGATGCGGCTCGTCGGTGTTGTCCCTGGTGCTCCCCTACTCACGGTGAAGATGATGGATGAATTTATGGCGTCCCACGGTGACGAAATCGACGACAGCGACGAACTTCCCGAGCTCCCGCTCCGGCGACCTTCCGGCGACGATTACGGCCTCCCTGGTTCACCGTTTTCAGAAATAAAAGTTCAGGGTGGTGCGAAATAAGATGGGCAGAAGGATTGACAAGGTTAGACAGGCTCGTTTAGTCTGAGACGACGGCGACCACCTTCGGAGCGTGTCAATGTCGGCGGCGGCGGCAGATCGAAACCAGCTCGAAATTCGGGCAGCCTGGCGGTTTGTTTTTGGGGGAAAGTTGGGGGAAAAGGTGCCTAGGGTTTTGGGGTTTATATAGACGAAGTTTCGTGGCAAACGGATAAGTGAAACGGAAGAAATCGAGGATTTATCAGGGCTGTTTTAAACACGAACGAACTCGTGTTCGTTCTGGGAGTTCTTCCCTGGTACGTGATGTACGTGGATGATGAAAATGGGCTGGAGTTGGTGTTGTTGGGCCTGGCCACCTTCTTGGGCCAAGGCTGCTGTTTGCTGCGCGTGCGAGAGAGGGGAGATGGGCTCGGCCCAGTTAGGCTAGGTTCGCATTTTTTTCAGAAAACGTTTTTCTTTTCTGTTTTATTCAAAACCAAATAACTATTGAATTTTAAAACCAAATCAAATCAAACCACTTTCAATAATTTTTATAAAAACATGCCCCACATAATTAATGTGACTTGGGGATATAATTTACAAAAGAATATATGTTACATTCGAAATAGTTTGAATAGTATTTGCAAATGTTTTGCAAACTAGGGTTTCGAATTATTTTCTCTAACTTTTCCCAATTTGAAATAAACATAATACAAACATTTACAGAACAATTAAAGAAAAGTCAAAATATTATATAGGACATAAATTATCCTTTTGATATATTTTCTCTAATATGTTTTCAAGTGGAATTAAAATTCCCACTTTTGAAATATACAAATGCAACAATACAATATGCAGATGAATGCATGCATGATTTTTCTTTTTAAAGCAAAATACATAATAGTTTTGAAAAGTTTTAAATTTTTCTGATTTTTCAACTTTTTGAAAACTAGGGATGTTACACTAACGATGCTTTCAATGATGAGTTTGCAAAGCTAATGACAAGCAAATTTGAGATGTCCATGATGGGGGAGTTGAAGTACTTCCTAGGATTTGAAGTGAAGCAATATAGGGAAGGTACCTTCATCAATCAAGCCAAATATACCCAAGACATGCTCAAGAGGTTCACGATGACGGAGCTCAAATCTTACAAGACACCCATGTCCACCTCCGTCGACCTCCACACCGACACCGAGGGTAACGATGTCGATCAAAAACTCTATCGCTCTATGATTGGCTCTTTGCTTTATCTTTGTGCATCTAGACCGGATATTATGTTTAGTGTGGGTAAGTGTGCAAGGTATCAAGCGGCTCCCAAAGAGAGCCACTTAGTGGCGGTTAAGCGCATCTTTCGATATTTGCTTCATACCCCAAACTTTGGTCTTTGGTATCCCAAGGGTTCAAGCTTTCATCTCATGGGTTACTCGGATGCGGATTATGCTGGAGAGAAGAAGGATAGGAAGTCTACATCCGGGAGTTGTCAATTTCTTGGCCGCTCCTTGGTGTGTTGGTCTTCCAAGAAGCAAAATTGTGTTGCTCTCTCCACCACCGAAGCCGAGTATATCTCCGCCGCAAGTTGTTGTGCTCAACTCTTATGGATGGTGCAAACTATGAAGGATTATGGTATTATCTTCTCCAAGGTGCCCCTCATGTGCGATAATGAAAGTGCTATCAAGATCGCCCACAACCCCGTGCAACATGCCAAGACGAAGCATATTGAAGTTCGTCATCATTTCATCCGGGAGCATGTGGAGAGGGGCAACATTGACCTTTCTTTTGTAGGAACCAAGGATCAACTTGCGGATATATTCACCAAGGCCCTTGATGAACCAAGATTTCGAGAGTTGAGGAATGAACTAAATGTCATTGATGCGAGCAACTTTGCTTGACCGCCTTGCACAAATACCCCTAGTAGACATCGTAACTAGTTTAGATGCATGCATGGACATAGGGGGAGTGTAGCTCAACTCATGAGTCAACACTACTTCTATTATGCGCACATTGACTATTCGTGCTTCATTTGGTCACTTCGGTGACAAATTGTGCTTAAACGATGAGTATTGGCCTTGAACCCAAGATATATCTTCGCGGTTTTGGGTTGATAATTGCTCATACATGGTGGCCTAGGCCACCACCCTCCTCCTTATGAGGAGTTGATCTTCATTTGATCTTATTCGGGTTTTTTAGACCTCTTTTTTGTGGACAGCATTTGAGTTTGGCCTTTCACTCTTGCTTCTTGCAAACTCGGATTGTTTCTCCTCCCCCAATTCCAAACTCCATCCTAAGCCAACCTCCTATCCCATAAGATCTCTCCTTTCCAAAATTGCAAAAACTTTTATGATCTTCTCTGTGGAAATGCGCGTTTCAGGCGCCCGGTACTACCGGTGTTTGGAAACGGTACTACCGTTGCCTGGGATCTGTCCCAGGCACAGTACTACCACTCTAAATACCGTAGTCATCAGGTACCGGTACTACCGGCAGTTATGGCGGTACTATCGCTCTGGCTGAGGATGCTCTCGCACCTCCCAGATGCGGTTTTATCACTAGACCTTCCAGTAGCACCAGTAGTGGTACTACCGCTAGAAACTCCGGTAACACCGCCAGGACAATGTGGTTGCCAGGCGCGGTTTCACCGTTTTTTCTACCGATAGTGCCAGCGGGCGGTACTACCGCTGGGCCAGCGGTAGTACCGCTGAGGGTTTTTTGACAGTGGGGTTAAGTGGGGCGTGGGGGGTAGTTTTTCCCATTCTACCTCCCCACATCCGACCCCCACGTTCGTCTCTCTCACCGCAGCCGCCGCCGTCGCACATTGCCGCCGGGAGAGCTTCTCCCTGGCCACGACAGCCCCTCTCCGGCTTGGGGTGGCTCGAGGACCTTCTCCTCCCTCTTCCTCTCCACAATGAGTTCCGGTAAAACTCCTCTCTCTCTCTCAACCTAGTTGATTCGTTGAGATTCGATAGAGTTTGTTTTCTTGCAACTCCTGTGGTAGAAGTAGTAGGGAATAGTTGGTACTCAGTTTAGAATCGTATTTGCAAAGTTTCATTGGACGATCCCATAGATCGGGTCAGTTTCGTCGGTCAAACCGCTAGATCTGGAGCTGGCGGTACTACCGCTCCTAGGAGCGGTACTACCGCTGCACCGGTACTACCGGTCTGTCAAACGGTACTACCGTTGATCTGGTGTTTTCCAGAAACTGGGCAATTTCAATTCTTCTCTTTTTGATCATGTTTGTTTTTGCAATACTTATCCCCTGTGCTATCTGTCTCCGCTTTCTTAGGACCTAGCAAGGGCCGTGGGGGCAGTTCAGCTCGGGCTCCCAAGAGATCTCGCAAGGACAAGGACCTTAGTGATGAACCTGAAATCATTCCAGAGAAGCTCACTCGCCGTCAGCAGTCTGCTCAAGCCAAAGCTGCTGCCAAGAAGACTGCCTCTCTCATGAGGATGTCACCTCAAGCTTTTGTCAAGGAAAGAAGGAAAAATCCCTATGTTGTGACCAAGGATCCCCGCTACCAGAATCCCCTGTTCCACTCTCAGTTTCAAGAGAAGATTTTCAATGAGGTGCTTCCCCGTTTCAAGACCAAAGTGGTGAAGCAGTTTTGCATCAACACAGACTATATGAGAGCACATCTTGACTACTTTGGTGAGTCCCTGGACATTTGTGAAGAGTTTGGGATCCTGAACTATATCAACTTACATGAAGATTTTGATGAGCACCTCGTTCTCCAGTTCTATGCTACTGTTCACTTCCACACCGACAAGAGAGCTGTCACATGGATGACCAAGGACAAGGTGCTCACCTCCTCTTGGGCAGATTTTGCTACCCTCCTTGAGCTGCGGGACTACGGTGACCTTATGACAGTGGATGACGATGCTCAAGTATTCCGTATCTCCTACATGAACAAGCCAATGAAGCCCTCTGCTCTCTCTCATCTGTTGATTCAGGGTCGTGGGGTTTGTGGAGAATCCAAGCACCTGCAGAAAACATGGCACATTATGCACCGCATTTTCCGCAACACGGTGTTGCCTCGAGTGGGCAACTTTGACCAGATCCATGGGCGTCTCATTGACCTTATGGTTATCTCTTCTGAGATGGTGGGCCAAGGCAAGAAGCTGGATATTATGGATATCCTTTGGAATGAGATTCATGAAGTGATTATGAAAAGGCATGTTCCTATCTTTGGCTCCCTTATTATGAAGCTCATTATTCATGCATGGGTCAAAAAGAAGCTTCCCTTAGAGCTGCTGGACAATGACACCCCTCTCATTGCTCACTCTGTCAAAGATTTGAACCGCAACAAGCATCTCCAGCCTCTCATCTCCAGTGATGAAGCTTACAACACCGAAGATGAAGAAAATGACCCAGCTTTTGAGTTGCCCAAGAAGAAAGAGAATACCTTCAAGAAATGGGTTGCCAATGCTATGCACTCCATCTTTTGCCGCCAGGATGATAGCAATGTGAGGGCTTGGAGAGAACATGAAAGGGCCAAGCTAGAACGCCAACGCACTCGCCAGCGCTTTGCGGTTTTGGGTGCACCTATCCCTGCGGGCTCCGAGGACAGAATCACCACTTACTCCAAGTGGATTGGGAAGCACCGCTACAACACTTGGGTTGATCCCGATCTTCAGGATGATGCCTCCACCTCTCATGCCGGTGACCCCTGGGTTCGTGAAGGAGAAGAACATGGCAGGGCTGATCGTGATGAGGATGATGGCAGTGATGGGTCTGCTAGTGATGAGGGCAATGATGCTGATCCCGAGGCTGCTGATGGGGACGAGGATGATGAGGAGGAGGACGATGACTGAACCCCCTTGGGACGCTAGCATCGCCTCTCCCTTTTTGGTGTCTTGATGCCAAAGGGGGAGAGAGTTCTACTAGGTTATCCGGGGATTTGCATGGGTGGAAGCACAAGCTCTTGTTGTTGTCTCTCTCTTTGATCTTTATGCTTGTGCTTCACTTTTTATCTTATTCGAACTTGGTTTAGGTGAACTTTCTCGTTGCATGGTGTAAGACATGTGGAACCTTTTATTCCGTTCAACTGTGGTGTAATAACTCTTGTCTTTATGTCTTACCATGCCTGTGCAAGTTATGCTTTCTTGTTTCATTCATATACTTGCTTGGTTTACAAAATGTAGGGGGAGCTTTGATCCTATCATGTATGCGTCGTGTATTCAAATGCAAAATTATTGATGCATACTGATAGGGGGAGCCTGTCTATATTTTGCAAATCATTTGTGTGAGTGTGTTGTCATCAAACTCCAAAAAGGGGGAGATTGAAAGAGCATGCTAGGCTCTTCCTCTGTTTTGGAGTTAATAACAACACACCCACTGAACTAATCGTGTTCTTAAGTTTGATCAGGGATGAAAAGATCAACACGAGAAGTTCTCATATGGAAGAGAGAGGGGCTCGAAAATCTGCCCATGCTGAATTTGTCCTGGCGGTAGTACCGCCAGTGGGCAGCGGTAGTACCGCTCCTTCTGGAGTAGTACTGCTGCAGCACGCAGGCAGTCCTCTCCTGCGGTACTACCACTGGAAGTACCGTTGCTGATGGTAACGGTACTACCGCTGGAAGTACCGCTGGGGATACCGTTCAGACGTTTTAAGCCACTGTCTCCAACGGTATCTCTCCGGTACCCCCCACGTACTACCGATGGAGTACCACGAATTTATTCGAGGCATAACAGCGGTAGTACCGGTGGGTTCTGGCGGTAGTACCGGTGCCTGGTAACTACGGTAGCACTCTGTGCTACCGCTGCAACTGAGCATCGGAACCACTGAGGTACTGTGTGAAGATCAGTAGCGGTAGTACCGCTGTTCGCCAGCGGTAGTACCGTTGTGCACATTTCTGTGCATAACGGTTGGATTTTCAGGGGCCCCTATATAAAGACCCTTTCTTCCCCAATGAAAGGCTGCGATTTACATTCTCTCTCCTCCATTGTTGCCGAGCTTCAAACTACTAGATCTCCCACTCCAACCACTCAATCGACTTGATACTTTGAGGAGTGTCATAGGAGGTCTAGATCTACATCTCCACCGAAGGAATTTCAAATCCCCCCACACGGATAGTGTGGAACTTGCATCTTGGGTTGCTTGTAACTCGAGGTGCCTTTGTGAGTCTCGGAGCAAGTCCGAGACATTGTTGGGAGGCTTCAACTCATTGTGGAGTTCCCCGACCTTTGTGTACCGGCTTGGTCAACGCCATCAAGGTGACCTCATAGTGAATGAGCCGAACCCCCACGGGTAAAGCTCACGGAGAATAGAGTGAGCACATCCGTGCTATTGGAGCGCCTAGGTGGCTCCACACTCCTCCAACGTAGACGTACTTCCCTTGGGAAGGAACTACGGGAAACATCTCTGTGTCTTCACTTTGCGGTTACTTCTATCCTTTACTTGTTGCTTCCGCTACGTTGCTTACCTTGCTTGTATCACATAGGTTGCTCACTTAGTGCACATCTAGTCAACCTTGTTATACTTTGCTCAAGCCTTAATTAATCGAAAAAGAATTAAAATTTGGTAGTCGCCTAATCACCCCCCCTCTAGTCGACATATCGATCTTTCACCTACCAGTGGTCCATGACGCATATCCAGCGGCACGCGGACAACTCAACATGATACAGAAGGGGCGCCCCTCAAACAGGACCCAGAAGATCATCACTCGCCAAGTTTTCCAGGTCATCACCTGTCCGCCTGCAGTACCCGACTACCTGAGAGGGTCAGAGACACCAATCACGTTCTCCAGAGCAGATCACCCGCCTGCAGTACTGATACGTCTCAAACGTATCTATAATTGTTGATGTTCCATGCTGATATTATATCAATTGCTACATGTTTTGGTTACACTTTATATCATTTTTATGCATTTTCTGGGACTAACCTATTAACAAGATGCCACGGTGCCAGTTCCCTGTTTTCTGCTGTTTTTGGTTTCAGAAAATCTATTAAGGAAATATTCTCGGAATTGGACGAAACAAAAGACATCGTCAATAATATCACGAGGAGATCACGGAGTCCAAAGGGGAGTCGGAGCAGACCCACCAGGGGGCCACGCCACACTAGGGCGCGGCCCAGGGTGGGCCCGCGCCCCCCTATGGCGTGGTGGCCCCCCTCGGCCACCGACGCCACCTCTTCGCCTATATATTCTCCGCGACGCGAAAACCCTATTACGGTCGATCATATTCCACGAAAAGTTCCGTCGCGGCCGTCATCGTCAATCTCAGATCGGAGGAGTTCTGAAGCTCTTCCCGGCACCCTGCCGGAGGGGAGATCATCACCGGAGGGCTCTACATCACCATGCCTGCCTCCGGAGTGATGCGTGAGTAGTCCACCCCTGGACTACGGGTCCATAGCAGTAGCTAGATGGTTGTCTCTCTACCTTGTGCCTCCATGTTTAGATCTTGTGAGCTGCCTAACATGATCAAGATCATCTTATTGTAATGCTAGATGTTGTGTTTGTTGGGATCCGATGAATATTGATACCATGTTTATTCAAGTTGTTTATCTATGTGCTCTTGATCTTGCATGCTCTCCGTTGCTAGTAGATGCTTTGGCCAAGTAGATGCTTGTGACTCCAAGAGGGGGTATTTATGCTCGATAGTGGGTTCAGTCTCTAGATATCTGGATCAGTGACAGAAAGGTCTAAGATGGTAGATGTGCTGTTGCTACTAGGGATAAAACATTGGTGCAGTGTCCAAGGGCACTTGTATTGATTACATTACACACTTTACTTCATGCAATAATCTGTTGTTAGCAACTTAATACTGAATAGGATGCGGATGCTGCCTTGAAGGTGGATTATTTAGGCATAGATGCGGTTGGAATAACGGTCTATGTACTTTGTTGTAATGCCCAACTAGATTTCATAGTAGACATCTTGGCATGTATTGCATTGTTATGCCCTCTCTATTTGTCAATTGCCCAGCTGTAATTTGTTTACCCAACATGCTAGTTATCTGTTCTGAGAGAGACACCACTAGTGAACTGTGGACCCTGGTCCAATTTCCTCATACTGTTTACACAACCTGCTGCAATCATCTGTTTCCTGTTACATGCTATTTTTTCTGCTGTTTTCCACACCATACGTTTAACTCTTTGTTTCTGCAAGACCGGAGAGATTGACAACCTCTCTGTTTCGTGTTGGGCAAAGTTCTGGTTTGTGTCTGTGCAGATTCCACGTTGGTGCTAGCTCCCTAGCGTCAGGGGGAGTCAACATCAACAACCTTCCAATTGATCGTCAAGTCCTACTGGTCCGATTAAACCTTGGGTAGATTATTCAAGGGAAAACTTCTGCTGTCTACATCATAACCTTCCTCTTGGGGTTCACCAACACGTAGCCATCAAGCCGTTTTCTGGCGCCGTTGCCGGGGAAGTACTCATCATCACCATCATCATCATCCTCAAATACTCTCCCGTCAACCAGGCACCAAGTACCACGACCCGGGCACGCCGCTCTGGTAGTCGAAGCTCTGATCGGAGATTACACCCTGAAAAAGGTGTTCATGGACGGAGGCAGCGGCATTAACATCATCTTTGCCGACACCCTCAGAAGGATAAACAGGCCAACGACAAACTTGGCGGCATCAGAGACCACCTTCCATGGCATAGTACCAGGGCAAGCAGTCACGCCCATGGGAACGATCACACTCGACTTCATCTTCGGCACACCCGAAAACTTCAAGAGGGAGTCGATCGACTTCGAGGTAGTCGACTGGAAGTCGCAGTACCACGCGATACTCGGGCGCCCAACCTTTGCCAGATTCATGGAGGTACCTCACTACGCCTACCTCATGCTCAAGATGCCTGGACCCAAGGGCGTCATCACGGTGCACGGCGACTTCGACCGCTCCAACAGCTGCGACCGCGAGTTCAGCAAGATCTCCGAGTTCTTCGGAATGGAAGAGCACTTCGAGGCGATGGCAGTCGACAACGACAAAACCATTTTCCCGCCACGCAAGAAGCCAGCCAAGGACGCCGCCTTCAACACGACTGACGACACAACAACTCATCAGGTCCACCCGACGGATGCAAACAAGACAATCAAAGTGTCGTCGAGTCTGCCTATCGCATAGGAAAGCGCGCTCATCGAGTTTCTACGTGAGAACTGGGAGATCTTCGCCTGGCAACCTTCTGACATGCCAGGCATACCCAGGAACCTCGCCGAGCACTCTTTACGCGTCCACAAGGACGCCAGACCCGTCAAGCAGACCATGCGACGCTTCTCAGGACCCAAACGAGACGAAATAAGCAAGGAGATCGATCGACTGCTCCACGCTAAATTCATCCGAGAGATCAAGGACTCGGACTGGGTAGCGAACCCGGTCTTGGTGGAGAAGAAGAAGATGAAGAAACTCCGCATGTGCGTCGACTTCACCGCCCTCAACAAATGCTGCCCCAAGGACCACTTCCCGCTTCCGCGGGTAGACAAGATCATCGACTCGACTGCAGGCTGCGCACGCCTATCCTTCCTGGACGCCTACTCAGGGTACCAGCAGATCAGGATGAACGTCGACGATGAAGAGAAGACTGCATTCATCACACCTCATGGCGTCTTCTGCTACCAGACGATGCCCTTCGGGTTGAAGAACGCTGGAGCCACCTTGTCGGGGGAATACTTTCTGGATTAACCCGCGGCCCAGTGCGACTTACCTTACTCGCACGGACAAAGGCCCACTTGGGAGCAAGCCCAATATTGAACCGCCATAAGGGGAAAGATCTAGAAGACGTATCCCGGAGGACGTGAAGACCAAGTAGTCTCCGAGTAGGCCTCTGTGGACGTATTCCTTATGGGGGAAGTTTCCTTTGTAACCTAGCGAGCCTCTGTGTATATAAAGAGGACTCGCAGGACTTAGAGCGGGTCAAGCTATCAAGCCCTAAACCCTAGCTCATACGGCGAGTACCAGATCGGATCGCCTCCATTGTAACACCTCGATTATCATATCAATACCAATCTAGGGTAGGCAGGAAGTAGGTCTTTTACCTCACATTGAGGGGGCCGAACCTGGGTAAATCTGTGTTGATCTTTGTTCCTGCGATCCCAAGCTCGGAGATGCTTGACTCGCGTAATCCCACACCTACGAAGTCATCTATGACACCTGACGTGACAAACCCACGACAGTTGGCGCCCACCGTGGGGCCTGCGGTCAAAAGCGTCACGTTCCGCGCAGGATCGAAATCAGGCTTCAAGGACATCGCCATCGGCCAAGTTGAAGACATCAATGGGGTCCCCTTCATCGACGACTCAGAGTGGGGACCCGAGGCAGATCGCATCGAGTTTGGATACATTGTTCCCATCGGATCAGTAAAAGTTTTCGTCGGATCCGTCAGTCGCAGATCTATAGATGCGACTCAAGGAAGCGAATCGGTGAAGGAACTGCGGCCGGTCAGGGTCCGCGTGTTGGAGGAGCTACAACAAGCTACGGCAAACCCCATCCCCGTCCCGTCAAGACCTGTTTGGGGATCTCTACCAAATCAGGAAGGAGACCTCAAGATTGAAGAGATTGAAGCTATCAGGACGGAACTCTGTGAAGAGGCACAAAGACTCGCGGCTGAGCGCGAAAAACTCCAAGAAGAAGGTCGACGACTCCGTCGCTGCAGCCAAAGCACCAGGCGGTCCGAACCAAGACGACATCTGAGCGCAAGAAACTCCAAGAAGAAGAGTGGCGACTCCGTCGTTGGCAGCAAAAACATCAGATCAAGATGGACAGAGGAGAGATGAAATCACAGTTCCACGGCGACCCAGAGAGCAACGTGCACGCCGCGATAGGGATATTGTCAAAGATAGCACCGGTTGGAGACACACGAGCTGATAAGGAAGCTCGCTATGCGATCGACCTACTGCAAACCGCTGCTTTACAACAAGCAAATATGTATGGAGTCACGCCCAATGAGCCGCAAAACGAGGTATCATGGGGAGGAGAAAGGTGCAGCGTCGAAGAAGTGGTCAACCAGCTAGCAGGTTTGCAGGTATCATTGGAAAAAGAAAAGAAGATAGAAGGCGAGTCACGACGTCCGGAGCGACTCAGCCATCCCAGATTGAAACTGATTCAGATGAAGATTCAGCGCCAGTAAACTCCTATTCATTATTGAAAGGACCAGCATGTTTTGGAGAGGAAATACGGCTCACTCGTTTCCCCCCGAACTTCGACGAGTCGCAGCGAGTCACCACCTATCGCAGTGACCAAGACCCTGCCTTATGGATAGAAGATTACGAGGCAAGCATGACAGGGGCTGATGTGACTCAAGAAATACGTGCGAAATACTTCCACTTGGCAATACAGGGAGAAGCTAGGGATTGGCTGTTAAGGCTGCCATCAAAATCAATAAGCACATGGGAAGACTTGAAGGACAAGTTCATCAGCAGATTCCAAACAGAAGACATGAAAAACCTTAGACAATGCATTCAAAAAGAGGACGAATCAAGCGGCGACTGGATCAAGAGAATCGCGGAGATCCTTGGCTCCGCCAAAAACTTAACAGTACAAGCTGCAATACAAGCTATGAGAAAGAACTGTAGATTTGAGCCGCTGGTGCACAAATTAAGTCGCGCTGAGCACAAGATTGATAGTTTCGACCAGCTTTTGGCAACAGCTGACAAGTACGCAAAGACAGATAAAGGGACAGGCGGCTTATCACAGAACCCAACAGGGAAATTGCAAGTCGCGAAAACTGAACATCGCGCACACCAGATGCAGGAGCAAGGAGTGATAAGGCCTTACTCCCTAATAACTGCAAGGGGATCTTCGACGTGCCTTGCGACTTACATCGCAGGAGAGATGGCAGGCCAGCGGGTCACACAAAGGCGCAATGTCATTATTACCGGAGGTGGAAAGAAGGCGACACGCCAGATACGGCTCGCAGCAGATCGATGCAGCACAAGAATAAATCTAGCTCTCGTCAAGGGCCTGACGTTTTACCTAGAAGAAACATAGGACAGTTTCATACAGTGGAAGTACAAACAACGGATGGAAGCCGGAAGAGCGGTCAGATTTCAACGCCAGAAAGGTATCGTCGCTGGACAGAGCAATCGGTTATTTGGAGTCGCGGCGATCACCCCCCAGAAGTAAGAGATCCAGGACAGCCAGCTCTGTGGTCACGCCTGAAGTCGCGGGATACAAGTTAAGTAAGGTCCTAATGGACGGAGGAGGAAGAGTAAACATCCTATATCAAGACACGCTCCGAAGAATGAATATACCCGAGACGAGGCTGCGACCATCCAGGAAAGAAATTCAAGGCATAATCCCAGGAGCTGTTACGCGACCAATCGGAAAGATAACACTTGAAGTTAGCTTTGGAACAGAGCGGAACTTCCGCACAGAGCTCCTAGACTTTGAGGTTGTAGCAGTCAAAAGCTCATATCATGCGATCTTTGGAAGAGAAGCCTATGTCAAATTTACCGCTCGCCCCTGCTACGTCTACCTACAGTTAAAGATACCAGGACCAAACGGTGTTATTACAATATATGGAGACAGGCAGAGAGCGTTAGAATGCGAGAACGCAGGCTCAGTACTCGCAGAAGAAGCTTGTATCGCCAACTCCTCACATGGTATCAGTCGCAGATCGGTAATCGCAGCTCAAAACGAGTCGCGTTGGAGGTACCGCGGAAGCGGCCAACAGGATGCAGCCACCGGATGGTAAATACCCACCGAGAAGTCGCGCATCAGCAAGATAATGCCCCAGAGGTCGCTTTGATACAAAAAGAAGACAAGAATGGCGCATGTGCATAGACCCAGCCTCGATCAACAACCCCAGCCAAAGGGCTCAGTTATCGTGAGTTCAAAGCAACATAAGTCGCAGCTCAGTGCGGCTAATCGCCTAACAAATTGCTCTCTGCTTCAACATGAGACATACATCGGAGCTATCATGCTCGACCCGAGTCGCTTTTAGCGACTCAAAATTGAACCAATCAGGTGTTCAACCCACTCCGTTAGGAGTATTAATTCGCAACTAAGTGCGATGAGTATCAAGTATGCATGGCCTGCGGGGAATAGAAAACCCGCATTAAAGGGCCTGCATCATCCTGTAACACCCTGTAAAACATCGAGTGATTATGAAATAAAGCCGGCACCCTTGACATTCAAGGGTTTGTCGTTTCGCCTCAACTATCATTGAGTCGCTGAGTCTTTTGAATTTCATATATCACTGACCCTTGAGGGCTCCTTACGAGCATCGCGAGTACCAATCGCACCTCAAATTTTGCCAAACTAGTGGCAATCCTTAAGCTAGAAGCGTCTTGCATTATGCGGCCAAAGTACTGGGGTGTGGCGTCAATCGAGCTTGATTGCCTATCATGGCCGCTCTCGACCCTGAACACACATGTTCCTAGGAAATACTGAGCCGCGCGAGCGTCTACTTAATGGAATTATCATGAAAAGAACCTGCTTATAGGTCACCAAAATACTGTTTATAATACATGAATGTCTTACAGACTAACGGGCATGTCCCACATTATTTATTTTTCTCTTCCGAGCTACAGGAGTGGGAATTGGCGCGGCTTGTCTCGCGTTGCAGTCGCAGGTGTCCTAATAATCAGGGCGCCGCCAGACGAGGCAGAAGGGCCACCAGATACTGTTGCTGGAGTAGCAGCCCGAGATGACTCAGCTCCTGTGGACTTTTCCTTTGACACCTTGCTCCCATCAAGATTGAATTTATCGAGATAAGTGCCCAAGTCTAAGTTATCAACAAATTTTGTGGCATATCCGCGCATCCCTTTCCAGATATCGAAGTACTCGCTTATTGGCAGTTCAGTATCATCCGCGCTCATCGCCAGGCCGTGGCGAGCAACCTTGCCAACATCTATCTCTGGATAATATGCTCGAGCAATGTCAAGACATGCGCGGCTCCGGCGCGAGCAGAGGATCGTTTCCAATCAGAGACATAATGCGGAGCCTTGAGCAGTTTATTTATCCAATACTCGCAAGATGTTGGGCCATCAGTCGCAGGAGAGATTACCGTCATAACTTCCTTGGTAACCTTTAAGAAGCGCTGGCTGAAGTCAGACAGATATACCAGTTGATCCTTCAATTGGAGCGGGACACTGGGGCCTCAGGCCTATGTCAAGAAAGAAAAGGCAAGAAACAAGTCAGAGACTAACGTTGGTTACCCAAAATATATATGATTAAAGGAATAAAAGACAACCAGCAAGCTGCAGGACGGCTGATTTGACCATGGAGCCAAAACCCTCAAAGGCTTTGAACAGCGAGTTATATTTTTCATCTCGCGCGGCGAGTTCCTTTGCGTGGTCTCCCTTCAGGCGATCAATCAATTCAGATTTAAGAGTCAGCCCTTCTCGCAAAGATCTAATGACTCGTCTTTCTCCATGAGTCGCTGCTGCATATCGGCTTCAAGTTCTTTAAATTGCTCTTCACAGGAGTCGAGTTGACCTTTGAGAGATTTTATTTCCTGATCTTGGTCCCTAATGACCTCATTATGCTGCTCCAGGGAGACTGCATCATTTCAGGATGGTCTATGGAAATGCCTTTACCCTTTATTGAGCCAGAAGCATCAAGCAAGGACAGTTCACGCTGAAAATAAACAGAGCAAAACGCATGGTAAATTATCCAGGAATTTGGGGGCTCGAGATTTGAAGCCAGGAAAAGAATCAACACCCCGTGCGATGACACAAGGTTTTGATCCTTGGGGGCTACGGTATATGTACCTGGCGACTTGAAGAAAATTGCTCAACTAAGCCGCGCAGCAGAGCAGCATGCTTGTCTCCAGCAGCAATTATGGCATCTGCAATTGACTTGGAACTATTTCCTGGAGCTGGAATTCTATTTTCAGTGGATACCCTACCAGCAGCAGGAGTTGCGGATGGAGCTGCGACTGGAGTCGCGGCAGGAGCCGCATCTGCAATACCTTCCTCCAGGGAGGGCCTTGGATGAGTCGCACCATTACTGTTTCCCACGTTTTCATCAGCATCATCATCCTCGCTCATAGCTGGCTGAGAAGAAGTGGGATGGGAATTAGACTTGGTATCCTCTTCAGACATGGCCCTGCAAAACATTGATGGGTTAATAAGCTGACCTAGCAGAGCCGCAACATTGAAAAGAAGGCGAACCATACCCAGAGGCGACACGGATACTCTTCATCAGGCAACCAGAGGAAGGAGAAGATAAACCTTGCAAATCTGAACCTACAGAGTATGAAAAGAAGTGGTGATCAGCAATTCCTTGCCAAAATACGCAAGCACAAAAGAAAAGGAGAGAGTCGCAAACAATTACCCGAGCTTATTGAGAAGCAATCCTTTGCAACAGCCTCGGAAGAAAAGTAGCCTTGTTGGGATCAGCAAGTTTTAAAGATTTGGCAGTTCTTGTTTCTACCAGTAACGCCAAGGCTTTGCGACGTTTCTCAGGCTGCGCGGGGTCTTCTGAGCTCTTGCATAAAATACGCTTCGAGGACCTGCGAGGCACCTCAGGAAGTTCCAAGAAAGGTGTATTTGGAGTCGAGGACAGAAGAGCGTCGGCCATTTGTTGTTCCTCTTCAGAAGCGCTACCCTCGCATATCGTGCATAACTGTATCTTCGCCAAAGGCTGCGGCTTGCTTTGACGACTCAGCCGGGTTCTTGGTTCAAGTCGACGTCCTCTGAGGGAAGAACCCAGAAATAGGGATCGATCTGAAAAGGAGCTCAGGTCAGAAATAATTAATTTTGGAGAAGGAATTTTCGAGGAAACAGGTGACAAGTAAACATTACCACAAAAGGCTTGTGCTCAGCCCAGAAGGGAGCAAGTCCGACGTTATCATACGAGTCGATATCCTCGTCCGTCACTCGGCGAATGAAATTTATCCATCCCCTTTGTCCCAATCTTCAGGGCAAGTACGATCGACGTCGTTTGCATGACAAGTGAAATCCACCATAAGCGCGAGCGGCGACTCACAGGCTGAACTCGCCACTTAGTCCAGCAAGATATGAGATCTAATCCAGTGAGACCATGGAGTGTCAGCGCTCTCACCTTGTCTAGAAGGGATTCGATAAAGGGCAACGAAGAAGGATCAGGTTAGAAGACAAGCATCGGTAGCCTCGAAGGGAAGAGGAGACCAAAGAGGAAGAGGAATTTCACCCTCAGGAGAAGTGTTTTTACAATAGAAGAATGTCCTTTGCCAATCCTTGATTTTCTTGGCAAGAGTTAGTTTTGGGAAATACTACCCCTACGGCGTTGGAAGGAAATGGCGCCGCATTGGAGAAAAGGACCATCTGTGGTTTCCCTTTGACTATTGCAATTGAAAAGAGCAAGCCAGAAATCTATTGAAGGCGGGATACCCAGATAATCTTCGCAGAGGACGTGGAAGTTGCTCACTTGCAACATCGAATTAGGGCCAATATCATGGAAGCGGAGACCTAACCGCTGCATCAAGGAGCGGAAGAAGAGAGAGCCCGGGGGCTTGAACCCGCGCTCAACATGCTCCGCAAATCACTACTTCTCCTGGTTGAGGTTGGGATTACCTCCTCACCACCGCCCGCCATTCGCATTGATCTTTTGGCGGAAGAAGGCCCCGTGCAGATAGGGATTCCAGGAAATCTTCGTCGACCCACGAGCCTTCCCAGTTGCACTTGCGGCGAGACATTTTTCTCAGATTGATGGAGATCTCCACCGAAGGATTGTGAGTACGAGAAGCGAGATTGGAGGCGGCGGAAAGGAGCGCGGATGCGTAATGCAGGACTTGATGCAGAACGCTGGGAAAAACGATGAGCCAAGATAAATAGCCCAGATGCGGAAGACGTTTAGATCTGAAAATCAACCGTCAAGGCAGGTTAAGTCGCGTTCTTGAGCCGCCAAGAAGATTATAAGTCGCAGATTGGAAATAAGAAAATTGGAGTTCAGCTGGGATAATTCATGTGCGCGGCTCAGGGGTTTGTTAAGACGAAGAGCCTTCACTCGAAATCCAAGCTAAACTTGGGGGCTAATGTCGGGGGAATACTTTCTGGATTAACCCGCGGCCCAGTGCGACTTACTTACTCGCACGGACAAAGGCCCACTTGGGAGCAAGCCCAATATTGAACCGCCATAAGGGGAAAGATCTAGAAGACATATCCCGGAGGACGTGAAGACCAAGTAGTCTCCGAGTAGGCCTCTGTGGACGTATTCCTTATGGGGGAAGTTTCCTTTGTAACCTAGCGAGCCTCTGTGTATATAAAGAGGACTCGCAGGACTTAGAGCGGGTCAAGCTATCAAGCCCTAAACCCTAGCTCATACGGCGAGTACCAGATCGGATCGCCTCCATTGTAACACCTCGATTATCATATCAATACCAATCTAGGGTAGGCAGGAAGTAGGTCTTTTACCTCACATTGAGGGGGCCGAACCTGGGTAAATCTGTGTTGATCTTTGTTCCTGCGATCCCAAGCTCGGAGATGCTTGACTCGCGTAATCCCACACCTACGAAGTCATCTATGACACCTGACGTGACAAACCCACGACACACGTACCAGCGCACAATGCAAGCCTGCCTAAAGGGGCTAATCGGAGAGATCGTCCAAGTCTACGTCGACGACATAGTCGTCACCACTCGAACGGAGGACACTCTCATCGCCGACCTCCGCAAGGTCTTCGCCGCCCTCAACGAGTATCAGATCAAGCTGAACCCGGACAAGTGTGTCTTCGGCGTGCCAGCCGGAGAACTGCTCGGGTACCTCATCTCTGCAAGAGGAATCGAAGCCAACCCCGAGAAGGTGCAAAACATACTCGCAATGCCAGCACCGACCAAGCTTCATGAGGTGCAACGCCTAGCCGGCCGAGTCGCAGCTCTCAGCCGGTTCATTAGTAGGTTGGGAGAAAAGGCCCTGCCTTTCTACCAACTGATGAAAAAGACAGACAAGTTCGAGTGGACAGAAGAAGCGCAAGACGCGTTCGACCAACTCAAGAAAACCCTCACGACTTCCCCAGTACTGGTGGCGCCACTGAAGAACGAGCCGCTATACCTCTACGTGTCAGCCACGAACAGGGTGGTCAGCACGGTACTCGTAGTCGAACGAGAAGAAGAAGGACACAGTCACCCTGTTCAGCGGCCCGTCTACTACCTCAGTGAGGTGCTAACCTTGTCCAAGCAGCGGTACCCGCACTACCAGAAGCTAGCGTACGGAGTCTTCATGACGTCAAGGAAGGTCGTCCACTACTTCTCCGAGCACTCCATCACGGTAGTAAGCTCCTCCGGGCTCTCCGACATCCTCACCAACCAAGCCGCGACAGGACGAGTCGCCAAGTGGGTTGTTGAACTAGGGCCCTGGGGGCTGAAGTACGCGCACCCGAAGTCAATCAAGGCCCAGGTACTTCCAGAATTCACCACCGAGTGGATAGAGGCCCAGCTGCCAGACGTACCTGACTTGTCCAACGCATGGACAATGTACTTCGACGGTTCCAAAAAGTTCAGATCAGCAGGGGCGGGAGTCGTCCTCATCTCACCTAAAGGCGACAAGCTGAGGTATGTGCTGCAGATGAACTTCCCAACACCCTCCAACAACGAGGCAGAGTACGAGGCCCTGATCCACGGCATGCGGATGGCCAAGAACTGCGGCGCCACTCACCTCATGATCTACGGAGACTCTTACCTCGTCGTGCAACAAACCATGAAGCAATGTGACGCCATCGCCGACAACATGATCGCCTACAGGGACCTGTACAACCAGCTGGAAGGCACCTTCGACGGCTGCGAGCTGCGGCACGTCGGCCGCGAGAGCAACGAGGAAGCCGACACCCTCGCCAACCTGGGCTCAAACAAAGCGCCGGTGCCACCCGGAGTCTTCCTCGAGTGCATCACGCAACGCTCCGTCAACCTCTGGCCCGCGCCGGATCCTCTACATCGACAACGAGCACCGCCGACCCGCCCAGCACGGAAAAGGAGCCTATGGAAGTGATGCTGATCGAGCCCACATGGACGAGCCCATACCTGGCTTACATACTGCAGCAGAGGGTGCCAACAAACCCAGTCGAAGCCAAGGGCGTCATCCGCCGCTCCAAGGGCTTCACCGTCATCAACGGGGAGCTCTACAAGCGAAGCATCTCGGGAGTCCTCCAAAGGTGCATCGACCCAGTCGATGGTCAAGCCATCTTACTCGAGATCCACGCTGGCATCTGCGGACATCACGCCAGCAGTCGAGCCTTGGTAGCCAAAGCCCTACGAGCCGGGTTCTACTGGCCCACCGCAATGCAAGACGCAGAAGAACTCGTGAGGAAATGTATCGGCTGCTAGGAGTTCGCCAACAAGCCGCACGCGCCGGCATCAGCACTGAAGACCATACCACTCGCCTGGCCTTCGCTCAGTGGGGGCTCGACATGGTAGGTCCACTCAAGAAGTCCTCTCCGGGAGGACACACTCATCTCTTGGTGGCAGTCGACAAGTTCACGAAATGGATCGAAGCCGTGCTTATCACAAGTTCGACTGCCTCCTCGGCAGTTAACTTCATCAGGTCGATCATCTTCAGGTTTGGAGTGCCGCACAACATCATCACCAACAACGGCACGAACTTCATAGCCGAAGAGTTCAAGGACTTCTGCTCCGAGCAAGGCATCAAGCTCAACTACGCATCTGTCTCGCACCCGCAGTCCAACGGACAGGTCGAAAAGGCCAATGGCTTAGTCTGCAAGGGAATCAAGAAGCGCCTGCGAGTACCATTGAGGCGTGCTGCAGGCGCCTGGGTTGAAGAACTGCCATCTGTGCTATGGAGCCTGCGCACTACGCCAAACAGATCCACTCAGTACACGCCATTCTTCATGGTCTACGACGCAGAAGCAATCATGCCGTGAGACATCAAGTTCGACGCGCCCCGAGTGGTGGCTTACGACGAGTCCGACGCAGAAGAAGCACTCGAGGACGACATGGACACCCTGGACGAAGCACGCGACATCGCCCTTACCCGCACAGCCGTGTATCAGCAAGACTTACGCAACTACCACGGGCGGCGACTGCGGCCCAGAGCGTTCGTCCCTGGCGACCTTGTCCTCCGCCTCAAACAGAAGAAGGTGCACAAACTCGCCTCCCCGTGGGAGGGTCCATACATCGTGACAGAGGCAATCGGCGGCGGAGCTTACCGCCTGAAGGACTCGAAGACGGGGACAGTCCGCCACAACCCATGGAACGTTGCGCAACTGCGCCGCTTCTACGCCTAGTCGACTCCCCCTTGTAACAAAGCATACATGTCAAGAGGCGGCAGGTTCCAGACGCACTCTTTCCCTTACCAGGGTACCTGAGGGGACTGGAAGGGTTTTAATGAGGCGGCCTGCTTGCAAAAATCAATGAAGTGATTTGTGGAACAAGCTCTCCCCTTTACTTTTTTAGTCAAATAGCAACATAAACCTAGGCCGCACCCGAAGCACTCGGGGGCTGCGCCATACAGGTCTAACTCGAAAATCCTTGGCCGTCACTCGACGCACTCGGGGGCTGCGCCGCACAGGGCTAAGTCAAACCTAGGCCGCACCCGAAGAACTCGGGGGCTGCGCCATACAGGTCTAACTCGAAAATCCTTGGCCGTCACCCGACGCACTCGGGGGCTGCGCCGCACAGGTCTAAGTCAAACCTAGGCCGCACCCGAACACTCGGGGGCTGCGCCATACAGGTCCAACTCGAAAATCCTAGGCCGTCACCCGAAGCACTCGGGGGCTGCGCCATACAGGTCTAACTCGAAAATCCTTGGCCGTCACCCGACGCACTCGGGGGCTGCGCCGCACAGGTCTAAGTCAAACCTAGGCCGCACCCGAAGCACTCGGGGGCTGCGCCATACAGGTCTAACTCGAAAATCCTTGGCCGTCACCCGACGCACTCGGGGGCTGCGCCGCACAGGTCTAAGTCAAACCTAGGCCGCACCCGAAGCACTCGGGGGCTGCGCCATACAGGTCCAACTCGAAATCCTAGGCCGTCACCCGAAGCACTCGGGGGCTACACCATACAGGTCCAACTCGAAATCCTAGGCCGTCACCCGAAGCACTCGGGGGCTGCGCCGCACAGGTCTAAGTCAAACCTAGGCCGCACCGACGCACTCGGGGGCTGCGCCAATGCAGGTCTAACTCGAAACACCTAGGCCGCACTCGACCCGCTCGGGGCTGCACCATACAGGTTTACAGAAGTCTGCAAGATACAACTTATTCACTCGGGGGCTACCCCCACCTCGGCATACATACACATATTTTCACTTGGAAAAATTGCTTTTACAAGCTAACGATATACAACAGCAGTCTACTATTCTTATTCTACAGGCTCGCCCTTTGGCTCATCGAGTGGCCCTACAAGGTGCTCACTAAAGCTCTGGACCTGCTGAATCATCTGACGCGCAGCCGCAAGAGTATCGGCGTAGTCACCCTCTCCAGGCAAGCCGTCAAGCACCTTGTACAGTGGAAGATTAGGCCGGTGCATTCGAACGTACGCCAGCGCCACGTTCGCCCCGGCAACAAGTTGAGTGTGCACGACTTCCTTCAACGCACTGCCTTCACGGAACCTCTCCAGCAGCGCAGCCAGTCCATTAGGCTGCTCGTTGTGCGGAAAATACACCCTGTTGATCTGCCAGAGGGTTTTTCTACAACCTTCCAAGAGCACAGCAGCCCGCCAGGTGCGATCCAGCATTCGCGCCAGTACACTACCTCTGGATTTATTTGACCAAAACTGACGCGCTTCGGGTGAGTCACCGGCGGCTTCTTTCTCCACCCACTCGTCTACTCGACTTTGCTCGGCCTTCCAGTCAGAGTTCACATCTGCATCAAGACCCAGCACTAAGAACAGTAAAAGGATAAACAAGTCGAAGCACAGTGCTAGAAGACCAACCTTGCAGCTGCCGACTGATCAAGTCCACCTCGCCCAGCAGAAACTCCTCTCGCTGGGAGAACGGCGCAACGGGCCGTGACCTCAAGCACTCCAACTCCAACTCGGCGCTCTTCAACTTCGACTCGAGCTCAACAATCTTGTTCCTCATGAAGGTGATCACCGTTGATCATTCACACTTCGCGCAGGAGCTGGAGGAGCTCGACGGCGACGACGAGTGGGTGCAGCCGAAGAGGTGTCCTCCTCGTCGCCCGCACCAGTCGTTCCAGTGACCCCAGGAGCTTCGCCCATCTCAGACTGCCAAATTCGACAGCGTCAAGCAAGGAAAAGAACATTCATTCAAGCCTAGATATGAAAGAAACTCGAAGGCACAAATTCGCATTTCAACACCAGCATGTTCGCGGCCAGAAGACCCGCAAAATATATAGTTCATTACAGACCGAACCAAAAGCAGAAGAATCTTAAAAGAACGGAGTCTACATCACAGACTCTGACTGGGAACGGCTCTTCCTAGCAGCCAACTCTGCAGCCTTGACAATCCTCTTCTCGAAGGTGGCGATCAACTTTGCAGCCAGCTGACTCGCCTACGTCTTCACACCGCTAAGGGACGCGGTCTTGCCATCAGGCTTCCGAGGGAAGTCGCTGACAACCTTCTCAAAATCACCTACGACTTGGTGACCAAGAAGTAGCTGGAAAGTGAGCTCGGAGCCGCGTACCGTCTGCGCACGCGTGTAGTCCACCAAGGTGGTCGCATTGCCTTCGAACGGAGCCGCAAGCGCGTCGACAGCAACCGGCGATGGCTTGCTGGGGAAGATGCTCCGGTGCATAGTCGCCAGGGCGCCTGTCGACTTCTGCAGCGCCGCCGAAGCATACGCGCAAACGCGGTCGATGAAGCCAACAGCCTCCGCCAAGCCGACATTCTTGCTGGAAGTCCCTTCTGGAGGAGCACCTCCGCAAGTCTCTGATCAAAAGAAAGCCACACCCATAAGACATCAGAAGTCGACAAAAGGCAAAGTAGGCACTGAGCCGAAATACTTACTTCCAATAACATCTGTGAGTGCGAGCAAGCGGTCGACCTGGGTCTTCTCCAGATCATCCCGAGCTTGTTCACGCTCTCGGGCCTCACTCAGCGACTGCTCCAGCTCCGCGACTCGTTTCTTCATGCTCTCCCTCTCGCCTATAAGGATCAAGAGCAGTGTTAGTCATAAAAGGCAGTCGAAGCGCCCCTGGAACACAAGGGTTCACACTCACTATTCGCCTGCTCCAGAGCGGTGCGGACTTGGTCCCTCTCCTGCTCCATGCGAACGAAGGCTGCGGCTCCCTCCATCTGCTGGCGATAAAACGGCTGCGGGAAACACAAGACATCAATCTGCGCCCGACTATTCTAGTCACGCACATCTTCGGGGGCTACTCCCATCGGGAGCGCTGTTCGCGCACCCGATACAGATTTTGCAGAATGAGTCAAAGAACACTTACATGCTCAAGCAGCCCAGCGTCAGCCGTGGTCGCATCAGCAGCTTTCTCTGGCACGGAGGAGGTCGAAGTCTTCAAGGCCAAAGCGTCACTCGCCTGAGCTTCTTCTCCGGTCGTCTTCGCAGTCTGCTCGATCATGGGAGCAGAAGTGTGCTCCATCTCACGAGGAGAACCAGCAGCGCCAGTACGGTCACTGTGACAAGAACTCAATTCAAGGACTCGCAAATCAAAAAGCAAACTCGACACAAATAAGAAGATGGTTACGCGACTAACCTGGCGCCATCCACATCATCTTCACTGCCCAGGGAGACGGAGGCCATCCTCGCAAACTCAGTCGGCGGCGCAGAGCCGAGGGGAGGCACCATCAAAGGCTCAGCCGGGTCACTCGTGTGCCTAGCGCCCGAGGACGACTCGCTCACCTCCTCCTCGTTCTCCACACCCGCCTCCTTCATGGGCGACGAAGCCGAAGCAGATTCGCCACTCTTTCGCCTCTGCCGCTTCCGCAGCGGCTCCTCATCTTCATCGTCCTCCTCCAACTCTTCACTCGGAGAGGTGGCGGAGGGAACTTCATCGTCATCAACCGCGTCCTCCTCAGGGAACTCTGCCTCTTCATGAGGTCCATTCTCCATCAACGGAGGAAGACTGACATAGCTCGAACGACCCTGTCAGCAAATGAAGCATTCGAGTCAGGCAAAAAGATTCGACAGAAGAAGATACAAGACAAAAGCAAAGCAAACGAAGCTCACCTCAGGCACAGGGTTATTAGGCCCATACGGCTCGACCGGGCACTTGACATTGCACGGGTCAGCGGCTCAGAGACTAGTGATGCTCCTCACCTTCGACTCGACTGCGTCATCATCGAGCTCATCGCCAACATCCTCACGCGCCCACATTGGGTGGACGCGAGTGCGGAGCGGCTGCACCCGAAGCCTGAAGAAGGTGGCAATAAGGTGAACTACACCTGTCTCGCGCCCAAGACTTTTCAGAAGGCCACGAAGAAGCGTCAGCAAGGGCTGAGTCGCCTCCCTGTCCTCCTTCGACAGCGGGTGCGCCCACGCATTCGTCTTCCGCAACTCGCGATCAGCCGCGAAGTCGGGAAGTCCCTTTTGGTCGCACCTGATGTAGAACCATTTCTTCCGCCAGCCCTGGACGGAGTCGGACTTCTTCATCTGAAAATAGCTGGTGTCGCCACGCACCTGGATGCCGAAGCCGCCGACTAGATACACCTGCTTGTTCTTCCCCACATTCCTCCTCACGAGGAATAGCGACTTCCACAGAAGCCAATTGGGTGCGATCCCAAGGAAGCACTCGTAGAGCACGAAATAGCTCGCGATGCTCAAGACGCTGTTGGGGGTCAGATCATGGATCTGAATCCCATAAGCATACAAGAGACCACGGACGAAATCGTGGAGGGGGAACCCGAAACCCCGCGGAAGGAAATCCACGAAGCAAACGCGTTCCCCCTCGCGAGGAGCGGGGAATACCTCTTTCCCAGGAGCGCGCACCGTCGCCTGTTCTGCCGGCGGCAGCAGCCCCTGCGCGCGGAGGGCCTCGAGGTCGGCCTTCTTCACCGACGATTTCACCCAGTCGCCGTCAGGCTTCTTCATCACGCTCGCCTCGGCGGCGGCGACGGCGCCAGCAGCAGGCTTCCCCCTCTTCATCGCGGCCTTGCTCATGGAGGGTGGAGAAAAGAAACTGGCAGAAAAGAAACAATGGCGGAGAGCAAGCAGCGGAGACGATGGCAGAATGGGGATGGAATGAACTGTTCGCCGCCGCGGTGAAAAAATATATACCGCGTGGCCAGTTAATCCAGGCCGTTCTCAGCGAAACCGCACTCCACAACATCATGTGGCCGTCCACGTGTCGCGCGGAGATAGCAACCGTCGCCGGCCACGCCGCCCACTACGCACGGGAATCAAGGCGCCATCATCACACCGCGAAATTTTCGCGCCCAACGGTCAGTATAAAGCGGCAACCGCTGTCTCCAGTCAATCCTAACAGTGGGACCGCACTGTCACGTCCCATCGGACACAGAGTGCGCCAAAAAACGTCAGCGCTGACGTCAACCGCGGAGGCGTAGGAAGTAAGCCAACGGGCTGATTGAGAACTCGACCAGTTCATTCGAGTGCGAGAAGATTCAGTAAGCTCCAAGAGCTGAACAAACTCGTGCAGTAAGCCAAACCGGCCGAATACACAGTAAGTCACGGAAAGCCAGTCGCGACTCCAACAGGTCGAGTCCCTTCTTTACTCCCATCGGGAGCGGGCTTTTCGACTGAAGAAAAATTGAGTTTAACCTCAATTGCAAGCAATTCAACTTAACCTCGGGGGCTACTCCCATCGGGAGCACTGTTCGCGCTCCCGAGTGACTCAGAACAATAGCAGTCGAAAAATCACCGACTAAGGCTGTACTCGCGGTATTTTACCCTGCAGTCGACGGTTCGACTGAAGAATCCTCCGTAAGCCCTGAACGGCCGGAGTCGACTAATTTTACTTGTTCCTTTCAGGAATCCGACGGCGTGCCCAGGAGGAAGGAGTCCTTTACCCGATTCTACGATTCGACTAAGCACTCGGGGGCTCCTGTCGTGGGGTCACTCTTCGACTGTCCCACGGTGGGGACACCTGGGTCACGCCAAGCCTGTCAGCCTTATGACGAGGGCCCAAGGAAGGCCCAAGGAGGACGACGTGCGGCCCAAGATAGTCGACGGATAGGTCATGCGACTCCTATCATCTTGTAAGCGCCATCGGCACCGTTCACCTAAGACCTAGCCTACCATATAAAGGCTAGGAGAGTCCTTCGTCTAGGGTACGCTCATAGCCGCCACCACAAACCCTAGCGAGATTGCCATCTCGCCATTGTATCCACAACTCGCCATTCAATACTAGACAAGCAGGAAGTAGGGTGTTATCCTCCGGGAGCCTGAACCTGGGTAAACGCCTCGCTTGTCAGCCGTCGTGATCACCAGCGCTCATCTCTCTTCCCCTCAATCAACCCGGGGTACGCAACCCAGGGATTTGCCGAGTCCACACCTCGTCACCGAGCCGCACACCGTGTCTGCCCATGTGCCTGATGCGCGCACCGCGCTCGCTGTGTCGCCGATTTCACTGCACTAAATTGATTGGGGAGAGCACCATTCAGAAGTCGGGAGAGCGGGGATGCGCAAGGACATGCTCTCTGGAAGGGGTCTCACAAGATCGGAAAGAGCTCACGGCGGCGCTCGCCTGGCATGCATGACGGCGTCCAGCGCGTCTGCGTGTTCCTGGTCGAGGTACTGATACGCACATAGCTGCACTAGCGATGCGGCCGTGCGCGCACGATCGACGGTCACGTGCGGAGCTGGTCGAAAATAATACGGCGCTGCTCCACGAGGCCGAGGCAACGAGGGAAAAATCGGCGACGCGCGACCCAGTTTGATGAAATGCCAAGCCCACGCACGGATGAGAAGAAACGAAAACTTAGGGTGGAATTCGCAAAAAAAAAACAGCCAGCCAGGATTACTCCCTCCGTTCACAAATATAAGATGTTTTAGACTTTATCACATACACATGTACACAAATGTATCTAGATATTCATGTGCATGGGCGGACGCAACGCCCTTGTTGTCCGGCGCTTGCCCGGGCTTCGCTGATGTGCGCCTCACGAGCAAGACGGTATCCAGACACGAAACGACAGATTGCTGCAAAATCATTCGACTTTTTCTCTAGGTCGGCTAATTCGTTCGGCTGCATATCGTAGTGGGCTAGTGGGCCTTGAGCTTGAGGCATTGGGGCATGTCTTTTTTTTTTTTTTTGATACAACCGCAACTGGATTAATTAGAAGATATTACATGAGAGTACACTGGATTCATCCAGAGACGGCACAGCTGCCACCCTTTTACAGAAAGCACCCCAAGGAAAAAAGAAATAACGCACTCGCCCCTGGGAAGCTCCGCATCTCCATTTCCGCCACCGTCGTCGATCTCACCGTCACAGAAGAAGACGAGGATGAACACGACGGTCGCTGAGTCACCTGCATAGGTCGATTGGGAACTCAATCCCTTTGAGGTCGCCGCAGCTGCCACTCGCCGAACTCGGCGAGATCTTGACGTCGAGGATGGCGCATCGGCGGGGGGCACGCCCCGACCCAGGCAGGATGTCAAGCCGGCATCGGCAACGAAGACTAGCTTCACGGCTCGCCATAACACCAGCAAGGGAAGGCAGGAAAAAGACTGCACGAAGCAGCAAAATCCACTTTGCGAATCAGAGAAGAAGTAGCCGCACCTCACCCGTTCATCACCACCACGGCCGCCCGGAAGGAGAAGCCATCGCCACAGCCCCTGATCCGCGAAGTAGACGATACATCACGCGATTTTATTGAATCGGCCTTGGCCATCTCCATCCCTGCAAGCAATCCCCCATGGATCCGGCGAGCAGAGGGGAAAAGGCCCGGCTCCGGCGTCGCTGCGAGTCGCCGGAGACCAGCCGAGGTGGATGGAGGAAGAACACAAACGGGCATCCACCACGAACACAACAAAAGCAAGATCTACAACGAAAGATCTACTGCTAAACCTAGTATCTACAACCCGCGCTGCACCTCCACTTCCGCATCGGGCGACATCATCGCCGAAGAGGAGAGGGAAGTGAGCCGGGGGCGAGATCGGGGAACGGGAGTCGACCCTCAAAACAGGGGAGGGAGAGGAGAGAAAAGAGAGTCATTGGGGCATGTCTTGAACACGAAACAACTCGATTGGTTCTCAGAAATAGAAAGTGAGCGACTCGATTGTCTCCCGAATCAGTCCCAACAATGTCCGGCTGTCCCTGACGGCACAGCGAGAGTATGCCAACCTAACTTCAGATTTTGAGTGGCACTTCCATGCTCCCAGACAACGCACATCAGGGATGCGTGATCAACTCAAGTCTACTGCAAGCTCCTATAGACTACTCCCTCTGTTCCAAAATGTAATATGTTTTAGGTGTTACACATGGTGTCCACATACAGACTAAAGTGAGTGAACATATACATGAAATGTGTCTAGATACACTTGTGTACATGTGAATGTGGACAAAACCTAAAACATCTTATATTTGGGAACGGAGGGAGTATTTACTGACAGAGGTATACGGTTGTAACAAACCAAAGTTTGCTAAATAGAAATAAAGGTTGTGGTTTGAGCATAGCATGCATTGCATTTGAATTTGACAAGAAGTTGCTTTTAAAATTTGAAAGATTGAATTTTAAAGAGAGGGGTTAAGCCCTTGTTATTTTTGGTGACATAAAAATATTTGCAATTTTCAAAATCCAAAGCCTCCAATGACTCACTTGTAAAATTCTTAGTCTCCAGGTATTTTTCTTTAAATTCTTCTCTTTGCAAAAAGGCCCCAAACTCTCCAAAATTCCAAACCAGGGGCCTGTTTTCAAAGTTCCTGTAGTTTCCTGCAAAACTGCCCTGTCGTCTTCAACCTTCCGACCAGAGCACGCGCTGTCGCGCGTGAGGCCGTCCGTCGCGTGGCTGCGCCAAGATCCCCGCTACCGTCCTACTCTGGCCTATAAAGCCCTCCGCCGCCGCCAGGAAGAACCCTAGCCGCCATTTCTTCTCCGTTCTTCCCCAAACCCGAAACCCTAGCTTCTCGGGTCGCCGGCAATTGCCGTCGCTCCAGGCTACGCCGAGCTCCGGAGAGAGGCCCTGAAGCTTCGCCGTGATCCCCTCTCCCTCCTCGCCGAGTCGCGCTTGCTGGGAAGCAAGGAGCCCGACGAATTCTGCCGCCCCCTTCCGCCACGGTCCGCCGCCGTCGAGCAGGATTCCGGCCGTCCTCGACCTCGCCTCGCTTCCCAGACACTTCCTCGAGAACCAGGGTGAGCTTCTGGTCCTCCAGGACCCCTTTGCCCTCTCCCTCTAGCTCCGGTTGATCTGGCCGCCGTGCGCCATCTCCGGCCGTCGCGCCCGAGTGTCGCCAGAGCAACTCCGGTGACCAATAAGGGGCGGCGCCGCCACTTTATGGTCGCGCGTCTCCTCGCGCGTCCAACGCGCGTGGTCGCGTTGTCCCTCTCGCTCTGCTTCGTCGGGCGCGAGAGGCTCTGCCTCAATTGATGACGTCAGCCTGACATCGGCGTCTCTTTTCTTTTTGTGAAATTATTTCTGAAATTAATAAAATTATGACGTGTGGGTCCAAGTTGTCAGACTTTTAGGGCTCGTTTGAAACGAAGGATAGGAAAATTAGAGGGATAGGAAAATTGAAGGATTGGTATGGTCTAGTCATTGGTTTCCAACAGGAATGATTCCCATGGGAATTGCAACAAGTGATTGTTTGATGGCAGCGTAGGAAAACCATAGGAACTCTAGAACAATAAAATATTATTATTTGAACTTTGATCTTTCAAATAGTAGCCGTTACTCACCTAGCTAGCCGTTGGGCTGCAGCATCGTGTATATATATGTGAGAACAACGTTCTTCTTTTCTATCCATATATTCCTAATACACACACAAGTTCTCAGTAAGTGCAAGCTGAGGTTTCATCATACTTGATTGATCAAGTCTTCAAATCAGGTTAGTTCTTATCTTGTTGATGTTTTCTGGCCGTCGTCGGCCGTCAGCTGTGCATCTTTTCCAAAAATGTTTTCTGTAAATAATAAAAATGTGACAGTGTGTCCAATTTTATTAATAATTTCAGGAAATGAATTAAATTGATTAAACTTTGAAAATTCATAACTAATTCTTTTTAATTCAGAAAAATATGATTAATATATCAAAATTCTCATAAAAATGAGATCTATTTAATCATGCCATCATCATGCATGTTTGAAATAATTAAATTGGTTCCATTAGTCCAACACTAATCAACCCTAATTTAAATATGGGTATGTTTTTATAAACCCATTAAATTTGGCCATGCAGCTAGGGTTGTGGCAAGTCTGTAAGATGACATATCATCCATGTGTTTGTGCATTGCATCGATGTGGTGTTGAATGTGTTCTTCCTTTCCGGTATTTGGTTCTTCGCGATAGGATTCGAGCCCGAGCGTGATTGCAACGCCCCCGAAGATCCGTATCCAGCTGTTGAAGAGCAAGGCAAGCATAACCTCTTATCTGCACATATATGGTTTCAAAGTATTTGATTCTGGTACTATGCATACGATTCAAATGTGGTTTTGTTCGAGGTATAGAGTATCCTATGTGTTGCATCGCCTTATGTCGTTATCCATTGCTCCTAGCAGCCATAGGTCTGCTTGTGCGGGTATCGCCAGAGCCTATATCTGCTACGCGTAGTTATGCCTATCTGTTTAGCTATGATTCATCCAGTTGATGATTTGGAGCTGCGAAGGAACTTAACATGAAGGATGACGTGGGAAGATCTGAGATGTGTTAAACATGATTAAAGACATAGATGAGAGGCCACATTGGGATTGTGGTGGGTTGTCTCGTCCTTGTCGATACTAGGAACTGAGTTCCTGGGTTTGGAACCAAGACTATCCGTGCATCCACACGGGGCTCGGAAACCCCTCGGCCCCAGCTTGCCTAGCCTACTCCGTGAAGCCACTAGTTCGAGTTTTCCATTTGCGTGTGCGGTAAAAGGAAGTGAGGAGAGTAGGGCCGGGGTCAAGAGGGCTGCGGTCACAGATCTTGACCTCGGCAACCCGCATTAGGGACCGTTGCGTGTTGGCAGTTAGACCTTCTGCTGTGGCTCATGGAAATAGGCAAAGCTTGGGAAGGGTCGTGGTCAACCCTTCTGCCGGCACTCCCCGGAAGAGTTCTAATGTATGGCGCAAGGATTGGTTGGCGCGTGTGGGTAGTTACACCCCCTGCAGGGTAAACCTTTTCGAAAAACCGTGTCCACGATTATGGACGACTTGGTGACTTATTTCGGTGATCATAGACAACATGAATCTAATCGTAAAACTTGGCAACTAAGTGTGCGTAGGATTACTTCCTCGGGGTTGATCGAGGGGTAATTCTGGTGGGTGTTTCAGCTGATGATGATTCGGTTGATACAAAAGATGAAGTTGGTTGTGTCACTATCTTATCCCTTTTAAAAGTCTACTGATACGAGCTTCTCTTCTCCCTCGATTTGAAAACAAAGATGGCTTTATGCAAAGGAACCCTCGTACATACTCTCTGAACGAGCAGATATATAATAGGTTAATTAAATCTTGTTGAATACATTCAGTACTCAGTCTTGCGCAATTATTTTGGACAGGTGAAGGTTCTTTTCCCGATGGTGGGTTCTACATGGACATGGACGAGTAGATTGGGGTTCCCGGGCAGCAGTCTGGAATCTATGGGCGGGACGTCGCCTTATGTTATGGCCTCTTAGGCCTTTTGGATCTTGTTATGTAGCGTAACATAACTTGCTTTCGTTGCTTGTTGTAATGTTGGGTGACCTCTGCGTGTAATATTTGCTATCTTCACTCTGTTAAGAGTTTGAATAATATTGCTTTGAGTTGTAGAGTCACTGCTGTGTTATTGAAATGCAACTGTAAGCTCTCGAGATCCGGGTTAGACTTATATCAGATGAAGGTTTGTGATTTGTCTAGCTTGGCTCTTGGGAGTGCGTTACAACGGTGCTTGCAGGCACCATGGAGGCATGGACATGGCACATACTCCAATACACACAAATATATAGCCATAAAATTAAAGTCTTGGCCTGAAAAAATCATGGTCGGCCATCAAGTCCCAAAATGCTACCAAGTCCGACGAGGCCTCTCTGCCTTTCACCGTTGCGTTTGTGCATATCATTTTGGCCGACGATCTCCGCCTTCTATCAGATCTTGATCATATGATTCACTAATCCATTGGTACTATCTCGTATGCGTAGGGCTCATTAGCAAATCATCGGTACTATCTCGGTATATTGAATATAACCTGGAAGCATGGTCATATGATTCACTAATTTTGGGCATTTCAACTTATTTTTATGGCGCTGGGGTTTCATTAGTCTTTAAAGAGTCCTTGCTAATTGCTAACATAGTATTAAGATGTATGAACATTTTGAATGTGTTGTGAACTTAACTTTGAAAAAAAAAATTGCCCTGCGGGGCGCGCCTAGGCTTCGCCAACTTCCTGGGTCCGCCACTGTTCATGTGTATGTTCACTCATTTGTGTATGTATCTAAAAACATGTGTAACATCTAAAACATCTTACATTTAGGAACGGAGGGAGTAGATGACTTTCATTTGCCCAAATATGGATGTATGTTACAAGTCTAGATACACTCACATGTAGGCAAATGGAAGTCATCTAATTTGGAACGGAGGGAGTACATGTGAAGATATACTATTATCGACAGCGGGGATTTGCTTTGTAGAAGGTATACAATCGAGTCGACAAATAGTAACAACCATTGCTTCAAGTTAATAAATCATATACGACTCAAAAATTTACAATATAGAAAACTGTGCAACTGTCCTTCGTTGGAAATCCTTTTCGGAGGTATAGGTTTACATCGAGCAATTTATTCCCAAAATCAAAAATTAGATTACACTAAATGCCTCACCTACATTCATCCCCACCCTAACAATCATCAATAAAGAATATTTCTTTGGGTATGTGTATGTCGATCACCATTGAATTGCCTTTTGCACTTCCCTGCTGAATCCAATGCTCTAAACCCCTAATGCTATGTACAACAGTTCAAAAGAAAATTATGGACAAGGATACACAAACCACAGAAAATAACGAAAGAAATTTAAAGCTGAACACATATGACGACATAGGCACACTAAAGCTCAACGATATTTTCCAGTAAAATAAGCACCATGGCAGCATGAACCATACTCAAAGACAAGGTTAGCCACCAACATCACAAATGATCATGCTTCCAAGACTCAAGCATCTGGAACCGATAGAAAGTATTGAGACATAAATACTCTGAATCTTAATTTGTACTCCTTTGGTGAGATTACTGTTGGAGATAGATTCTTGGGAACAACAAGCGATGTCTTCACCCAAGACTCCAGTTGTTTGTCCCAGGTATACTGCCTCAAATAATCTATAATACCGAATACAAGCTCCTTCTTCTCTTTGTCCACTCCAACAAACAAGGAGTAATCCATGACATTCATGCGCTGAAAACATAAGGAATGCGACTTGTAAGCTCACAGCCAACGTAATGGGCCATATACCATTTCATGAAACATAAATGCATATATACTGGATAAAAACTATTCGCAGCAACAAGCATACTTACACATAGAAAAGATGTATCATTCCAAATAGCACGTTCCATGAGGTTTTTGGTCTTTCCTTCAATGTAGATAGGCATGGTACGCATGTCTTCAATAAAGTTTTGATCCAACAGCACACTCTCGGGAGTTTTTGAATCGGCGACATATCGTGAGAAAAGAGCACCCTTCAGATCATATCTACGTAGTATGTTACGGCCGAATAAAAGATTCTCCATAACCATGAAATTAGTCCTTGTCTCCTTACCAAGCCTAATTTCCTTCACCTGCAATACTTAGAGAGAATTAGAACATGAACATTAGATAGCACGAGTAATTATCAGTACAGAGCTGCAAGGAAGATTAATTCTGGACCTGATATATTCCCAATATTTTGGCAAGGCAAGTAGGGTTACTTGAGACGCGAGATACACCAAAATGCTTGAAGTATTCGAGGCCAAATTTTAAGAATGAGTCAAATTCTGTCTTCTTGATCTCTTTTATAATAAATCTGTCATCCATTGATTTCGCAAAAAAGGCCTTACTCTTACCACCTTGTGCATTCCATATTTTACAACGGCTTATGGATACAATATAAGCAAGTTCCGATGGGCAAGATATCTTCCGAAGCTCGTAGAATTGCTTTGCATATATAGAAACAATAGTGTATTTGCTCTTCAAAGCTAGCTTTTCACTATTCAGACAAATTTCGGGATGCATATCTTTTAGTGCTGACAGAAATGAATCATAAAATCCAGATGTTGATTCCTCATGCGATAATGACAATGCATTGCTTAGCATATTATGGAGCTTCTCTACAGACTTATTAGTAGACACAACTGATGCCGGCATAGAGGTACCTCTGGCCAAGTTGCTGGGTTCTACTTTATCAAGGTTTTTTCTAGATATAAGTTCATCCTTTTCAAATGCAGCTTCCGAATAAATTCCTTGTTGTTCAGATATAGCTAGTGCATACGCAATAATGCTAGATACCTCTTCCTCAACAATTGACAAGATGTTACCACATGGGCCAACTGTAAAATGCATCAAGTGCATTTGATTTTTGAGCTGTGCCAGTGATGAAGAAGATGGGGTATATTTGTTGATGAGATGAAACTTATCCAAAGAACCAACTTGTATTTCTTTCTTGTACCCCCTTTCTAAGTGACTAAACTTATTCCAGACCCATTCTCCTGTGTCATCACTTGTGAAATCCAACAAGTTACGCAATACATGCAAACATTTACTTGGCATGGCAACAGGGTATTCATCACTTGCTTTCTCTAAGCAAATATGGTTAACATTCTCAACAGAGGAGCCGATTTGATCTGACCCATTTTCATCAACACCTGGAAAAAACTCTTTCTCTTTGATTACTGATTTCTCAGTAAGCTTATCCTTCTCTGAAATTATGCTGCTACAAGAATTATCAAAATCGCCAGAAGATTTTATAGTTGCTTCCTGTCTTTCCATTCCAATATTCGGGACAGATACTGTGTCCCCAAGTACAGTAAAAACTTTAGAAGTCCTCAGCTCATTCTCCGCTATGCTTTTGTGGGTAGAATTGTCTGAAGATGCAGAACTGATTTTAGTGTACTGAAGAAGATGATGAAGGCGGATATCCCAAATATAAAATCCAAGAAGAAGTTGTTGATACAGCCAGTTCAAGCTAAGGATCTCGTGAGCACAAGCCTCAGGATTAGCAATGTGGTCAAATGAATTCAGAGAAACCTTGCATATAGAGGATATGTTAACACTTAACACATCAAAAATAATTCCCAACCCTTTGGCCAGGAGAAGAATTACTGGGAGAAAAAAATAGGCTTACCACAAATTCGTCTTTCTCTTGTGCAAGCATACCACTGATTTCCAAAAATAATCCCTCATATGCTGAACAGTTCCGGCTTCCCCCCATGGCTTCACCAGAGTATCTTGATTTCAAGCCTTGTATTATGTTTTCAATTTCAGAGAAGAGTAGCTTCCATTTAAGAAGGACCTTCAATAATAGAAGCATGTTAAGATGCAAGAATGATGGAGCTAAAGTAAAATGTACAGATGCAGCAAAAATATTTGTAGACACGCACATTCTTAACTTCAACATCAAGCCACTCTTTTCTGTTCGGGTTCTGAAACTGCAAAGCCATTGGTGGCTTAAAAGCAGAATATATTTCAACAGACGAGTATCTGAACATAGCAACTTTAGATCCCAATCTGCATGTCATGAGATGAGAAATATTTTTTAGTGATATAATGTTGAAAACAAACTTATATACGTAGGAACATCTTGCTGGAATTTTACCCAAAGAAACGTAGGCAGTCCCTATGCAGCAAATGCCCACATGTTGATAGCTTCTTAGCAGAAGAATGCGTCGAGAAACTGAGTTCCAGGAACTTCCCAAACGAGAGATTACGTGCAGAGGAAGATATTATAACCCTATCTGTGGGCTTACCACTACATCTCAAGCACCTGGTCCACATCCAAATTCTTCCTTGAGCCTGACCAGAAAGTGCTGCCTTCAACGGAAGGCTTTTCACAAGAACAGTGAGAGTACCATCATGGTGGGTGTAAGAGTACATGTGAGCTTCTGGAGGCTCACCACATGATAAGCAACTGTGTTTCTGCAAGCAAAGTATTTGTCACTTAAGCATAAAGAAAGCCAATGAATGATTTGTTATACTGACAAAAATAATTAAGATGTATTACCTCACTAAGTAGAGTATCTTGCAGATATATCCCCAGAGATGTGTCAAAATACCCATAGTAAGTTATCCTGGAAAGATGACTCTGCTCACAAACTGCTTTATTCCTGATGTGTTGGCTGGACATCGAAATTAATATGGTCTGTGGATTTAAAGAAGTCCTAGTCTCCACATGAGTTTCATCATCCAAAGTTTCTTGAGAATTTTTGCCAGATGCTTCTTTCTTCTGCATACTAACATTTTCTGAAGTAGCAGTAAAGGTTGACCCATCAAAACCATCACATGAGGTTGACTCAACAGAGTTGGAACCTAATGTGTCACCAATATTTGTCGAGTGATCTAGATCAGGCAGCGACGAATTAGATAAAATGCCTTGGCAGTCAGGATCTCTGGAACTCTTAATTTCAGAATCATGAAGATGCTGCGGCGTGGAATTTTTAGGGTCAGCCAACTCTTCCCTATTAGCAGCATACTGCTCATCGGAATTGCTAGAAGGAAAAAGCAATTGCGGATCGGTTTTTAAACAGTCCTCTTTGTGCGTAACAACTTTTTCGGTTATAAATGATCCTTGATCAGCAAAGAATGACGTTTCAAGGATCAAATGGTAAGCTGCAAAGACAGTGAAATGAAGTACTCGCTTAATCTTCTTCAGGATTTCACTTGTTGACCCTTTTAGCAATATCTACAAAACAATTTAAAGGAATCAGAAATAGCAAAAGACAAATCATACTAGGTAGGAACCGTAGGATACTGAACATAAATGGCTATGTTAGCACAACCAAGGTGTAACATTGTGCATGTTGTGCACTTGTGTTATATAGAAAGTTCACTAAGCATAAATAACCCTTGCTTATGGATTCCAAAATTCCAACTCAATAATACATATAAAAAGATAATAATGGTGTTACCAGCAGCATCATGAACAATCAGAAATTTGTTTGACTATCATAAACATAACCAGGCAAGCTAGGAATAGGATTATGTACCCTGGCAGTGAAATTATCTGGTCAGATTCGATGTATTTAAAAAAATGATGAAGCACTGCAATATTTACTAACAAGCACGAAATCATTTTTTTTGTGTCAAAAAGAGCATAGCAGAAAAAAATTATAAAGAGGAAGTCTGACCAATCCAATTTAGCACAAATTCAATCAATACACTAAATGCAGAAATAAGGAAAAATGAGAAGAAAACATACTGTGCATCCCTGAGGTTTTGGAAAACCCTCTAGAAATAAATATGTTTTGGATGACCTTCTTCCGTCTTCTACATTTAGGTTATGCTCCTCAACAAACTTTTCGAAATGGATAGATTCACACTGCTTCTGCTTAATAAGGTCGGTTTTTGTATGAACATCCTGCAACGAGATAATTGGAGAACCAGTGCAACGAGCAATTCTTTCCAGCCGTTGCATATTCATGTCACTAACCAAGGTAACTCCCTGTTTCTGAACATACTCATTTACATTTCGTGAAACTGCTTTCTCCACTAATATAACATCAGGATGGCATTTGCCTATCACATCAGTGAGAGTTTTCTCCAGCTGCTCACTTTCCTGGTCAATGGCGATAAACAGAAATATTGTAAATCTTCTATATCATCAAATATTGTTACTGGAACACAAATAAATTTGAGTACGAGCATGCAGGCTCACCTGTTTCATTGAATTCATTGACGATAGCCCTGTGGAAAAGTTACCAATGTCACCCTGAAGTATTAACAGTTTAGGATGTTTAATGTTGGCTCTCATCTGCTTATGTGCAGCGCTCTTCTTAAAAACAAGACCGTTGATCACTTCACTATCAAAGAAAGAGAGTGAGTACAACAAGTTGAGGCATAACAAGGCAATAGAATGAGAAGTACAATGAGGAAGGTTAGCACGTTACCTCTGCTGGCAAGATCCTGAAGCTATGCATTTCACTTTTACATACAACCCTGGATCCATTGCATTTCCCACATTCTCATCAGGCTTGATGAGTAAGGCAGCGTGCCATGATAAAGATGCAACAATATCAAGCCAGATATTATCGGTTCCTCCATCAGACAAAGAGAACCCTTCAGCAGCCAAGAAACGACTAACAAGGATCTTGAATTGCCCATTCATAACTTCTGACATTGCTCTCTGCAATTGGTCTTCACGGCTTTTCTTGCTTCTCTCTTCAAAGCTATGATTCAAACTTGACTTACCCCACCTAGTATCATTGTCGTCACTATCATCCTCATGATTAGTGTGAGTATCAATATCATCTTCCTTATTTGCTGGTTCTGGTGGTAACCAAATGAGAGGGTCTGCATCAAAACTGGGCGACACCAGTGGATAAAGATAGTCGACTCCACTCTCATATTCGGCATCTGTTTTCATGCCTGTCTCGCTATTCAATAAATTGTTATAAACAATAGTGTTTTCCTTGGCTCTGTCATGTTGATCCATAAATTGCTCATTCAACGGAATTATTTCACCTCCTGGCATGGGAAGGCTAGTAACGTCTTCAACATATGTCGTACTGGATTGCTTAAGATCATTATCTTCCGATGATACACCAAGTTGCATTCCTGTAAGTTGGTCACTGGACGGAACATCAGGCTCGGAAGATACATTTGTGTCCAAGATAACATTAGAGGCATCAAAATTCTCCTTGGTAGCGCCTTGATCAGTGTCCAGTTGCAGTTGACCAGATAAAATATCTTGGTGTGTGGAAATGGGAATATCAGCAACATCGTTGAACACAGCAGTATGATTGAGTTGGAATTCTTTCTCTTTTACTAGATTCCCTTTTCCTTGCCCCATAAACTCATCACTGACGAAGATATCAGGATGAAGTTGACCGGTATCTAGGAGCTCGGTTTCCTCTTCAGAGTCAGTATCCACGCGGGAGTGATCTGAGAGAAATACAAAACATAGATAAAATTAGTCTTAATAAAGAAAACAATCATAATGATAGAAGTGGTAGTATTTCAGCTATAAGAGAATAGTGCACAAGAAACTTACCAAATTTCGAAAAGCAACTAACAAAGCTGGAGAAAGAACTTTCTCGACTAAAACGAGGAGTGCCATAAGGAGTGGCGCAAGGGCTTGCTTGCATGCTCAGCCGTCCCATCTCACCCTTTACGGCTGATGATTTATTACCATGAACACAGTTCTCCCAGCTAGAATCACTACAGGTAGGGACGTTGTGGATCCCATCCATGTTTGCCTCTTCTGATTCAGCTGCATGACACATTTTACTCATGACACAGATTTACCAGATTACTGAGAGAAAAATATGACCACCTGCAAACAAAATAACCCTGAATCATCTTGACTGCTAATCTCAAAACTGAAGGGACTAGTCATCAAATATTCATCAGGGCAACATAAGGATTTTATAAAGGCTCAGGTCAGGGCAACAAGAATCTCCAGTTAATCTTGTTGAGAATTTCCAGTTGTTAATTGATTTATAACTTCAAGCTGTTAAGTTTAAATGGTGTACACTGAATCATGTAATCCGCTAAATAGTACTAGGAACATGAGCAACTAAACTAGGGAGTTGCCCTGGAAAGTTGGCCGAGGACACAACTAGAAGTACAGATGAAGTGCGCACAAATGAACAGAAATAACAAGCAGGTGAATGCTAGAAAATCACAGCCACTAAGCTCATATCATCCGTTCATCCAACAGTTACACATAAATAAAATTCTAAATGGCATATGGGTAAAATGAGGCACTCCACTAAATAATACTGTACTACTAGGAACATGAGCAACTAAAACTGAAAGGCTGCAGAAACAGGCGTTCACTGAACGAAACAGATTATGCCAGCATCAGACGCCTCATAATTAATACAACACAGAGCACCAGGTCCACGTCTCCAAAGTCCAAACAAGTATGATATTCTCAAACAAGTACGGTATAATATTGTTCAAACGACAACTTCACCGACGCATCCAACTTCCCCTCCCGACACATTACACGCAACTATACTCACAAACTAAGCCGGCGGCGGCAGGCAGCAGCGCCCGACGACCGCGGATGAGGCGGGGGCAGAGGATGCGACGGCAGAGCAGGATGAAGGTGGCAGGTGCCGAGGCGGAGCCCGACGATGAGAGAGCAGTCTGCGGGCGGCGCAAGCCAACCTACTGCGGCAACTCTCGAACAGCGAAAAAAAAGACAAAACCAAATGACCCCTCGCGATCGCCGACGAGCTCCTCGCCGAAATCGACTGGCGCACGATTGCTTCGCGTCGTCAAATAGGCACCCGAAAAATAAAACCCCACCCGATCAGGGAAATGGCAAGGTATCAGAAAAGCTTACGTGCGGGCGCGGAGAAGGCATCCTGGTCGGTCGGAAATCCACCACGCGAATCCGTCAGACGCACGCACAAAAAACCCGCAGAACGCGCGCGCGGCGCCGCCAACCGGCGAGCGGGCGGAGGTCGGCGACGGAAGGGGCCGCCGGAATCCGTCAGACCCTCGATCGATCTGGGGACAATCACGAATGATTCGGAACGGGCGGAGGGATTTGGGGAAGGAAACAGCCTTCGAGGAGAAGAGGTGGGATCGGGTGAGCTGTGCCCGTATATATACGCGTACGCGTACATATGCGTCGGAGGTGTTAATGCTCGGGTGACATGGCGTCGTCCGAGCGGAGTCCGCGCGGGGTCGCGAAATGGTCCCGCCGCGTATGAACTGGATCGATCGAAGATTACTTGCGGGCGCACGAAAAAGCATATTTTCGGGGGGCGGATCATGCGTGTGCTCCGCCCACCGCCATAAATATTGCTGCTAGCCGTGTGATTTGAGCTCCAATTTGATAATTTAAATTAGACCCCACAGAAGCCTGTTCGCTCAAGTTACCGGCTACACATTTGGCAGCAATTTGGTGGTTTCTTGTACCTTTCATGGATGCCTAATGCGATGTATTATCGGTTTTGATTTTTTTTTTAATGGTGTAGGTAGATTTGGCTCCTTTATTTATTTATCACATTGTGAACTAGTCTTCTTTTTACAAAGAATGGATCTTTAATAGTCGAAGATTTCTAGTAACATGATGCACTATTTTTTAGATAACAGGCCAAAAGGCCCTTTGTTAAATTAATAACGCCGAAAGCGGCAAAACAGATACATAGTGTTGAACCCAGGTTAAAACTCGACACTGCGCACACACAAGAAACAAGGCTACCGATAAAATTACAATTACAGGCGAACATCAAAGGGATAGAGCCGAAAAAGGAGAGAGCAAGCAAAACAGGTAGAGGTGTCGGGCCGGAGCTCGGGGGGGCACGGGCACACCAACACGCGCAGCACACACCGCCGAGATCAGCTACACCACCGAGGGCCGCACCACTTGTATCATCACCGTCACTATCCACTAACGAAGACAGGCAAACCAGAGCCCCGAACAAAGAAACGCTGAGGTGCAGAGTACGGGAAAACCTTTGCTAGAGAAAACACGACGAAGACATGCCACCTCCGGAGAGCAACACGTCGTGAACTCGAAGGCAGCGTATTCAAGAAGAGCATGACACCAGAGTGCCCCCACCGCCCGATCGAAAGATCTTGGATTTTCATCCGGAGCCTAGGAAAAAAAGAGAAGTCGCACCGACGCCTTCAAGAAGGGAACGACGTCCATGGACGTTGCCGCCGCGGCCCGAGATCCGGGTAAGAGTTTCCCCTCGACCAACCTCCTTGTGTTCTACATAGGGCACCGAGTGTCGGAGACTCCCGGGCCACCGTCACAACGCGTCAATCACCAGGCACACGTTGCCCACACGGCCGTGGGAACCGGCCAGCACCAAAGTCTCGCTGGCACGCCCGCCAACCAAGCGAAGTACCACCGTCCAGGGCCGCACCCCGGCGTCCAAGCTTGACACGGAGAGAGAGGGCTCCTCCACCAAATTCAGCGATCAACAGCCCCCATGGCCACCAGCGACACCAGATCTAGGGCGACAACCGGCGGCTCGAAGCAGGCACGGGGCCCCTGCCGCGTCCCAAGCTTGAGGCGGTTAGAGGAGCCGCACCACCAAGCCAACGCCGCCTGGAGCTCTCCTCGCGGAGATTGCCAGCCGCTGCCGACCATGCACTCCGTGCCTGCGGCAAACAACAAGCCTCCCAGCGCCCCCCCCCCCCCCCGTGCCAGAGGAAGGCCAATTTGGGTCACCCGCCGATGCTGCTGCCAGTACGCCGAACCAGGGCCGTCTCCAGAAATTGGGGGCCCCGGTGCGAAATTCAAATTGGGGCCTAAAAATTTAAATTTCACTTAACTAATATAACTAAATTATACATAGTATTTTTAGATTTCTGATGATCCCGAAGAGCAAGTCTTGATGCCTGCACAAATAAACGGGATTAGGTTGAGACTCCAAGTACAGAGTGTATAGTAAGTGGAAGACAGTTTTCCCCACGAGGGGTGACTCGAGGGTTTAATATCGAACTCTCAGGGAATCTGAAGTGGTAGATTTATCTTCTTATTCTTCTTTTGGTTACCTACAAAACAAGGTTAGATGTTTTGGTCCTCAACCTCACCTGTGGTTGTCAAGCATAAGGTGTAAGAATGATATCAGGATAGTTATGCAATGCAAATAAGAAATAAATATGCAATGATGGTGGATGCAATGATAAATGATATTTTTGGGTTTTTGAATGATGTATGCAAGATGAAAAGTATTTTTGTATTTTCGGATTTAATGATGGCTGAAAATAGAAAAGTGGTATATGGTGTTGGAAAGGTGTTTCTTATGATTAAAAATGGACTAGGGTTCATGGTTTCACAAATGCACTCTCTCTTTATAAAGTGGTAGACAATGGAACACACATAGTTAACATATGAGATTGCAACACAGGGTTTGATAACAAGTTACTTAGATATATGGGCATCACGTCCTAACATAGAGATCGTTTGGTTATTAACCTCTCTTATACTCCACCAAGATGCGAACTAAATCATAACACCTCAGTAATTAAGATAACTCAGAGTATAGCATTAAGTATCATGACATGAAGTGAAAATAAGAACATGCTAGATCTAGTCATGGAGTAGTGGCAATGGTCACGCCCACATCACCGGTAGCATGGTATTTTAGTTTATCCCTAGTGAGGCAACAAAGTAAGGTAAAGATACCAAAGTGGAACGCAGAACTTTCTCTCACGTTCACTGCACTAGCCACCCCCCGTTACTCCAACTAATGCACACGTTCTCCCACACACGCTCTCATAAACATGCTTGATCAAAACAAGTAGACAAGAACGGGGTACATAATATGCATCTATACTCATAACTGAAACAAACATTGCAATCTCAAACATATATTAACTCATAAAGATCCACCACAAAGGTATTACAACGGTGATCGTAATCATGTTCAGCAGTGTGGCGCCCTGACCCGACTGCTATATAGTGATGCTGTGTGTCACCGGTTAAGCGATACAACCGGAGGTTACGGGTTTACCAATCCCCGGCCAAAACCTTTGGCAGGCGTTGCTGGGTACACCTCACTCCAGACAACGCAACACCCCGATTGATGCCTCAACACAGGGACAACTATCAAAGCATAATAGTAAGATCAAGACTTGTGGAACAACTGGCACATCACAGACTCTACGACCTCCAAAATCATATAGTCCAACTCTTATACAGAAAAAGATAGCAAATGACAACCAGAGATCACAGACCCAACATTACATCAAGCGGAAGTGAATTAGGTTGTTCTAAACAACAAGATCCAACATATGGCCTAAGAGGCCTACAGATAAACATCACGACGCCAGCTGTTCCAGGATGTCCCAAGCTGCCACCTGGGAACCCCGGACTACTCGTCGACGTCCACAAAGAACCCACCTTCGAGGTCGGTGAAGTCCTCCTCTGAAACCAAACAAACGACGTTGAGTTCGACGAACTCGCAAGATTAAGAGCTAATATATGCTCGATGAGGCTCTCAAAGTTATAGGCTGTTTGCATAAAGCTGATTTTATTTATAAAAACACAACTCCATGGCATCGACTATTAGAGCATTTCCAAAGAGGGGTAAGAAGTAACTCTTTTCTTTGAGATCACCTTTCTCAAACATCACCAACATCACCATTGTACCTGTTCATCAAAGGCACCTCCCCGAATCACCCTCGAGGAAGTCAACCTTACATTCGTGAAATTGGTACCTCTAGTACCCAGTTTTTAATCATTCCGTTAAAGTTATTCTATGATCTTACCTTCACTTCCCAAGTCGTCCATAACCGCGGACACGGCTTTTCGAAAAGATTTAACCCTGCAGGGGTGTACAAATGTTTGCCACGCGTACCGTCCGGCCCATTACCTGATCATTAGCTCTCTTCCTTGGAAAGCTGGCTGGGTGGGAGCGGTGTCGACTTCTCCCTCGTTAAGGACTTTCTAGGATCATCAGTGCCGGTAGGACAGGTTTGGTGACTCCTCCAACCCCCTGTCCCGCGGACACTTACTTTCCTAATACCACAATCCTCATCCCAGTTCATACCACCATCATCACGCACGCGCAAATGGAAGCCCGAACTAGAGGACCCTGGCTAGCCCCGCTCGAGTTATTTAGTCTATGAGGGTTCCTGCACTGCGAATGCATAGGCCTCACGTATGGTTGCACGCTCAGTCTTGGTTCAAGAGGTATAGAACTCGCACCTAGGCGGCGAGAACGAGACAAAACACCACAACCACAGTGGCCTCTCATCCCCACCTTCTTAGCATTTTATTATCCATCTCCACAAGTCTCCACCATCAACATCACTGTCACAAGTTAACACCTGTTTCCAGCATTCACCAACCCTAGTACAACTAGGCATTTCACTAAGCATGTCTAAGCACTTTCATAGCATAGTAAGTATTCCATGGCCAACAATACAAACCTATGGTAATAGGAAGGTAAAACAGGTATTGGCAACAGGATTCTAATGCAACTAGTAGGATACTCTAATCCAGGCAAAAGACATTTAGAACCGCATGCAATATTGTAGTGGAGAAAATAATTGCGGAAAATAGGATAAGATATGCTCAGAGGGGGATTACGCTTGCCTTGATCGGGATACTGGTAGTACGGCTCGGCGGGGTATGGAGGGGGAACCCCATCTGCTTGATCTAACGAAGCACACAGAAGAACAATCAATCACCACACATTGGTAACAATGCAATGCACAATCACATGATGACATGACATTTCAATGCACTGCACTTAACAAAGGTGATCTAGCAATTTAAATGGGGTACGGCGATATCTACCCCAACCCGGGAAGAGAGGTACCCCACATTTACTTAGTGATTTTAGTACTACTAGAGGTACATCATTGTAATTGTGATCAATTATGCATGATGATGATGATTCGGAGTGATTCATGCTTTTCCGAACATTTTTGGTATAAGGAACACAATTTTCTGAAGTCCAGATAAAAAGTTATCAATTTTTATTGATTTCCCCTTTTGAATATTTGTTGTTAATTCTATTGATTAATTTCACAACAATAACAATAAGTAGTCGATTTCTAGCGTGGGCGAGGGAACTCGAAGGAATCATCGAGTTTCGATAACCCTAGAGTCGCGAGGGAGTAGTGGGGAATCATCGCTAACAAGGAAGAAAAAGAAAAACCTAGACAGAAAAAAAAGAACTGTGTAGCCGGCCTGTGGCCCGGCTGGGCCGGTTTCTGTGCCAGCCTGGCTACAGAGGGCTCCGGCTCTCAGCCCGGCATGGGCCGGCCCAGCAGCCGGTCACGGGCCTGAGAGCGACGGCTCCCAGCCCGGCTGAGCCGGTTCCTCGACCGGTCTCGCGTGGGAAAGGAAAAAGGGCGACGAACGCCGGCGTACGGTGGCGGCACGGCGCGGACCATTTCGAAGAACCAGCGCGGGAGGGGGAGGGAGAAGAGGTGCTTCAGCACTGGGTGCTCACCATGAGTGCATTGGTGCAGACGGCGTGGCAGGGGACGGCGTGACGGCGGCGAAATCCCGCGGCGGAGATGCGGCGGTGGCGGAGAGGAAAATTGACGGCGACGGCGATGCACAGCCTCAGGGCTCGATTCCGGCCACGAGGAGGGGGAGGGAAGCACGGCGGCGTGGATGGTCGGGCTCGATCTGCTCGGGGTGAGCTCAAACGGCGGCGACGAGCTCGACAACCATGGCAGCCATGGCGCTCTCGTGGGGAAGAAAAGAGGAGAGGGAGCAGGGCACGGGAGCAGGTGGGGAAAAGGGGCAGCGGGGTCTCGTGTGCGTGCTCCTCGTGCCTGTAGAGGCAGTGGGGGCCCGGCGACGTGCACGGCGACCACGGGGTCGAGCAGGTCCGGCGGGAGCGCGGCGGGCGGTCGCTACAGCGACGGAGGAGATGAAGTTTTTACAAAATGGCCCTGGAACCTTTTCTGCCATGACACAAAAGAGGACACAAAAGTGAAAATTTGGTACTCAAATTTTGGGGCTGTTACAATTCTACCCTCCTTACAGGAATCTCGTCCCGAGATTCTAAGGTTGCGGAAAGAAGTCGGGATACTCTTCACGAAGACTAGACTCTCGTTCCCAAGTAGCTTCTTCCTCAGAATGATGAGACCACTGAATTTTAAGAAACTTGGTGGTCTTGTTACGAGTCTTTCTTTCAGCTTCATCCAAGACACGGATAGGATGCTCGCGATAGGTGAGATCTTCCTGGAGATCTAGCTCTTCATGATTGACTCCATGGATAGGATCCTTGAAACAACGGCGAAGTTGGGAAACATGAAACACATCATGCACATTGGGAAAGATGACCGGTAACTCCAACTTATAAGAAAGATCTCCTCGCTTGGCCAGAACGGTGAAGGGGCCAACGTATCGAGGTGCCAACTTCCCTTTGATTCCGAAGCGGCGAACGCCACGAAGGGGAGAGACGCGGAGATAAGCTTTATCACCAATTTCATAGTGAATTTCCTGATGATGCTTATCGTAGTAGCTCTTCTGCCTAGACTGAGCAATCTTCAGATTCTCTTTATGATTCGAACCTTCTCCTCAGCTTCATTGATTATATCTGGACCAAAGAGTGCCCTCTCTCCGGTCTCAGACCAATTTAGAGGAGTGCGGCATTTTCTTCCATAGAGAACCTCAAATGGAGCCATGCCCAGACTAGCTTGATAGCTATTGTTGTAGGAGAACTCCGCGAAAGGGAGATACTTTTCCCAATCCTTACCGAAAGAGATTACACATGCCCTAAGCATGTCTTCCAAAACTTGGTTCACTCTCTCGGTCTGACCATCAGTTTGGGGATGGAAAGCGGTGCTGAAGTTAAGACGAGTTCCCATAGCAGTTTGGAAACTAGTCCAAAACTTGGAGGTGAAAAGGCTTCCACGATCAGAAATTATCTTCTTGGGAATGCCGTGAAGGACGACGATACGAGAGGTATACAGGTCTGCCAACTTGGCAGCAGTAACGTCCACACGCACGGGGAGGAAGTGAGCCACTTTTGATAGTCGATCAATGATGACCCAAATGGCATCATGTCCCTTTGGAGACTTCGGAAGACCAGTAATGAAGTCCATACCGATTTCATCCCATTTCCACTCGGGAATAGCAATAGGGCGAAGAGTGCCGGCAGGTCTTTGGTGTTCAGCCTTTACCCGTCGACAGGTGTCGCATTCAGCAACAAACTTGGCGATTTCCCGTTTCATACGAGTCCACCAGAATTGTGGCCGAAGGTCTTGGTACATCTTGGTACTACCGGGATGAATAGAGAGAGGGATTCATGAGCTTCTTGGAGGATCAACTCCCTCAATTTTCGTTTCTTTGGCACCACCAAGCGGTCACCAAAATAAACCACTCCAAATTCATTGACAGAAAAGCATTTGGCCTTCCCGCTAGCAATGTTCTCCTTGATTTTGAGAATACCCTTGTCACGAGTTTGAGCTTCCTTAATCTGGTCCACAAGAGTAGATTTGATCTCCAGATTTGCAAGGTAGCTGGAAGGAACAATTTCCAGGTTCAAACGGGAGAACTCTGCATAGAGGGCAGGTTGGGCCTCTTCAATCATCAGATTGTTGCAATAGGACTTCCGACTTAGCGCGTCAGCCACGACGTTTGCTTTGCCGGGTTGATAGTTCAGACTCACATTGTAGTCCGTGATTAACTCCAACCAACGCCTTTGCCTGAGATTTAAATCCGGTGGGTGAAGAGGTACTTTAGACTCTTGTGATCCGAGAAGATCTCGCATCGGTTACCAAACAGGTATGGTCTCCATTGCTTCAAAGCATAGACCACAGCGGCAAGTTCTAGATCATGAGTTGGGTAATTGAGCTCATGCGGCTTAAGTTGGCGAGAAGCATAAGCCACAACATGGCCATCTTGCATTAGCACACAGCCCAAACCTTGTAGAGAGGCGTCACAGAAGACGACGAAATCCTTGCTTGTGTCCGGCAGGACAAGCACAGGAGCGGACGTGAGCTTGGCTTTCAGGGCTTGGAAGCTCTCTTCAGCTTCGGCAGTCCATACGAACTTTCTATCCTTCTTGAGAAGGTCAGTCAATGCCTTGGCTATTTTGGAGAAAGCTTCGATGAATCGGCGGTAGTAACCCGCCAATCCGAGAAAGCTACGAATGTCCTTGACTGACATTGGAGTTTTCCAGTCTAGAATAGCTTGAATTTTGTCGGGGATGACTTCCACACCATTGGCGGATATTACATGTCCAAGGAAGACAAGTTTATCCAACCAAAACTCACACTTGGAGAACTTGGCATAGAGACGGTGTTCACGAAGCCGTGTCAGAACCAACCGAAGGTGTTCATCATGCTCTTCGTCGGTTTTAGAATAGATGAGGATGTCATCGATGTAAATGACGACAAACTTATCAAGATAATCCATGAAAATGGAATTCATGAGCCTCATGAAAGTAGCTGGAGCATTTGTGAGACCAAAGGACATGACGGTATACTCATATGAGCCATAGCGAGTAACAAATGCCGTCTTTGGGATATCCTCCTTTCTGATCTTTATTTGATGGTACCCTGACCTCAGATCCATCTTGGAGAATACTCTTGCACCAGCTAACTGATCCAACAGATCATTGATACGAGGGATAGGATACTTGTTCTTGATTGTCACCGCATTCAACGGTCGATAGTCGAGACTAGACGAGGCACGGTAGAATCCCTCTTCTTGACAAAGAGTACCGGACAACCCCATGGTGAACTGCTAGGCTGGATGAACTCCTTAGCTAACAGCTGATCAATTTGCTCCTTCAACAGAGCCAACTCTTCCACCGGCATGTGGTAGGGCTTCTTGGAAATTGGAGCAGTACCGGGAAGCAAGTCTATGACAAACTCCACACTTCGATCAGGTGGCATGCCAGGCAATTCTTCTGGGAACACATCCGGGAAGTCACACACCACGTGTATGTCCTGGATTTCAGGAGGGGACAAGCCTTCCATGAAACATAGGGTGATCTCCGGGGAGAGGGGATTGTCTGATGATGGAGGTCCTGAATATGTAGCCCAAAACTGCACATCGTAACCGGAAGGGTGGGTCACGGTGATGGACTTAGCAGCACAGTCGAGATTAGCATGGTATCTTGCTAACCAGTCCATGCCCAGTATGGCATCAAGGCCCTTCGACCTCAAGGCTATCAACGGGAAAGGGAAGGACAGGGATGCTATGATAATCTGGACCTCAGGAGTAACACCATCGGTTTGCCATTTGGAACCAGGAGTAGCGATCACCAAGGAACGGCTCATTTTCTCAAACGGTATTTGTGCTCTTTTGCAAACGCTATGGATATGAATGAATGCGATGCTCCAGAGTCAAACAAAACGTTGCGGTATTGCCATTGATTCGTAACTCACCCATGAGAACGCCGGGATCATCTTCAGCTTCTTCAATAGAGACGTGGTTCAGGCGACCACGCACAATAGGTCCAGCCTTGCCAGTTGGAGTGGCAGGGGCTCGTGCAGGAGTGATAGCGAGAGGTGCCTTCTGGGGGCACTCCCAGGAGTAGTGACCAGCCTGGCCACAGGTGTAGCAAGTGACTCCAGGTGGAGCAGGTAGCATAGGACGGTACCCACTCCCGCCTATCCCAAGTGTCGAAGTAGTGGGACGCGGAGGAGGCGGCCTATATCCTGCTGCTCGGCATGAAGGGAGCACGAGGTACGGCGCTGTAGGGAACAAAGACCCTGCGCTTCTTGCTTTCAGAACCCGAGGAACTCTGATGATCCCCATGTGCGGGCCTCTTGGAAGCTTCCAGTTCTTTTCTTCCTTGCTCAAGAGTGAAGGCCTGGTTGAATAGCTCCTGATAGGTCTGAAACCTGAAGGGCAATAGCTCATAGCGAAGCTGCGGAGTCAGACCCTTGCGGAACAGCTCTTGCTTGTCAGCATCATTGGTCACGTCCCTTGGGGCGTAACGAGAGAGGTGGTTGAACTCACGACCATAAGTGCGGAGGTCCATCCGTCCCTGTTGCAAATCCAGGAACTCCCTCCTCTTCAAGTCCATGATCGGCTGGGAATGTACTCCGCTCGGAAGGCAGTGCGGAACTCCGCCCAGGTGAAGACATGGTTGGCTGGAAACAAGGCCGCATGGCTTTCCCACCAACAGCCCGCAGCACCAACCAAGAGATAGGTGGCAAAGTTGACTTGCTCTGCCAAGGGAACATGAAGCGCGGAGAACTTGCGCTCCAAAGCACGAAGCCAACCATCAGCTTCCAGTGGCTCCTTAGCATCAGCAAAGGTGGGTGGCTGGGAACGCAGAAACTCAGTGAGAGTATTGCACTCGTTCCTTCGTGCATTCTGCTGCACCAACTGCTCAAGCAAGCGCTCATTGCGCCCACGGTTCTCCTCAATGGCCATCAAGACTTGAGCCATCGAGGGTGGTGGCGGCAGATCATCCTCATCATCATCGTGGTTACCGCGACCACCACGGCCTCCACGACCTCCACGGCCTCCTCGAGCCATTCTGGAGATTTGACAATGACACAGTTAGTATCTTTTTCCGAATGGTCGAACAATAGCATTAGCGTCTACACAAGTACACAGACTAGGGACGATAACACTTTGCGAGGAGGAAAACAACAAGATAGAACTTGGGTCAAAGATCAGCATCATGTGCTACTAGTGAGAGTTAAGAAATCACAACTTAACACACTCTAGTGGACACAATCCGGGACCTTATGTTCAAGTCCTTGGGTTAAAACCCAAAAGAACGGATTAAGAGGTTAAACTGGATAGGAATACAAGGGTCCGTAAACAACTGAGTTGATAGGAATTTTCGTCGTACTCCAGATGGTTTCTCAGCACATGAAGCTTCAGATTGTAGCGCGGCGGAAGCAACTGGACACATAACACTAAAGGTCGAACCCCACCCACGTTTCTCCTAATTTTGAAGCAACAAACGAGAAGCAAAACTTTTAACTCAAATCGAGATAAGATTGCTCCGAGATTAGAGGGTAACCAGATAAGGAGTAAAAAGAATCCTAAGATGGTTTTCACAACTCATTTTTCGGTTAAAAATATTTTCACAAACACTAGACTCAACATCGACCAGTAGAAGGGTTTCCTACAGGCAGTACTGCTCTGATACCAACTTGTGGCGCCCTAACCCGACTGCTATACCGTGATGCTGTGTGTCACTGGTTAAGCGATACAACCGGAGGTTACGGGTTTACCAATCCCCGGCCAAAACCTTTGGCAGGCGTTGCTGGGTACACCTCACTCCAGACAACGCAACACCCCGATTGATGCCTCAACACAGGCACAACTATCAAAGCATAATAGTAAGATCAAGACTTGTGGAACAACTGGCACATCACAGACTCTACGACCTCCAAAATCATATAGTCCAACTCTTATACAGAGAAAGATAGCAAATGACAACCAGAGGTCACAGACCCAACATTACATCAAGCGGAAGCGAATTAGGTTGTTCTAAACAACAAGATCCAACATATGGCCTAAGAGGCCTACAGATAAACATCACGACGCCAGCTGTTCCAGGATGTCCCAAGCTGCCACCTGGGAACCCCGGACTACTCGTCGACGTCCACAAAGAACCCACCTTCGAGGTCGGTGAAGTCCTCCTCTGAAACCAAACAAACGACGTTGAGTTCGACGAAATCGCAAGATTAAGAGCTAATATATGCTCGATGAGGCTCTCAAAGTTATAGGCTGTTTGCATAAAGCTGATTTTATTTATAAAAACACAACTCCATGGCATCGACTATTAGAGCATTTCCAAAGAGGGGTAAGAAGTAACTCTTTTCTTTGAGATCACCTTTCTCAAACATCACCAACATCACCATTGTACCTGTTCATCAAAGGCACCTCCCCGAATCACCCTCGAGGAAGTCAACCTTACATTCGTGAAATTGGTACCTCTAGTACCCAGTTTTTAATCATTCGTTAAAGTTATTCTATGATCTTACCTTCACTTCCCAAGTCGTCCATAACCGCGGACACGGCTTTTCGAAAAGATTTAACCCTGCAGGGGTGTACAAATGTTTGCCACGCGTACCGTCCGGCCCATTACCTGATCATTAGCTCTCTTCCTTGGAAAGCTGGCTGGGTGGGAGCGGTGTCGACTTCTCCCTCGTTAAGGACTTTCCAGGATCATCAGTGCCGGTAGGACAGGTTTGGTGACTCCTCCAACCCCTGTCCTGTGGACACTTACTTTCCTAATACCACAATCCTCATCCCAGTTCATACCACCACCATCACGCACGCGCAAATGGAAGCCTGAACTAGAGGACCCTGGCTAGCCCCGCTCGAGTTATTTAGTCTATGAGGGTTCCTGCACTGCGAATGCATAGGCCTCACGCATGGTTGCACGCTCAGTCTTGGTTCAAGAGGTATAGAACTCGCACCTAGGCGGCGAGAACGAGACAAAACACCACAACCACAGTGGCCTCTCATCCCCACCTTCTTAGCATTTTATTATCCATCTCCACAAGTCTCCACCATCAACATCACTGTCACAAGTTAACACCTGTTTCCAGCATTCACCAACCCTAGTACAACTAGGCATTTCACTAAGCATGTCTAAGCACTTGCATAGCATAGTAAGTATTCCATGGCCAACAATACAAACCTATGGTAATAGGAAGGTAAAACAGGTATTGGCAACAGGATTCTAATGCAACTAGTAGGATACTCTAATCCAGGCAAAATATATTTAGAACCGCATGCAATATTGTAGTGGAGAAAATAATTGCGGAAAATAGGATAAGATATGCTCAGAGGGGGATTACGCTTGCCTTGATCGGGATACTGGTAGTACGGCTCGGCGGGGTATGGAGGGGGAACCCCGTCTGCTTGATCTAACAAAGCACACAGAAGAACAATCAATCACCACACATTGGTAACAATGCAATGCACAATCACATGATGACATGACATTTCAATGCACTGCACTTAACAAAGGTGATCTAGCAATTTAAATGGGGTACGGCGATATCTACCCCAACCCGGGAAGAGAGGTACCCCACATTTACTTAGTGATTTTAGTACTACTAGAGGTACATCATTGTAATTGTGATCAATTATGCATGATGATGATGATTCGGAGTGATTCATGCTTTTCCGAACATTTTTGGTATAAGGAACACAATTTTCTGAAGTCCGGATAAAAAGTTATCAATTTTTATTGATTTCCCCTTTTGAATATTTGTTGTTAATTCTATTTATTAATTTCACAACAATAACAATAAGTAGTCGATTTCTAGCGTGGGCGAGGGAACTCGAAGGAATCATCGAGTTTCGATAACCCTAGAGTCGCGAGGGAGTAGCGGGGAATCATCGCTAACAAGGAAGAAAAAGAAAAACCTAGACAAAAAAAAGAACTGTGTAGCCGGCCTGTGGCCCGGCTGGGCCGGTTTCTGTGCCGGCCTGGCTACAGAGGGCTCCGGCTCTCAGCCCGGCATGGGCCGGCCCAGCAGCCGGTCACGGGCCCGAGAGCGACGGCTCCCAGCCCGGCTGAGCCGGTTCCTCGACCGGTCTCGCGTGGGAAAGGAAAAAGGGCGACGAACGCCGGCGTACGGTGGCGGCACGGCGTGGACCATTTCGAAGAACCAGCGCGGGAGGGGGAGGGAGAAGAGGTGCTTTAGCACTGGGTGCTCACCACGAGTGCATTGGTGCAGACGGCGTGGCAGGGGACGGCGTGACGGCGGCGAAATCCCGCGGCGGAGATGCGGCGGTGGCGGAGAGGAAAATTGACGGCGACGGCGATGCACGGCCTCAGGGCTCGATTCCGGCCACGAGGAGGGGGAGGGAAGCACGGCGGCGTGGATGGTCAGGCTCGATCTGCTCGGGGTGAGCTCAAACGGCGGCGACGAGCTCGACAACCATGGCGGCCATGGTGCTCTCGTGGGGAAGAAAAGAGGAGAGGGAGCAGGGCACGGGAGCAGGTGGGGAAAAGGGGCAGCGGGGTCTCGTGCGCGTGCTCCTCGTGCCTGTAGAGGCAGTGGGGGCCGGCGACGTGCACGGCGACCACGGGGTCGAGCAGGTCCGGCGGGAGCGCGGCGGGCGGTCGCTACAGCGACGGAGGAGATGAAGTTTTTACAAAACGGCCCCTGGAACCTTTTTTGCCATCACAAACAAGTCCTTTCTCCTTTTAATTTTAAAACCAGAGACATTTCCCAGGTTTATTTGAGGCATTTAAACATTTTATAAAATCCTGCAAAAATTTGGGTAGCCTCCCAATAACATGTAGAGGCACCACAAAAATTGGTGTTGCCAAATAAAATAATTTGGGCAACATTTGTTCATAGTGTTGGATTAAGACATTTTGCTCAATTTCCAAATGGTGCTACTTTAATATTTTGGGAGCAAGTGCAAACTTAACATTGTGAACTCTGGGAAATTCATGGACAAACATAAGATGTCGGGGTAATTTTGCTTGCAAGTTTGATTGCCTCCTTTGTTTGGGGATCATGTTGAAACAAGTTTTTCCATGATTGGTTTCCAACATTGCCAAGAACAATTTGTGGGTGGCTTAGCAATTTAAATGGATGCAATGATGCATGCATGCCATGACACAAAAGAGGACACAAAAGTGAAAATTTGGTACTCAAATTTTGGGGCTGTTACAAGCAGCTCATACGGTGCTAATTAGTGAAGCTCAAGAGAGGAGAGATACATAAGTTACTTCCACAAACCCATAGTCCAGAGGTGGACTACTCCCTCTTCATCATGGAGACGGTGGAGAAGTCGATGGAGAAGATGGAGACCACGCCGGCAGCGCCCCGCCGGAGTTTTCCCCCTCCAATCTGCAGCTCCTGATCTCCGTTTCGGTGTTTCTGTGTTTGTGCGGCGCTCCTTCCAGAGAACGTCGGGGGACCTTTTTTATAGGCGTTTTTAGGTCAAGACGATGTCGGTGGAGCGAAGATCGACGGCAACGGAGCCACGAGGGCCAAACGGTGGGCCCCACGCGGCCACAGTACCTGGCCGCGTGGGCCACCCCCGTTTGGCCTCGGCCTCCGTTTGTTCGCTTCCTTCGCCCACAGGTCTTCTTCCTTCCAAATATTGACGCCCGTAAATTTCCAGGTGATTTCGTTGACGTTTGGGTCCCTGAAACATTAAAATAAGAAAACGGGGTTTTGCCTGTGCAGGGTTAATTCCATAAAAATAGGAAATATAAGATATTCCCAAAATCATGATAAAACATTGATATAACCCTTATATGATGCAAATATGATTGGAATATAAGCAATTAAAGTGCAAAGTTCATGTATGCATTTTACATGCATCAACATCCCCAAGCTTAATCCATGCTCGTCCTCGAGTATGAAGATGATAAAACTAACATGGACTTTGCAATTTAATACTTAACAATGATATCAAAGATGATTACTATTGCTACATATAGTCAAATGATTCATTCTTCAAAGGAGTAGCAATATGCAAATAGTTTATGAAGTGATATCAAGTATTCAAGACAAGGATGTTCATTGATAGTTCACAAAGTGTAACATGGTAGCAAGTAATATGGAACACATGTATGCATAATGATAAGTAGAACATCCTACAATGGTCATAGAGTGTAGATGAAAATCTGAATATGATAGGTGTACACTTTGGAAAGATGTATATGTGAGTAGAGGTAAAGCATGCATAAGTTTCATCCAACTTCCAAACTCTTCTACTTAAGTTAATGATTGCAATAAGGTATTCATTGGTGTCAAGCTCTCATTGCCCCTATCATAGCATCTTGAATGATTAAGGTTAAAGTGAAAGCAAATATGAGTAGTGTGCTTGATAAAGAATGGGTTGAATGTCTCATGCCCCTTGAATACAAGTACTTACACCATGTGTTACTCAACTTGGGAAACAAAGCAAGTTCAATTAAATATCATTGTAAGCATAATAGTATCATCAAGAGCGTCAACTGGGGTACCTCTTGTCCCAAGATATGGAACAAGCCCATATCAAAATGACAAGACAAACAAACAAAATGAACAATCTCAACACCCTTTTTATTTACCATTTGGAATAGTTTTTTATTGCAAGGTGTATCACAGAAGGTTCACCATAGTATGTAAGTAAATTTCCACCATGAATGATGCATGGCTTAGATTAGCGGCCCAGGCGTCTCTCTAACCATTTACACAAACTCATTTAAACTCACTCTATTTCCACATTTATTTCAACATGATAAGCATCCATAGACAAAAGCACATGATATCAACTAAATGAGATGAAGAGCGTGTTGAAAGCTTGCCATGTGACAGCACATATGGGCTAACTTCCAACCCAAAACATTCATCAAGCCACAAACATCATAATCTTAATCACAATGGGTCAAGTTTTATTATGCAAATAAAAGAACATTGTGCATCAAGTTCGTGAGAGCTATATAACCAATTTTTTCCATTGCAATCAATAACATAAACATTTTCATTCAGAGGTAAGATAACACAAACAACATGTTAAACATACTCGGAATAGCATAAAGCCAATAGGTAGATATGGTGGACTCACTGGAATAACTTTGGTTGAAGGTGTTGGAAACAAGTTTTTGCTTGTTGGAGTTTTTGGGCTAGCAAAAGGGAGAAAGTTGACCATCTAGATGCATGCATGAGTGTCCATAGAACTAACTAATCCATGTTAAACCAAGTAAATAACAATCAGCACCAAAACATGAATAAGTGATAGCTCTACAAAAAGAATTTGCAAACTATTACTCATAAACAAGCTCATGAATCATGCAACTATATGTATCATTAAAAATCAAGTCAAACATCCCTTTTCCCAATCTTATAAAAGCATCCAACATATTTCAACCCATATTTCCAGTAGCTCTCTCATATATAATTGATAGTGTGGTGGTCTCTCAAGACTCAAACAAAAAAAAAACGACGCTCCAAGTTTATGCGATAAAGTGTTTCGATCGAAAAACAGAAGTTGGACGTGTGCAAACCGAGAGTGTGTAGGTCCAGCGGGGTTGTCTTCACATCCCCAAGCTTATGGTCTTCACCATCCTTGGATAGCTCTTGGTGCATCTCCTCCAATCCCTGTGAAAAAACTTCAAAACACCGTTTCTCCCATCTCTTTTCTGTGGGGTGCATTAATAGTGATAAACAAATAGGTTCCTTGCTGCATATAATCCTTGAACAAAAATTCATATGACATGTCCAGAAAGTGTATAATGTTGTATGCCTACTCATAAACTCAATTGGATCAAAAAGATTCAACTTAAAAGCTCAAAGCATGCATCAAACAAAATGGGACAGAATCTGTCCAGAAAAACAGCAGCAGCAAAACGTATTTTTCTACCCTACCAAACTTTCTCGAAAAATTCCGAAAAATTCATGCATACAGAGGATGAAAAGTTGCAACTACAGTTCAAATATGAGCTCATTCGGAGTTACAGAATAAGAATTAAAAATCATACCGTGCACTGACTCGTGCAGGAATAAAATCTCCGAACGCTATAAGCAACTTTTTCAAACCAAAAAGGGTAAAACTTGGCACTTTATTAAAAACTCCAGAACCTAACTAGACACAAAATCTCTTGTTACAGCAAGAGGACACAAAGAAAAATCACACATAAAAATAACCGGGTTGCCTCCCGCAAAGCGCTTTCTTTATAGCCATATAGCTAGGCTTCTTACTTGTTGTTTTATTGTGGACGAAGCTCATGAGGGAGCTTGAACTTTGGTGGTTCCCTCTTCCTTGGAAAGTGTTCCATGCACTTCTTGTGTGGAAACTGAAACTTTACATTCCCTTCCTTTGAATCAATGATAGCACCTGTGGTACGAAGAAAAGGTCTTCCAAGAATAATAGGACTAGAGGTTTTATTCCCCATGTCCATGATTAGAAAATCCACAGGCACAAAAGTCATATGTAACTCTACCATAACATCACTTACTTTTCCCAAAGCATGTTTAATAGAGTCATCAGCAAGTGCTAGTTCAATAGAGCATTTTTCAAGATTTTTCAATTCAAGCACTTCATATAGTTCTTTAGATAAAACAGAGACACTAGATCCTAGATCAAGTATGGCATGGTGTGTCTCTTTTCCAATAGTTACTAGTACCTTAGGTATCCACATATCCCCAAGCTTAGGTGGTATCATAGCCTCTTGGTTGTACCTAGCAATCTTTTCTTTCAAGACATGATTAGCAATATAAGAACCAAAACCTGCTTGGTTAGTGTTGATGGAAGGATCACTTGCAAATTTTTGTAAGATAGATATTAATTCATGCAAGCTACAATTTTCTAAGTCAAGCAAAGGATCCTTGACTTCATTAAGCATTTTAACTTCCTCAACTTCAACCTCTTTCATTACCCCAATAGATTCTTTAGCAACTCTCTCTTGCTCATGAATGTGTTCCCAAGACTTATTGATAACCTCTTGGCAATATTTTATTGTTTCCTCATGTTTTTGGGCTGTAATGATGCTCTTTAATGATGAGACTTCCTTAGTAAGCTGATCTACCCTTTCAAACAAAGCATCTTGTTTTTCAAACTTAGAGATAAATTCCTTATTAAGCTCTTTTTGGGTAGATATAAAAGATCTAATGGTGTTTTCCAAGTCACTAGAAACATTACCACTAGAAGCATATTTATTTGGCACATATGGGGTTGTTGTTACCATACCCATTATTACCATAGTTCCTAATGAAGTTGACATCAATATTTTCAGAATTGTTTCCAACTAGTTCTTGCAAAGGAACATTTTCAACACTAGGTTTATTAAGCAAAGCAAGAATAGTATCCATTTTAGATGACAAATCATTAGTTTCTTCAATAGAGTTCACTTTCTTAGAAGGATTAGGTGCCCTATCAGTATGCCATTGACTATAGTTTTGTAAAATGCTTTCCAATATATTTTTAGCTTCTACTATAGTCTTACTCATAAAAGCACCTCCAGCAGCAGAATCAAGTATGTTTCTAGACATGTAGTTTAAACCATTGTAGAAAGAGTGTAATATGGTCCATTCATTAACTCCATGTGAGGGACAAGTTCTAAGCATAAGTTTTATCCTATCCCAAGCCATAGCAACATGTTCATTTTCATTTTGCCTAAAAGAAAGGATGTTGTTTCTATTTTGCAAAATTTTAACAGGGGGATAATATTTCTTAATGAAAGCTTCTTTTAGATCATCCCAAGAATTAATACTACCAGATGGCAAGGAATGCAACCACTCTTTAGCTTTTCCTCTAAGTGAAAAAGGAAATAACTTCAGTTTTAGGATATCACTTTCCACATTTTTAAACTTTTGCATGTCACATATTTCAACAAAGTCATGAAGATGCATAGAGGCATCCTCCATAGCACTACCACCAAATTGTTCCCTAGTTATCAAGTTCAACAAACTAGGACTTACTTCATAACTCTCAGCATTTATCTTAGGTGTGGCAATAGCTCTCGTGATAAATTGATCATTAGGAGTGTTTGTGTAGTCACACAACTTAGTTCTTTCTCCCATTTTAGCAAGTTTTTTTTGGTATTTTTAATTTTTTATGCAAAACTGAAATAAATATGATATGATATGCAATGACACTAACAAAACAAATAAATTGCTTTGTAAGTAAAGATGGATAAGATGGTGCTCACGTAGGTGCAACCTCCCCAAGCTTAGGTGTTAGCACAAGTTGGTGACGTTGACTTTGTTGTGAGATGAATGCGATGATGCACACCCTTGGATAAATCTCTCAGCTACGATTCCCCGGCAACGGCGCCAGAAAACGTCTTGATGATCCCGAAGAGCAAGTCTTGATACCTGCAAAATAAACGGGATTAGGTTGAGACTCCAAGTGCAGAGTGTATAGTAAGTGGAAGACAGTTTTCCCCACGAGGGGTGACTCGAGGGTTTAATATCGAACTCTCGGGGAATCTGAAGTGGTAGATTTATCTTCTTATCCTTCTTTTGGTTACCTACAAAACAAGGTTAGATGTTTTGGTCCTCAACCTCACCTGTGGTTGTCAAGCACAAGGTGTAAGAATGATATCAGGATAGTTATGCAATGCAAACAAGAAATAAATATGCAATGATGGTGGATGCAATGATAAATGATATTTTTGGGTTTTTGAATGATGTATGCAAGATGAAAAGTATTTTTGTATTTTCGGATTTAATGATGGCTGAAAATAGAAAAGTGGTATATGGTGTTGGAAAGGTGTTTCTTATGATTAAAAATGGACTGGGGTTCATGGTTTCACAAATGCACTCTCTCTTTATAAAGTGGTAGACAATGGAACACACAAGTTAACATATGAGATTGCAACACAGGGTTTGATAACAAGTTACTTAGATATATGGGCATCACGTCCTAACATAGAGATCTTTTGGTTATTAACCTCTCTTATACTCCACCAAGATGCGAACTAAATCATAACACCTCAGTAATTAAGATAACTCAGAGTATAGCATTAAGTATCATGACATGAAGTGAAAATAAGAACATGCTAGATCTAGTCATGGAGTAGTGGCAATGGTCACGCCCACATCCCCGGTAGCATGGTATTTTAGTTTATCCCTAGTGAGGCAACAAAGTAAGGTAAAGATACCAAAGTGGATCGCAGAACTTTCTCTCACGTTCACTGCACTAGCCACCCCCCGTTACTCCAACTAATGCACACGTTCCCCCACACACGCTCTCATAAACATGCTTGATCAAAACAAGTAGACAAGAACGGGGTACATAATATGCATCTATACTCATAACTGAAACAAACATTGCAATCTCAAACATATATTAACTCATAAAGATCCACCACAAAGGTATTACAACGGTGACCGTAATCATGTTCAGCAGCTCATACGGTGCTAATTAGTGAAGCTCAAGAGAGGAGAGATACATAAGTTACTTCCACAAACCCATAGTCCAGAGGTGGACTACTCCCTCTTCATCATGGAGACGGTGGAGAAGTCGATGGAGAAGATGGAGACCACGCCGGCAGCGCCCCGCCGGAGTTTTCCCCCTCCAATCTGCAGCTCCTGATCTCCGTTTCGGTGTTTCTGTGTTTGTGCGGCGCTCCTTCCAGAGAACGTCGGGGGACCTTTTTATAGGCGTTTTTAGGTCAAGACGATGTCGGTGGAGCGAAGATCGACGGCAACGGAGCCACGAGGCCAAACGGTGGGCCCCACGCGGCCACAGTACCTGGCCGCGTGGGCCACCCCGTTTGGCCTCGGCCTCCGTTTGTTCGCTTCCTTCGCCCACAGGTCTTCTTCCTTCCAAATATTGACGCCCGTAAATTTCCAGGTGATTTCGTTGACGTTTGGGTCCCTGAAACATTAAAATAAGAAAACGGGGTTTTCTGCCTGTGCAGGGTTAATTCCATAAAAATAGGAAATATAAGATATTCCCAAAATCATGATAAAACATTGATATAACCCTTATATGATGCAAATATGATTGGAATATAAGCAATTAAAGTGCAAAGTTCATGTATGCATTTTACATGCATCAATTTCATATTTTTTTCCTTTTAGCATACACAAATCAAAACTAAGTCTGATTGAATTTAGTCTCTGCATTAATAATGAATTGGAGGTTTATCAAGTAATTAGAATAATGACATGAATAGTGAAGCAGCAGGACAACACAATCTTCCAAATATCTGCTAATCTTGAATTAAGATAATTCAATTATGAATTATGAAGAGAACCTTGATACACCACTCTGAACATCTTGATACGCTACACTAGTAATTAATTAAAACTATGATTTGACTGATTGAAGAATAGATAGATTGATTTAATTCATATCGGCTTACCAATAACCAAACTGCAGATTGGAGTCAGCTGCATGATCGTGGCAGGAAGACCGCCGTCAAGATTGAAATGCAGAATTGATGTCAGGGGGCCTCGGGGCTAGGTGGAACGGCGCCAGCGGCTCGCCGAATCGGGCACTCGGCGTCCATCAGTTATGGTGTCCAGTCGCCTGCTGGGTGGAGCATTGGGGCAGGCCTACGCCGGGGTGAAGCCATAGCCGATCGAACTACGAGAGTACGATCGAACTACTAAGAGCAAGTTCAATAGTAGAGCCAACAGCCGGCTATATGAAACTGCCATGTCATCAAAAGTTAGGTTTATAGTTAGCTCATACAATAGAGTTGGCTATAAGGTTGGCTATTAGGTTAGTGTTTTCCCAACAATAATGCTACACCTACGGAGGCTTACGGACGTTTTACGCGATGACAAGGATGGAGTCTGACGTGGCCTGATGACAGGGATATACCTTTCGGGTACCCTACCATGAGGGTACCTGGTGCACGTATCGACTAGGCCCAACTATCAAGAGTCTACATGAAGCCCATAAAGGAAGGCCGAAGAAGACGGAGTATCCTCCAAGTTAGACGAAGCCATAGTCGGTGTAGACTTTCCTTACTTGTAAATCTGAGTCGGTTGCGAACTCCCGAGACCCAGCCTATTATATAAAGGCTGGGAGGGCCGCCGATGAAGGGATTATGCAATACTGGAACCATCAAAACCCTAGCGAGATCGACATCTCGCCGGGACTCCATTGTAGCTCGCATATACCCTCATATCAATACCAGACAAGCAGGAAGTAGGGTGTTACTCTCCGGAGGCCTGAACCTAGGTAAATCCCTGCTTTTGCTTGTCAGCCGACGAAACTACCAGCTCTACCACGTTCTCTCCCCCGTAATCTCAACCCTAGGTCCTTAACCATGGGATTTGACGAGTTAACCCCTCGTCAATTGGCGCCGTCTGTGGGAAAGAATAGTGCTGGACTCACGGTTTCGCCGGTTCCATCGGAAAACGGCGACTCGCCGATCGCATCTACGAACGGCAACTCGCCGACTGCATCGACAAACCACAACTCGCCGACTCGGTCGACATACGGCAACTCGTCGACTCGCTCGAAAATTGGCAGCCTGCCAACTTCACCAACAAAACGCACATTTGATCCGCACTCGCCAGAAGTCCGAGAGACGTTCGCTAGTCTCGAGTCAGGTTTGGATTTAACTGTTGGAGCATTCAATTTTTTTGTAAACAAGTTTGGTACGCAGGACTTGACAGATCCACGACAACTCGCGTTTGCCGCACCCGAGGCTCCATCGACTGCGTCCGTCCCATTGTCGGTTCTCGAAGCCTTCTCATCTGCAACAACCATGTCGACTCGAGAGATCTACGAGTACATGAAAAAAGAACTACAAGGTGAGAAAGCTGAATCAGCGTACCGCAAAAATGATCTGCACCAACCATGTCGACTCGAGAGATCTACGAGTACATGAAAAAAGAACTACAAGGTGAGAAAGCTGAATCAGCGTACCGCAAAAATGATCTGCAACAACCATGTCGACTCGAGAGATCTACGACTTTGACGAACCCAAAATTCATAACGACAACAATGTCGACTCTGAGATCTGCACCAACAACAAACTCGACTTCGAGGTACACAAAGGTTTTGCTGACGCCGAGATGAGCATAGACGATGAACGCATCGACAACGAGATCCGTCCAGATAGACCACTCGATGGGCATACCGACTCCGACATGAGCCTTGATGAAGACGTCGAGTCCATGACAGGAATTGGCAGCACATGCACGTACCCATGGGTCATCCCCCATCAGGTTTACGTTGCCATCAATGGAGAATCATCTGAAGTCGCAGCCTGCCGCAGGCCTACAGAATTCCCATGCACGGTAACTATGCCGGATTGGGTCACAACTCTGACAATTACTGCTGAGATGGCAGCAAAAGCAGACAAAATCATTAAGGAGTTCTGATGGCCCTTCACATAGTTACCCCACAACGGCGCCAGAAAAGGTCTTGACGGCCCTTCGTGTGATTACCTGCGTGAAAAGTAAATGGGTTAGGTTGAGACTCCAAGTGCAGAGTGTATGTAGTAAGTGGAAGACAGTTTTCTCCACGAGGGGTGACTCGAGGGTTTAATATCGAACTCTCGAGGAACCAATATTTCAGGTGTTATCTCCTTATCCTTCTCTTGAGCACATGCAACAAAATAAATTGTTTTGTGCCCTCAACCTCACCAAGTGGTTGTCAAGCACAAGGTGTGAGAATGATAATAAAATAAATATGCAAACAGTAGTAAATATGCAATGATGGTAAAATAAATATGCAAGGATGATGGTAGTAATGATAAATGATATTTTTGGTTTTTTATGATGAATGCAAGATGTAAAAGTGTTTTTGTATTTCGGATTTAATAATGGCAGCAAACAAAAGTGATGATAAAAGTGTTGGAAAGGTGTTTCTTATGATTAAAAATGGACCGGGGTTCATGGTTTCACAAATGCACTCTCTCTTGATAACGTGGTAGACAATGGAACACTAAAATTAACATGAAAGATGGCAAGACATGGTTTGACAACTTATTAATAATATGGGCATCACGTCCTAACATAGAGATCTCAAGTATAAGTTGTTCTCTCTCTCTTATGCTCCACCAAGATGCGAACTAAATCATAACACCTTAGTAATTAAGATAAATCAGATCATAGCAATAAGTTCAATGACATGAAGTTAAAATAAGAACATGCTAGATCTAGTGATGTAGCCCGGTTCACGACCATCACCATGTCAAGACCTTCAACACTTCACAAGTCACCATGGACCTCAAAGGTGAACTCATTCCACTATGTGATTCACCATATGTCACCTTTGGATATTATACTACTTGACCATTATTCCCATTGCATTGTTCGGTGTGTCACCAAGGGTACAAGACCACGGGAAGATGGCCAAGGCGCAAGAGGAACGAAGGCCGACAAGACGGTGGCTTGGAAGAGAAGAAGGAAGAGAAGAAAAGACCCAGGCGGCGATAGTACCGCTGGGTTAAGCGGTACTACCGCCCGAGAGCTACTGCCACTGCTACCGCTGCAGCTACCACCAGAACCGGCTTCGGAGCGCTTCAGCGGTACCAACTGGTACCGCTGAGGTGGGAAAAGCGAAACCTGCCCGCACCAGCGGTACTACCGCTTAACCCAGCGGTAGTACCGCTGCTGCGGATCCAGCACGGGTTAGAGGCCCATGTAACCTCCCCCACCTACCCCCTTTTGGTCAACACTATAAATAGGAGTTCGCCATCTCAGATCTAGATAGACTATGTTTTGAGATTAGAGCTAGACTCCTTCTTCTCAAAGGTCTCCTTCCTCCCCTTGCGGGGATGGTTCCTCCCCTTGTGGAGAAGATCCCTTCGTGGATTCAAGACCTCTACTTGTAGTTTGACTACTCGCCAATCTTTCATCCTCGGATGACTTTATTGGATCGGCTCGGTTGGCCGTTTGAGAAACAACCATCCAAGATCCCTTCTTGTATCTACTTGCCGATCTCCCACCTTTGTGTGGATTCTATTGGGCCGGTTGGACCGACCGGTAAGGGAAACAGTTCTTGTATCTTGTGTGTGTTCTTGTGTTCGGGGCGTTCTTCTTGGTGTTCTTCGTGTTCCTCGCGTTCTTGCATGCGTTCGTCCACATACCGCGTCAATCCGTGAAGATCGGGCCACCCTAGAGGTCCAATCCTCATCATCTAGTCATGGAGGTAGTGGCCAAGGTCACATCCACTCTCCGGTAGCATGGTATTTTTGTTTATCCCTAGTGAGGCAACAAAGTAAGGTAGAAAACCCAAGTGGATCGCAGAACTTTCTCTCACGTTCACTGCACTAGCCACCCCCCGTTACTCCAACTAATGCACATGTTCCCCCTCACATGCTCTCATAAACATGCTTGATCATGACAAGTAAATAAGAACGGGGTACATAATATGCATCTACTTTCATAACTGAAACAAAACCATTGCAATCTCAAACATGTATTAACTCATAATAAAGATCCACCACAAATGAATTACATAGATGACCGTAATCATGTTCAGCAGCTCATACGGTACTAATTAGTGAAGCTCATAGAGAGGAGAGATACATAAGTTACATCCACAAACCCATAATCCAGGGGTGGACTACTCCCTCTTCATCATGGTGTCGGTGGAGATGTTGTTGGAGGGGAAGGAGACCACACCGGCAGCGCCCCGCCGGAGTTTTCCACCTCCAATCTTCAGCTCCAGGTCTCTGTTTCGTGGTTTCTGTGTTTCGGCGGCGCTCTCCTTCGCGAAAGCCCTGGGGGGTCTATATATAGTCGTTTTTAGGTCAAGACGAAGCTTCGGGAAGAAAGATCGACGGCAGCGGAGGCCCGAGGGCAAGGAATCTGGCCGCGTGGGCCCACCCCTTTCTGCCTTCTGGTCTCCGTTTTTTCGATTCCTTTGCGCCTACGTTTCGTTCCTTCCAAAAAAGTGATCTCCGTAAAGTTTCAGGTCATTTGGACGTCGTTTGGGTCCCTGAAACATCAAAATATAGAAAAAGGGTTTTTCTGACAGCGCAGGGTTAATTCCAGAAAAATGGGGGAGTTGTTAATTATCCCCAAAACTTAATATAAATCATGAATATAACCCTTATATAATGCAAATAACATGGAATAACATGGAATAAAATGTAAAGTTCAGGTATGCATTTTACATGCATCAACATCCCCAAGCTTAACCCATGCTCGTCTCGAGTATGAAGGTGATAAAACTAACATGGACTTTGCATTTTAATACTATCAATGGATATCAAAGGTGATTATTATTGCTACATAGAGTCAAATGATTCATTCTTCAAAGGAATAACAATATGCAAGATAAATTAGAAGTGGTATCAAATACTCAATGTAAAGATGTTTAATGATAAATTCACAAAGTGTAATATAGAAGAAAGTACTATGGACCAAATGTACGCATAATGAAAAGTAAAAACATCCTATGGTGGTCATAGAGTACTTCTTATGAAAACTGAATATAAAGGTGGACACTTTGGATAGATAAATAAGTAGAGGTAAAGCATGTATAAGTTTCATCTAACTTCCAAACACTTCTACTTAAGTTAATGCTTGCAATGTGGTAGCCATTGGTGTGGAGCTCTCATTACCCCTATCATAGCATCTTGAATGATTAATGTTTAAAGTGAAAGCAAATATGAGTGGTGTGCTTGACAATGTATTGGTTGAATGTCTCATGTCCCTTGAATACAAGTACCTACACCATGTGTTACTCACTTTGGTCCACAAAGTAAATTCAAATAAAGGTCATTGCAAGTAATAATAGTATCATCAAGAACTGCACTGGGGTACCTCTTGCCCCTTGACATGAACAAGCCCATGTCAAAACAATAAGACAAACGGATAATGAACAATCTCAGCACTCTTTTATTTACTATGGGTATAGCTTTTTATTATGAGGTGCATCACTGAATGAACACTATGGTTATGCTATAAATTTCCACCATGAATGATGCATGGCTTAGATTAGCGGCCCAGACATTTCTCTAACCATTTATACAAACTCTTTGAACTTACTAAGTATCCACATTCATTTCACCCATGATAGGCATCCATAAACAAAAGTATATGACATCAACTAAATATAAATAAGTGCAATGTTGAAAGCTTGCCATGTGACAGCACATATGGGCTAACTCCCAACCAAAACAATTGTCAATCCCACAACTTCATAATTTTAATCACAATGGTTCATGCTTATTAAATGCAATAAAAGTAAATTGTGCATCAAGTTCGTGAGAGCTTTTAACCAATTTTTCCCATGACAATCAATAACATAAGCATTTAAATTCAGAAATGTAGATAGCACAATATAACATGATAAACATACTTGGAATAGCATAAAGCTAATAGGTAGATATGGTGGACTCACTGGAAAAACTTTGGTTGAAGGTGTTGGGAAACAAGCTTTTTACTTGTTGTAATTTTTGGGCTAGCAACAGGGAGAAAGTTGACCATCTAAATGCATGCATAAGTGTCCATAGAACTAACCAATCCATGTTAAACCAAGTAAAGTTAAAATTCAACATCTAAACATGGTAAAAGATAGCTCTTGACAACACACTTGCAAATTAACATTCATTCAAAGCACATTAATTATGCAACTATATGTATCTTTTAAAATCAACTCAAACATCCCTATCCCAATATATTTAATAGCATCCAACATAATTCATCCCAAACTTCCAGTAGCTCTCTCATATATAAATGATAGTGGTGGTCTTATTAACAAACCGAAATAACAAAAGCAAATAAAAAACAGACGCTCCAAGTTTATACGATAAAGTGCTTTGATCGAAAAACAGAAGTTAGACATGTGCAAACCGAGAGTGTGTTGGTCTAGTGGGGTTGTCTTGACATCCCCAAGCTTATGGTCTTCACCATCCTTGGATAGCTCTTGGTGCAGCTCCTCTAATCCCTGTGAAAAAACTTCAAAACACCGTTTCTTCCATTTCTTTTCTGTGGGGTGATATTAGTAGTGATAAACAAATAGGTTCTTTGCTGCATAAAATCCTTAGGCAAAAATTCATATGAAGGTCCAGAGAGTATATAATGTTGTATGCCTACTCATAAACTCAATTGATTCAAAAAGATTCAAGCAAAAAGCTCAAAGAATGCATCAAACAATATCAAGACAGAATCTGTCCAGAAAAACAGCAGCAGCAAAACGCATTTTTCTACCCTACTTAAACTCGTCAGAAAAATCTGAAAACATTCACGTATACAGAGGATGAAAAGTTGAAGCTACAGTTCAAATTACATCTCAATCGGAGTTACAGATAAAAAATGAAAAATCAAACCGTGCACAGACTTCGTGCAGGCAGAAAACTCTCCGAAAATGAATAGCCACTTTTCAAACCCAAAATAGGTAAAACTTGGTTCTTTATTAAAAATCCCAGAAACAAAACTAAAAAAATGAATAGCCATGTCAGATGAGTCGTGTGATGCTTTATTTGAACAGCTTCGCACTCCGAAAATTGAACCATCATCTAACTCAAGTTCTGAAAATAATAATGAACAGCCTGGTACACATGAAGGTGCACCTACTAATGGGGAGGGAGCAAGTAAAACTATACTGAGTCCAATAGCAAGAGGACTCAAAGAAAATCTCAAACAAAAATAACCGGGTTGCCTCCCGTAAAGCGCTTTCTTTATAGCCATATAACTAGGCTTACTTACTTGATAATCAAAGGGGGCGTAGCTCATGAGGGAGTTTGAACCTTGGTGTGTCCCTCTTCCTTGAGAAGTGTTCCATGCTCTTCTTGTGTGGAAACTGAAACTTCACATTCCCTTCCTTTGAATCAATAATGGCACCTGTAGTACGAAGAAAAGGTCTTCCCAAAATAATAGGACTAGAGGTTTTATTCCCCATGTCCATGATTAGAAAATCAACAGGCACAAAAGTCATGTGTAACTCTACCATAACATCACTTACTTTTTCTAGAGCATGTCTAATGGAATCATCAGCAAGGGCAAGTTCAATAGAGCATTTCTCAATATTTTTAAGTTCAAGGACTTCATATAGTTCTTTAGATAATATAGAGACACTAGATCCTAGATCAAGTATAGCATGGTGTGTCTCTTTTCCAATGGTTACTAGTACCTTGGGGATCCATATATCCCCAAGCTTAGGTGGTATCATAGCTTCTTGATTGTACCTAGCAATCTTTTCTTTTAAGACATGATTAGCAATATAGGAACCAAAACCAGCCTGGTTAATATTAACAGAATGATCACTTGCAAATTTTTGTAAGATAGAAATTAATTCATGCAAACTACACTTCTCTAAATCAACAAATGGTTCCTTAACTTCACTAAGCATTTTAACTTCCTCAACTTTTTTATCTCTATTATATAGATTAAATAATTCATAACGGTCATCAAACACATCTTCAGGTACTTGAGCTTTTTCTAAACTTTCTTTAATTTTTTACTTCCAATATCAAGCCATCAAGTAGAATGTAAGCATCAGCAATAGTAGTATTTATGAAAGAACCCTTACATTCATTGTCTAAAAAGAGTTTAGAAGTTTCAGACAATCCTTTATAAAATATGTGCATGAGCATCCAATCTCTAATACCATGTTCCATTCCATAAGCTATACCTCTAAACCTTTCCCAAGTTTTAACCAAGGTTTCTTCCTTATTTTGTTTAAAGGTGATAACTATTTCTCTCATATTATAAACCATGGCTGAAAAACAAAACCTCTCAATGAAAGCAGCTTTCAAATTAAACCAATTGCTAAAATTCCCAGGTGGCCATTTTAATATCCAATCTAGAGCTTTTCCAGCCAAGGAATAAGGAAAAAGCTTTACTTTGATCACATTAGCATTGGCATGAATCAGGTTTAATTCTTTGCATCTTTCATTAAATTTACTAAGACGTTGAAGAGCATCTTCTTTCGGTTTCCCAGAAAAACGATTTTCAAAAATCAATTTAGTGACATTAGGATCTATCTCAAATTCTTTAACAGGGAAATTCCTATCTTGAGGAAAATTATTAACACTAAATGGCCAAAAAGTTCTTTTCTCCATTGAGCAAGTTTTTATGTGTTTTTAATTTTTATGCAAAACTGAAAGTAAAATGACACTAATGCAACTTGAAATAACAAATGCAACACAAAAATGCAAAACTAAATATAAATATGCAAACCGAAATATAAAGATGATATGCAAGACAAGAACAAAACAAAATAAAATGATTGAAGGTAAAGATGGATAAGATGATGCTCACGTAGGTGCAACTTCCCCAAGCTTAGGTTGTTACGTAAGTTGGTGATGAAGTTGACTTGATGTGAGTGATCCCTGGATAAACCTTTCAGCTATGGTTCCCCGGCAACGGCGCCAGAAAACGTCTTGCTGAGCGCTGAGTTGACGAGGGAACTTGATGCGGTGTTGCTTCTTTGCTCCCCGGCAACGGCGACAGAAAACATCTTGATGGCCCTTCACGTAGTTACCCCACAACGGAACAGAAAAGGTCTTGACGGCCCTTCATGTGATTACGTGCATGAAAAGTAAATGGGTTAGGTTGAGACTCCAAGTGCAGAGTGTATGTAGTAAGTGGAAGACAGTTTTCCCCACGAGGGGTGACTCGAGGGTTTAATATCGAACTCTCGGGGAACCAATATTTCAGGTGTTATCTCCTTATCCTTCTCTTGAGCACCTTCAACAAAATAAATTGTTTTGTGCCCTCAACCTCACCAAGTGGTTGTCAAGCACAAGGTGTGAGAATGATAATAAAATAAATATGCAAACAGTAGTAAATATGCAATGATGGTAAAATAAATATGCAAGGATGATAGTAGTAATGATAAATGATATTTTTGGGGGTTTTTTATGATGAATGCAAGATGTAAAAGTGTTTTTGTATTTTCGGATTTAATAATGGCAGCAAACAAAAGCGATGATAAAAGTGTTGGAAAGGTGTTTCTTATGATTAAAAATGGACCGGGGTTCATGGTTTCTGATGACGTGAAACACACATTCATTGGGAGACCCCAAGAGGCAGGTATGATGTAGTCAGCAGCAAGTTTTCCCTCAGAAAGAAACCAAGGTTATCGAACCAGTAGGAGCAGCAACTCTTCAGAAGGTTGTCAACGGCGCCAGAAAAATAGCTGTTGCAGGGAGTCTGGACTGTTGACGTGGAATCTGCACACAACACAATCAAACTACTTTGCCCCAACGAAACAGTGAGGTTGTCAATCTCACTAGCTTGCTGAAAACAAAGGATTAAACGTATGGTGTGGAAAATGAGTATTAAATTGCAGAGAATGAAAAAGGAACAGTTTGCAGTTTGTGGTTGTTTAATCAGTGTAAAAGAATGGACCGGGGTCCACAGTTCACTAGTGGTGTCTCTCCATAAAAGATAATTAACATGTTGGGTGAACAAATTACAGCTGGGCAATTGACGAATAGTGAGCGCATGACAATGCATATACATGACATGTTGACTACTATGATATTTAATTGGGCATTACGACATAATACATAGACCGTTATCCAACAGCATCTATGAGTAATAATCCACCGCCGGGTTGTCATCCGAGTCCCCCGTTAGTATTAAGTTGCAAGCAACGGATAATTGCATTAAGTAAAGTGCGTAATGTAAACAAACACATATGCCCGTGGACATAGCATCGTTAGGTTATCCCTAATGGCAACAGCACATCCACAACCTTAGAACTTTCTGTCACTGTCCCAGGTTAAACGGAGACATGAACCCACTATCTAGCATAAATACTCTCTCTTGGAGTTACAAGCATCTACTTGGCCAAAGCATCTATGAGTAACGGAAAGCATGCAAGATCTTAAATAACATATGAGATAGATTGATAATCAACTTGACATAATATTCAATATTCATCGGATCCCAGCAAACACAACATGTAGCATTACAATAATATGATCTTGATCATGTAGGGCAGCTCACAAGATCTAAACATGATGGCACAAAGTGGAGAGACAACCATCTAGCTACTGCTATGGACCCGTAGTCCAAGGATGAACTACTCACGCATCACTCCGGAGGCAGGCATGGCGATGCAGAAGCCTCCGGTGACGATTCCCCTCTCCGGCAGGGTGCCGGGAAGAGGTTCTGAACCCTCCCGAGCTAGGGTTGACGACGGCGGCGTCTCTGGATCTTTTCGTGGATATTTGCTCAGGTACTTAGGGTTTTCGTGTCGGGAGGAATAAGTAGGCGAAAGGGCGGCGGCTGCGGACCCCCGAGGGGCCCACACCACCCTAGGGCGCGGCAGAGGGGGGCCGCGCCCTAGGTGCGTGTGGCCTCCTGGTGGCCCTCCTCTGCTGCTCCTTCGCTCCGTCAGGTGTGTTCTAGAAAAATAGGCACCCCCGTGTAGTTTCGTCCAATTCCGAGAATATTTCCAGACTAACTTTTCTGGAACACAAAAACAGCAGAAAACAGGAACTGACACTTCGGCAACTTGTTAATAGGTTAGTCCCAAAAAATGTATAAAAGTGATATAAAGTAGATGCATAACATGTAGCAATTGGTATAAAACAAGCATGGAACATAAAAAATTATAGATACGTTTGAGACGTATCAGTTTCACAAATGCACTCTCTTGATAACGTGGTAGACAATGGAACACTAAAATTAACATGAAAGATGGCAAGACATGGTTTGACAAGTTATTAATAATATGGGCATCACGTCCTAACATAGAGATCTCAAGTATAAGTTGTTCTCTCTCTTATGCTCCACCAAGATGCGAACTAAATCATAACACCTTAGTAATTAAGATAAATCAGAGCATATCAATAAGTTCAATGACATGAAGTTAAAATAAAAACATGCTAGATCTAGTCATGGAGGTAGTGGCCAAGGTCACATCCACTCTCCGGTAGCATGGTATTTTTGTTTATCCCTAGTGAGGCAACAAAGTAAGGTAGAAAACCCAAGTGGATCGCAGAACTTTCTCTCACGTTCACTGCACTAGCCACCCCCGTTACTCCAACTAATGCACACGTTCCCCCTCACATGCTCTCATAAACATGCTTGATCATGACAAGTAAATAAGAACGGGGTACATAATATGCATCTACTTTCATAACTGAAACAAAACCATTGCAATCTCAAACATGTATTAACTCATAATAAAGATCCACCACAAAGCAATTACATAGATGACCGTAATCATGTTCAGCAGCTCATACGGTACTAATTAGTGAAGCTCATAGAGAGGAGAGATACATAAGTTACTTCCACAAACCCATAGTCCAGGGGTGGACTACTCCCTCTTCATCATGGTGTCAGTGCAGATGTTGTTGGAGGGGAAGGAGACCACACCGGCAGTGCCCCGCCGGAGTTTTCCCCCTCCAATCTTCAGCTCCAGGTCTCTGTTTCGTGGTTTCTGTGTTTCGGCGGCGCTCTCCTTCGCGAAAGCCCTGGGGGGGTCTATATATAGTCATTTTTAGGTCAAGACGAAGCTTCGGGAAGAAAGATCGACGGCAGCGGAGGCCCGAGGGCCATGATGGGGGACCCCATGCGGTCAGTGAATCTGGCCGCGTGGGCCCACCCCTTTCTGCCTTCTGGTCTCTGTTTTTTCGATTCCTTTGCGCCTACGTTTCGTTCCTTCCAAAAAAGTGATCCCCGTAAAGTTTCAGGTCATTTGGACGTCGTTTGGGTCCCTGAAACATCAAAATATAGAAAAGGGGTTTTCTGACAGCGCAGGGTTAATTCCAGAAAAATGGGGGAGTTGTTAATTATCCCAAAACTTAATATAAATCATGAATATAACCCTTATATAATGCAAATAACATGTAATAAAATGTAAAGTTCATGTATGCATTTTACATGCATCGAGTGCACAATGATGCCAACAGACGCAACTCCAGAAGAGACGTTGACCTTCCAGTACTTCAACTGGCAGGAATCACTTCGCCTGCAAAACATCAGAGCAACACTCGAGGAGCGCAAAAGGCAAGCCAGCATCTCGAGCGCACGAAAAATACAACTATCACTTAGCTCCACAGGGCGGGCGAGCCCAAGAGGCAGATCGAGGCTGGCACGCCTCCCGGAAGATGAGAGGGAGGCAATTACTCGCAACCTAGGCTTGTCATTCATGACACACGACGACGAAGAAATCCCAGTACCCAAAACAGCTGCGGGTGCTCTTTTCTCTGTGGGTGCTTACCTCAAAGCAATGCAGCCTCCGGCGGACGATCCCAACGCAGCGCTGCATCCCCAACAGCTCAAATCACTGGCTCTAGCGGTGAAGGCCATACATCCGGATGCAAAAACTCCAGGAGGGAGTCGAGATCGCAACATAGTCAGCTCGCGACAGGCAGCACACGATCGTAGTGGTCACAGTCACCACTCGGAGGAAACAAGGAAAGACACACGCCGACACAGGTCCAGCAGAAGCAGATCTCGAAGGTCTTCCAGTAGTGACTCATATTCCGGCCGGGAGCCCGAGCCATGCGGAGCCTTGTGTTTCACTCGCCGCATCCGCGAGACACGGATGCCCAAAGGGTTCAAGCTAACGTCTGAACAACTCAAGTGCACAGGTCGATAGGAACCTTCAGAATGGCTAGAAGACTACAGACTTGCCGTCTCATGCCACTGACATTCCCGCTAATTATGCAACCATTAGGTAGGTTTTTCCTTTCGTTTAGATCGGCCAGCGCCGCCGTGAACCTCCACGCCGTGCCACCACTTGCGTAGCGCCGGCTCATCATCGTCCTCAGCTTGCAGCTAGACCTCGCCGGTGTGCCACCGGCGAGCTGCTCGCCGTGAACGGACGCGCGCGCGTGACACTCACAACAACCGAGCGGCTCAGTACACGCAGGTTTGCCTGGCCTCGTCCAGAATTTTAGATCTACCTGCAGGCCGAGCTGCCTCCATCCTGTCGTCGTCGTCGTCGTCAACAGCTATGTTGTCGCCGGTAGCTCACAAACTTTCTCGACTTGCAGTTACGCTTTGTCGTCTTGCCGCTGCCGAGGTGCCCGGTGTGGACGGACACATGTGCAAGTACCCAGCTCGTGAAGGTTCTTGGATACGTATGCTTGAAAGGTATAATATTGCTGATAATGAATGGCTTAAAGGGCTCTATGAAAATCGGCACCGCTGGGTTCCAGCATTTGTGAAGGATGTATTTTGGGCGGGCAAATTTTTTTTTTTTTGGGTTCAAGGTGGTCGATTTCCACCACTCGAATAGATAGAATAGAAGGGCGGGCAATTATTTCTTCCCAATTGCGGAGATGGGCGCCATGTCAGATGAGTCGTGTGATGCTTTGTTTGAACAGCTTCGCACTCCGAAAATTGAACCATCATCTAACTCAAGTTCTGAAAATAATAATGAACAGCCTGGTACACATGAAGGTGCACCTACTAATGGGGAGGGAGCAAGTAAAACTATACTGAGTCCAATAGCTGTTAGATGTGCTGGACGCCCACCTGCATTGAGAAAAGAGTCCAAGGTCGATAAGCTTATTCGTCAAGCAAGAGAAAAAAAGAAAAAGGCCGAACAAAGGGAGAAGAAGAAAGCTGCACAAAAGGAGAAGAAGCAAACTGAACAAAAGGTATTTTGTTTTGTTCAGAACATCTTAGTTTTGTAAGTTCACTAATTTTCCACTTATTTCAGGTTCGTTCAGCTAACATGAAAAATAAAAGATCCAGTACAAAGAGAAAATCATCAGAGAATGACAATTTACATCAAGATGAGATGGAACATGAGGTAGCTATTTTTGTTTCTTCTGATTTACATATTCTAAGTTAAAATTTATGTCTTCTAAAACAGATTGAACGAACTCTTTATTTGGATGGACGAGCTGCAACACCATATGGCACCGTCCAAGTATGTTTTTATATAATAATCTATCTCTTTCTAATAAGTACTTCAACATCCATTCATTTTATGAATTGTTTGGTGCAGGGACCATTTAACTTGGGCATTAGTACCAGCCACATGAACCCAACCATGATAGGTGCAGCACCATATGGAGCGATTCAGGTATCTTTGTTTTTCATCTCTTATTTGTAATAATTACTTTGACATCCAAGTCACGGTACATATTTCTTTTGTGCAGGATTCGTTCGACTTTGGCATTAGCAACATAAATCCAACCTTGGCAACATCATTGCCATCTGGAAGTTCATCGGCAATGGTTACGCCTCCAGTTTTAGGAACATATACAAGTATGTTACTTCAAGTTCAGCAAAGCTCTGCTGCTCTGTCCAATTCTGAGGAATTACACTTTAACGGAATTGGAAGGCTCGGTGATACTATGGATCAGCGTTAGACATGACGGTGTAATTTAAAGTGTTGGATGCATATTTTATTTATGCATATTGAAACTTTAATGTAATAGCTGATAGGAACCATGGTACTTGATCAGAGTGGAGACAATCTATCTATTTGTTTCATTGGCAGTATTTATGCTTGGTTTTCACCTATTTTATTTCTCTCTCTACACTTGGAGTTGCAATATTTCTATATTGATTTCTTTGTCTACATACCAGCCACATGTGCATGGTTTACACTTGCTATAAACTTGCAGAACGGAGCAAACTTTCTCCATTAATATTGAACAAGTACATACACATGATCAGTAATGTCAAGGCTGCAAAGAACACTTTTGCACAACCGAACTTTTGATACATCGATCACAGGGACCTATTGTTGCTTCTGTACACTAGGGACCTATTTCTTCTATGTTTCTTCAGAAGGTATGTCTTGACGTTTCCTCGGAGGAACAATGTAGCCAGGCTCCTTGCAGATAGATCAAGCAAGAGAACTGAATACGCTATGATTTGTGTAAGGAGAAGTTGAGAAACAGGGATAAGAAGCAAACGAATCGGTCAGGTAGGATCGCTCATTCCGGATCTTGTTGATGGAGGAGTCTCGATCTTACAATATGCCGATGACACGATTCTTTTCCTTGAGCACGATTTAGAAAAGGCGGTTAATATGAAATTAATCTTATCAATGTTTGAGAACCTTTCTGGGCTGAAAATTAACTTTCACAAAAGCGAACTGTTTTGCTTCGGTTCGGCCAAGGATGCACAAGATGATTATCGAAGCATTTTTGGTTGTGAGGTAGGCACATTGCCTTTCAAATACTTGGGTATTCCTATTCATTACCGCAAACTTCTCAATAAGGAATGGAAAATTATGGAAGACAGATTTGAGAAAAAACTTGGTTGTTGGGCGGGCAAGTTGTTGTCCTATGGGGATCGATTGGTGTTGATCAATTCGGTTCCCACTAGTCTCCCCATGTTTCTCCTATCTTTCTTTTTAATTCCGGTTGGGGTAAGAAAGAGGCTTGACTACTTTCGTTCAAGGTTTTTTTGGCATAGCGATAGTGTTAAGAAGAAATACAGGTTAGCTAAATGGAATATAGTTTGTCGACCTAAGGATCAAGGTGGTTTGGGTATTCAGGTTTTAGAAATCAAGAACAAATGTTTATTGAGCAGATGACTTTTTAAGTTACTAAGAGAAGAGGGTGTTTGGCAGGAGTTGCTAGCCAACAAATATCTTCAGGGGAAAACGCTAGCTCAAACCGAACCTAAACCCACTGATTCACCCTTTTGGAAAGGGATTTTGTCTGTTAAACATGATTTTCTTAAACGGGGAAAATTTGTGGTGGGTAATGGCCTCCATACTCGTTTTTTGGAGGATATTTGGCTTGGGGATAGATCTTTGGCTGACCAATACCCATCTTTGTTCAGCATTGCGCGTCATAAAAATGTCTTTGTGTCTGCGGTATTAAGTCATATTCCTCTAAACATTGAGTTTAGAAGAACTTTGTCTGGACAAAATTGGGCCTCATGGATGAAACTTGTTGAGAGACTTATGAGTATCTCACTCTCTAATGAGGAGGACAGGTTCAGCTGGAACTTAACTGCGACGGGTCAGTTCACTGTTAAGTCTATGTATGCTGACTATCTACATGGATATACCCCGTTCCTCCGAAAATTTCTATGGAAATTAAAGGTCCCGCTAAAAATAAAGGTGTTCATGTGGTTCCTAATTAGGAAAGTGATCCTTACTAAAGATAATTTGATTAAAAGAAATTGGGTTGGGTGTAAGAAATGTGCGTTTTGCGCTGAAAATGAATCAGTGGAGCACCTTTTCATTCAATGTCCTTTTGTTAGGAACATTTGGCGTCTATTTCATTTTACTTTCAATATCTCTCCACCTTCTAGCGTAGCAAACATGTTTGGACATTGGTTAGATGTAGTAGATAAGAAATCTAAAGCACGTATTCGCATTGGTGTTTGTGCTTTTCTATGGGCTGTTTGGAACTGTAGAAATGATGTTGTTTTTAACAAACTTGGAGGTGCTCACTTCTTGCAGGTTGTTCACCGCGCCACGTACTGGATCCACATGTGGTCCTTTCTCCTTCCACCCGACCAACGGGCTCCTATGGATTCTGGGTGTACCCGTATTATGGCGGTGGTCCGAGCTATCTGCTGCCAGCATGGGTGGCAACACACTAGAAGGTTTCAAGATGTGTAGTCTTCCATTAGTTTTCTTGTTAGGGTTGGTTCTTGTTCACGCTGTTTGTATGACCCTTGTGTTGTAATCTGCCACTTGATACTACTTTGCTACCTATTTTGTTAATTTAAAGGTTGTGTGCATCGTTATGATGCAGAGGCCGGGACTGCCCCATTTCTATAAAAAAAACTGTGAGTCCTCGCAACGAACAGTAGCAAAAGCTGGAGGCTCAGCGAAACTGAATATCTGTCGAGCTGAAAGTTGTGCAGCATGCCTTTGCTAAGGTCAACATCCGCCAGGCAGGTGTCCGTCGCCGCGCAGCCTATGAGGGCGAGCTCTCTGCGCCGCTCACGACGAGGACGAGCTCGCCGCCCCACCTATCGTCGTCCAGCTGCCGAAGAGGAGCAGGCCGCGCCGCCGATGGCAAGGTGTAGCTCACCGCGCCGCTTCCGACGAGGACGAGCTCCCCGTGCTGCCGATGGTGAGCGGGAGGTCGCCGTCCAGCTGCCGACGAGGAGTAGCTCGCCGCGCCGTCCCGCCGAGGCGCCGATCTGTATAGGTCGCCGCTCTGCCGCCCAGGCGATGTGGGGATTTGTTTTTTTACGTTTTGTTTGCTGATTTTCTTTCGAACGGGCGATCAAATTGTCCACGCTGGCTCGCCACGTCGTTTATCTCTCCTCGCATTTAATGCTTTTACCTAGGAGCACGCGTAGAGGCTGGCTCTTGCATGAGAGCCCACTCCATCTCTTTTTCCTTGTCTCTCTCCTCCACATAGGCAAAAGTGTCACGTAGGCGGGCTATAAGCCCACTATTATACTTGCTCTAATTACAAACGAATTTTCCGGGAGCAGTAGTACGTAGAATATCCGAAGAGCATCTACATGCGATCATCAAGGCGTAGCAGATCAGGATCGATTTCGTATCCTTTTCCAAACATTAAACATGCCAAGGCTTTAATACGCCTTTTTTTTCCTGCTAAGAGGCTGGGAGTACTAGCGATTTGGGGGCCCCAATTTTTCGGGGGCATGTTCTGTCGAGCACCTCGAACACCCTCTTCGACGGGCCTGCGCCGAACCATGGAGCCGCCACGCTGCCGTGCCCTCCAAGCAGCGCCACGGTCCCCCCGCCGCAGCGCCCCGCGCCGGCACCACTGAGCGAGAGGGAGGAGAGGAAGGGGAGGGGGAGACCGCAAGGCGGTGGCTAGGGTTTTCGCCCTGCCGCTCGTGGGAGCGTGCAGGACGAAACTGAGTGTTTTCTTGGGTCCTCTTTGATCCGCTCCGATCAACATGATGCATTATATCTCTAGAATATGTAGTAGTTTTATTTTCTTGAATGTGCACTAATTTGTGTATCCTCGTGTTGTAGAATTCGGCGGGAGGACGAAACTGAGCGTTTTCTTGGGTCCTCTTTGATCCGCTCCGATCAACATGATGCATTATATCTCTAGAATATGTAGTAGTTTTATTTTCTTGAATGAGCACTAATTTGTTATCCTCGTGTTGTAGAATTCGTCTTATCGTCGCTAGGTCCAAGAAATCGACAATGCATACTATTGTGTTTAAGTTTTCCCCATGCCAGGTACTCCCTCCGTTCTGAAATAGTTGACTCTCAAATGAGTGTATCTAGACAAAAATCATGTCTAGATACATTCATTTCAAAGTCAAGTATTTCAGAACGGAGGGAGTACAAGAAACCAACAATATCTAGTAAATTTTTTACCGCTAGCATCAAATTATCACATCATCTGCCGCCGCGTTGGACCTTGGGGGAGACTGCTTTGTTTTTTTTTTGAAACTGGGGGGAGACTGCTTTGTTGACGTGATGCGAAACCAATTTTTGTTTGCTTACGCAAGGCGGGTCATGAATCTGCATGGTGAAAGCAGTGGCGGAGCTTGAGCATGCTCATATAAGAGGCCAAAAGAGTATGAATGAGAGTTAAAGAGTAGGGCCATTAAAGTCGGAAAACACTTCTTGCTGCCGAGCTCCAGTGCTCCTTTGGTAAAAAATATATTAAAAATCATATTTTTATGTTTAAAAAAATCAGAAAACATTCATACATATTGCTAATGATGTATATCACAAACGTGTAATTTTTTTGATTTAAAATACTTTATATTCTGGGCTACACAAAAATAACAAATCTTGTATATTTTAGAGGTTTGAAAGTATGGACATTTAAATCCACCAATTTATCATTTTAGTGTAGAACAGAATATAAATATTTCGAACCGAGATTTTGCACGTTTGTGGGATATAACATTGGCAACATAAAGGATTTTTTTCTAGATTTTTTTGAAATTTATAAATGTGTTTTTTAATTTCCCTTAACTAGAGGGATCACTGGATCCCGGGAGCAAGAAATCTCCTCTCCATTAAAGTATCGTGTGTTCATAGGGTAACGTAGTGCGCAATAAAAGCCGTATGCATCTCTTCGATTCAGAGGCTGGAGTTTTCCCATTTCAAAAAAAAGGTATTGTAGTGTTACTTTGACTTCTACTGCTATATCAATGCCATCATTTATTTAGATAAAAGGCGATAACGCCCAGCTTTAATTAATAAAGCCCAGTGCTGCTTAGAGTTACAAGATGCTGAAAGACCAGCTTTTAAAGACAACGAACAAAAACAAGCAAACAGAAAATGATGGTTGCATTATGTGTGACTATATATTTGTGTCGATTAAATGACTATTTGCAGGTGGTTGCATTATTTGTGCAGTGACTAAAGATTCGTTTATGTTTATCTGACTAAATGATGCCATGCAATTTCCATCAAAATTGCGAGGCATGTTGTTATTCAGTTATATGAATCTTCTCTATAACTAATATTGCCTGGCCCAAGAAATTTCTAATTATCTTGACATTCACTAGTGATGGTAGCTTAGATATTACTTCATCTTTAGCTTATGAACTTTTTTTTTTAAATTTTTAGCTTATGAACTTTTATTTCTCTTCCGGAAACTAAATGTCCAAGAACCACTCCATTTTTATCTAGGAAGTGAGTTTTTCACAATTCCGCACTAAGTTACTCCATGCACCTTTTCAAAAGTTTTGTTTCTAAAGAATTTTACAAAATCAAGGTAGTTCAATCACTTTATTTAACATTCCAAATTTTGGATGTTACACTTGTTAGAGAGATATTTGTATATTGTAGTTTCCCTATTAGATAGGGTGCTCCCTGCATATTTACACCTGTACATGTACTATATATTGTGGCCTTTGGCCCCCGTGGAATACAAGTTGCTTATTCCTAACATGGTATCAGAGCATTAGGTTTCGCACGCGCAACTCGTGCTATTTTTACTTTTCTTCCCGTACAGATCAATCGCTCCGACTCAGCCGCCGCCCGACCGCCCGTTCCCGGCCACTCCCGTCCGGCCGCTCGATTCCGGCAGCTGCTGGCCGCCGCCGGCCGATTCCGGCCGCCGCCGGTCCCCGTTCTGCCTCGAGCTTGTTGCTGCCTGCGCAGCTGTCCGTCGTCGGGTGCCCAACGTCCTCTGCTTCCCGTCGAGGCGCGAGCAGATCAACCGTCCGTGGCCGTCTCCGTCTGTCCCCGTTCTCTGCCTCGAGTGCCCAGGCGCCCAGACGCCCGCGCAGCCGTTCGTCGTCGTCCGTTCTCTGCTTCCCGTCTAGGGCGTGAGTAGATCGATCGTTGTCCCCAGTTCCTGCCACGGTCGCTACCGGCCCTTGCCCTGTGGCTGCTGTTCTGCTCAATCCTCCATCGAGCTGCTGTTGAGGCTGGTGAGATCGATCAGATCCATCTTCTCTCTCCTCCGTTGACTTCAAAAAAAATCCAAAAAAAAAATGTCGCTGTCTGCTGCTGATCCCGTTCTAGGCTGTCCCGAGCTTCCGTCTTTGCTCGGTGCTGCTCCGGGGGTCCTTGTTGCCTATTTCGTCGTCTCCCTCGATGACGTCTGCATGCCGCTCTACGTCGACTCTCGTGGCTTCTGTCCGCGGTTATGGCCGCTCTATGTCGACTCCGTCTATATCGACTCGCCGCTCTCCGTCGACTCTCGCGGCTTCTGCCCGCAGTTATGGCCTCTCTACGTCGATTTCGTCTATGTCGACTCACCGCTCTACGCCGACTATCGGGGCTTCTGCCCGCTATTGTGGCCGCTCTACATTGACTCCATCTATGTCGACTCGCTGCTCTACGTCGACTCTCGCGGCTTCTGCACATGGTTCTGGCTGCTCTCCTTCGACTCCACATGTGGCGACCACGTATTGTGATGATTGGTCCTCCTTGGCTGACGCATCTATCTCGACCTCTTCAGTGGCGTCTTTCACTGCGCGTGAGATCGCGCAACTCCGATGCCTGCTTGCTACTTGGGACTCTTCACCGATAGGTTCTGCTGGTTCTGCGACTGACTTTTCTGGCACCGAGAGACCACCTTCTTCTCATTCAGGTACATCCCCTTGGATTCTTGATATTGGAGCATCTTTTCATATGACTTACAATTCTTCCGCCTTGAGTTCTATTCGACCTGTCGAGTCTCCTGTCTCTGTTCGTACTGCCGATGGTACTCCCATCCCCGTTGCTAGTCGAGGCACTCTTAGCATTCCCGCATTTCATGTTCCTTCTGTCGCTCATATTCCTCGACTCACCATGCAGCTTTTCTCTGGTAGTCAGATTGTCGATTCTCGTTGTAGGGTCACTCTAGACTTTGATTCTTGTTCTGTTCAGGATCGTTGTACGGGCACTTTGCTTGGTTCTGGTCCCCGACACCATGATGGTCTATGGGAGCTTGACTGGCTTCGTCTTCCTTCCGCTGCCACCGCCGCCAGTCTCTCGACCCAGGTTGCCGCTGCCACCAGTTCTTTTCAGCAGTGGCATCATCGTCTTGACCATTTATGTGGTTCTCGTCTCTCGTCTCTAGTTCATCGTGGTGTTCTAGGGTCTGTCTCCGGAAACGCTTCTTTGGATTGTCTGGGTTGTAGGCTTGGTAAGCAGATTCAGCTACCATATCCTCATAGTGACTCTGTGTCCGAGCATCCTTTTGATCTCGTTCATTCAGATGTTTGGGGTCCGGCTCCCTTCTCTTCGAAAGGGGGTCATCGCTACTATATTATCTTTATAGATGATTACTCACGATACACTTGGATTTACTTTATATCCTCTCGTAGTGAGGTTCTCTCTATCTATAAGCGTTTTGCTGCCATGGTTCACACTCAGTTCTCTACACCTATTCGTGTGTTCCGTGCTGATTCTGCTGGTGAGTATATCTCCAAGCATTTGCGTGGTGTTCTTGCTGAGCAGGGCACTCTCGCTCAGTTCTCTTGTCCCGGTGCACATGCTCAGAATGGCGTTGCTGAGCGTAAGCATCGTCATCTTCTAGAGACTGCTCGTGCGATGATGATCGCTTCTTCTCTCCCGCCACATTTCTAGGCTGAGTCTGTCTACCTCGGTCTATCTCATTAACATTCAGCCTTCTGCCGCCCTTCAGGGTGGTATTCCTCTCGAGCGACTATGTGATCGCTCTCCTGACTATTCCATGTTGCGTCTGTTTGGTTGTGTTTGCTATGTTCTCCTCGCTCCTCGTGAATGCACCAAACTAACCGCTCAGTCTGTTGAGTGTGTTTTTCTCGGATATAGTGATGAGCATAAGGGCTATAGATGTTGGGATCATGTGGCTCGTCGGATGCGTATTTCCCGGGACGTGACGTTTGACGAGTCTCGTTCTTTCTTTCCACGCTCGACCACCTCGACCTCTACTGTGGAGGATCTCTCTTTTCTTACTTTTCCTGATTCTTCTCCTCCCTGATCCGGTGCTGTCTACTCCGATGCCTTCTTCTCCTCCTTCGTCGATGCCTTCTTCTCCTCCTTCGTCGATGCCTTCTTCTCCTCCTTCGTCGCCGCCTTCTTCACCCTCCCCGTCCCCGTCTCCGCCTCCGTCTTCTTCTGTTGCTCCTTCTCATCCTACTTTTCCTTTCTATTATACTCGCCGTCCACGTGTTGTGACCGAGTCATCTGATGCACCCTCTACGTCCGGTGCACCGTCTCAGCCGACTTATTCTCTTCGTTCTCGGCCTTGTCCTTCACCTGATTTCTATAATCCCGCTACCTACAGTGTTTTGGTTGCCTCGGAGCCGACTACGTATCGTGAGGCTGTTGTTCATCCTGAATGGCAGCTTGCCATGGCTGAGGAGATTGCTGCGCTTGAGCGCACTGGTACGTGGGAGATCGTCCCTCTTCCTCCTCGTGTTCGTCATATCACCTGTAAGTGGGTCTATAAGGTTAAGACACGATCTGATGGGACTCTTGAGCGTTACAAAGCTCGTCTGGCCGCTCGTGGCTTTCAGCAGGAGCATGGCCGTGATTATGATGAGACTTTTGCTCCAGTGGCTCACATGACCACTGTTCGGACTCTTCTTGCCGTGGCATCTGTTCGCCATTGGTCTGTGTCTCAGCTTGATGTTAAGAATGCCTTTCTTAATGGTGAGTTGCGTGAGCAGGTTTATATGCAACCACCACCGGGGTATTCTGTTATAGATGGCATGGTCTGTCGTCTTCGTCGCTCTCTCTATGGCCTTAAGCAAGCCCCTCGTGCATGGTTTGAGCGCTTTGCTTCTGTGGTCACAGCTGCTGGTTTCTCTTCCAGTGCTCATGACCCTACGTTGTTTGTTCACTCTTCTCCTCGTGGTCGCACTCTTCTTCTTCTGTATGTTGATGACATGATCATCATTGGTGACGACCCGGAGTATATTGCCTTTGTCAAGGCACGTCTGAGTGAGCAGTTTCTTATGTCGGATCTTGGTCCGCTTCGTTACTTTCTTGGGATTGAGGTTTCGTCCACCTCTGATGGTTTCTTTATATCCCAAGAACGGTATATTCATGATCTTCTTTCTCGTGCTGCTCTTACTGATGACCGTACTGCTGAGACTCCCATGGAGCTCAATATTTCTCTTCGTGCTTCTGATGGCGATCCTCTCTCTGATCCGACTCGTTATCGACATCTTGTCGGGAGTCTCGTCTATCTGGCTGTTACTCGCCCTGATATTTCTTATCCTGTCCATATTCTCAGTCAGTTTTTTTCTGCTCCCACTTCGGTTCACTATAGTCACCTTCTTCATGTTCTACGCTATCTTCGTGGAACGATCTCTCTTTTGTCTTTTCTTTCCTCGTTCCAACTCGTTACAGCTTCAGTCCTACTCCGATGCCACTTGGGCTGGTGATCCTTTGGATCGCCGTTCACTTTCTGCTTACTGTGTCTTTCTTGGTGATTCTCTCATTGCCTGGAAGACGAAGAAACAGACCGCAGTTTCCCGTTCAAGTGCAGAAGCTGAGTTGCGAGCTATGGCTCTTTTGACTGCGGAGATGACTTGGTTACGGTGGTTATTTGCAGATTTTGGTGTCTCTGTTACGACACCCACGACTCTATTGTCAGACAGTACAGGTGCTATTAGCATTGCACGTGACCCGGTGAAGCATGAGCTTACTAAGCATATTGGCGTTGATGCTTCTTTTGTCCGTGCTAGTGTGCAGGATCAGATTATTGCGCTCCAGCATGTGCCTTCAGAGTTACAGTTGGCGGATTTTTTCACGAAGGCCCAGACTAGAGCACAGCATAGCTTTTTCCTCTCCAAACTCAGTGTTGTGGATCCACCATGAGTTTGAGGGGGGGGGGGGGGTTAGAGAGATATTTGTATATTGTAGTTTCCCTATTAGATAGGGTACTCCCTGCATATTTACACATGTATATGTACTATATATTGTGGCCTTTGGCCTCCGTGGAATACAAATTGCTTATTCCTAACAACACTAAGTGAATGCTTCTTCTACTCATGGTCTTCTCACTGCCATCTAACGTTTTGGGGTGATATTTTTCCGAAAGTTGAGGGGTTTGAAGTAGGGGAGGTGGGTTCGCACGGTACGGCGTCCGTATGACCGATGGTGGTCTTATGCTTTTCACCCTCAGATGGTGTGATTTTGATTGATTTTTTCTGGAAAATTTCTGAACATGTCAAATGTATGGTGTGATTTGTGTAATAATTATGAATTTTGAAATAATATTATTTTTAACCACGATAGAACGGTATCGTGTGTAATGTGATTTATGTGATTATGGTGATTATTTTCATGTTGGAAATAAGTTTAGAATGTTTATATAATTTGCTTACCTAGATCCTTACCGTTAAATCTAATATAAAGGCAGTGCCGGTTGATCGAAAAAGAAGACGTGCACACGTGTATAGCTGCTATTCTATGTTATGAATACCATACAAAAGAACATATTTTCTTAGGAAAAGAAAGATAAAGTTTAGGTAACCATAAAATAAAATAAAAATTGGACAAGTTTACGGTATTGGATTCTCAAAAAAAAAAATTTGAGGGCATTGGAATTTGGAATGGAAAGCAAGGTTCCTTTAAGAACAAACGGAAAGCAGCTAGCAAGACACTTTTATCTGTTAGAAAGACGACAAATCAACCGAATTAATTAGTATCCTCCGTTTCAAAAAGGATGACTTCCATTTATGCAAAGGTGGATGTACCTAGACATGTATATAACTAGATACATCCACTTTTGCACAAATGAAAGTCATCGTTTTTACTAGAACGGAGTGAGTACGTCCCTAGTTCATAGGGAGACATATTTCATAGAACACGCTGTTGGGCTTGGGGCCTACACGAGCGCGTCGAGTTAGCGCTAGCGGAGCAGCTGCCACACACTTTTATCAGCCAGCACACACAAAGCGGCGCCGCTTTCCAACGAGACGCGGCACGCTGTCTCGACGTGGGCTCGGCGCCGTCAGCGCGTATGATACGACAACGATGGCAAGCCTTAGACGGGATGGGATCCGCGCGCCACCGCCTAGCACGAGTCCAGGCTGCAAAAGCCATGAAAAATATTCTCCCACCTACACCCACGAACAGACCTGAACTAGTACGACTAGGCCTGGGCATTCGGTTAGACCGAACTGATCGGTTCAGTACTTCGGGTTTTAAAGAAATTCGGGTTTGAGATAACGAAGACCGATCGGTTATTTAGGAAAGTACTAACCGAGGAATTCGGGGCCTGAGAATTCGGTTCGGTCCTCGGTTACAACCGAATAGACCGATAGATTGGAGAAACAAAACTAAAGTCAACGACACTTCTGAAATCGATCTGCAACTAAACATGATGCCAACGCGGGAGGCGAGTAGGTGGTTCGGCAGCCTCCAGTCCAGCGGAGGAGCGCTTCATCCAGCGAGACGAGCGGCGGCTCCGCTGCGGCCTCCGCGGTTGTAGCAAGCCGTATGCAGCGCTGGAGACCACGATCATCATCGCCAGTCAGGGTGGACAGAGAGGCGGCGCAGTTGCCGCGTTAGAGAGGAGAAGACGTAGAAGCGCTGGGGCTGCGTACTAGAGAAGATCAGCGCTACGGGAAACATTGGACGTACTATTGGGCTATTGGGCTGATGGGCTATTACGTAGATTTTGTGCTTATTTCACTTCTGTTTGGTTATCTCGTTGTTGTCGGGTAACTAAGGCATACGACCAAATTGACCGCACTAATTTCGGTTCTTAATAAATGATAACCGAATCAGTGACCGAAATTCTCGGTTCCGGTCTATTCGGTTTCGGTCTCGGTATTTTCGGTTCGGTGTTTCGGTCCTCGGTTAATATGCCCACCCCTAAGTACGACAGGTCTAGCTTAGGCGCGCGACCGCTCGCGTGGTTCCCGACCGCACGGGAGTGGGATTTAGATCGTAAGATGGCAAACGCCGGAGGAGAAAGATGAGTGTGCCCCCATAGTCACCGCTGGCCAAACCGCATGTCTTCACCGTCCGCGGTCGGTGGTGCTACCGCGCTCACCTCACCGTCCCGCCGTGCTAAAATCACCAATTCCGCCAGTCCTTCGACGCCCCGACCATCCCTCTACCCCCCCCCCCCCCCCCACCACCACCATTAGATCTCGTGCCGACGAGCACCCCCACCGTTAAGTCCATCCTCGACGGCCATCTCCTCCGTCGAGGCGTTGCCGGCTTCGTCTCGGCCGGCTCCGCTCGTGGGGTCTCTGGGTGGGGGAGGAACAGAAAGTGGGGAGAGATAACGTGGGTGGGATCCACCACGTGTAGCACGTGCAGAGAGAAACAATTTTGTAACTATTGTGCGTTGTCTGTCTAGTGTTGTCTGTCTAGTGGCTTAATGTACTAAACTATCCGGCTGCCATGTGACGTGAGATCTATAATTTTGATGTCTCCGTGAGAGATCTGTCTTACGCACACTCATTTGGAATCCTAGTACGTCCTAGAATAATGGATGCGTCTCCAATGATACCATCCTGGCCTGAGTATTGTATATCGTCCGGTGATTTATTTGCCGCGTGTGACGGTGTCGATTGCGATATTCATCGGATTTAGAAAGCAGAGTCTGTAGTTGACCTTTTTTCTTCAAAAAGACGGTTAACTTGTTTTCTTTCGAATAGACAGTTAACTTGTTTGTTCCGCCTCGAGAGACGTTCATGCTGCCGGTCTACATTAACCGACATACGTGAAGTCATCGAGAAACTCATACTTCCTCCGTATGTCTCAACTTTGTATATCTAGACATACTAGATACATGCAAATTTAGACAAAATTGATACATGTTTTATGAACGAGGAAGTATGTGAAGAGTCAAGATGAGAGAGGGGGCAAAAGTAGGGGTTAAAGGGGATTTGCTTCTCCTCGCGCGAGCGACCGCTCGCGCGGTCCACGCGACGCGCGTGGGGCATGGGTCCCACCCACGTTCACCTCCTTCTCCTTTCCCTTCCGTCCCCGCTCCCTCCCCAATTCCTCTTCCTCCCGAGAGACGCGGCCAGGCCGAGCCGGCGCTGGCGAGACGAGACTTAACGGTGGGGGTGGGGTGGGGTTCGCCGGCGACGAGATCTGGTCATGGTGGGGGGGGGGGGGGGGCTTAGAGGGATGGTCGAGGCGGCGGCGGACCGGCGGAGGGGGTGATTTGAGCAGGGGAGGCGGTTTGGCCGGCGACGACGGCGGGGTTGCACTGTTCATATTCTTCCCCACATTCTTATCGTTTTGATGTCGGAAGGGCACATGCAAGGCTGTCGGAAACCGAGCTAGGGCTCGCGCGCAACTCTACACCACGACGCCACATTCCCTACCGACGTGTGTCGGGAAAGGTCAGGTTTTGCGACGGACAGTTGGTCAGGAAAGCTTGTGTCCGATTGTTGGTCGGGAAAAGTCTAGTTTGGCGACAGACTGTCGGTCGGCGATCCTGAAGCTTTTACTGTCGAGCGATCGGTCGGGAATTCGTCGAAGCCCATCTAACTGTCGGTTGGCAAATATTGCCGACCCACCATCAGTGAGTAAATGGGCTGTGGCGGGTGCGCGCGCGGGCGAAAAAACTAGCGCCGATATTTTGGCCCACCCACGAAATAACCCCCAATTCCCCACTAGCTCTGCCCCAATTCCCCACTCGCGCTCTCTGACTCACTCGAACCCTAGCTTCCTCCGCCGCCCAGGTTCTCTCCGGCCGGTGGCGGCTCTCCGGCCAGTGGCGGAGCTCCGGCGAGTCGACCCTCCATCCTCGGTTGCGGTGTGCTCAGCTGTGGTGTGCTCCACGCACATCGACGGCACCCTTGCGCTCGGTTGCGGTGTGCTCTTCTAGCCGCCGGTGGTGGCTCTCTCTTCCCGACGCCGGTTCTCCATCTCTCCGGCGGCGGCGCCCTCGCAGGAGCAGCACCGAGCGACGACTTCTCTGCTCCTTCGGCCAACAGTGAGTCCTTCAGTTCGATCTTTGAATTTATATTTCCCTGTGGATTGTCTGTTGATTGATGTGTGTGGATTCGATTTGGTGGACTTAAATTTATGTGATATTACTTGTGAACACATGCATGCTAGCAATCTACTGCTGCCATGGACATAAAAATCTACTATTGTAAAAACTACAGTTGCATGTCCTGATGAACTATGAAGCGTCAAGAAAATGAATGCATGAAAGTAATGTACTTGCTTCCCTTTGTACGAGAGACAATCTAGAGGAGGGAGGAAGCTGAAGCTGGCGAGTTGCAACTGCCTATCTAGTATTTTGTAGCTCTATGTAGTAAACCTATCTACTATCTATAATCTACTTGCTGGTGTAATGGACCATCTTGAATCGTTGGACATGTGACTACTTTGTGTCAAAACCTATCTGATGTAATGGCCACAATATTATGTACTCCTGGATGCTAAATTATAGTTGGAATGCACTTGTGAGCATCAATATTGTTTGGTTCTTGCGTCTTATTGCAAATTATGTAATTTCTATGCGTTGGATGTCATGTTACTGCCATAAAAATGGATGCTAAATCAAATTAAATCATGTAAAACAAAATATCGACTGATTGTTGGTTGGCAAAATGAACAACGTCGAACAGTCGGTCGGGAAACGTCTACGGCTAGGCTGACAAAAAATCGGTCGGCAAAAGAGAATACTGTCCACCAGTCGGTCGGGATAAAATGTTGGTTGGTATAGAAAGGACTATCGGGAAAGAAAATGTCGGTCAGGAAAACTTTTGAAACGTCGTCCAACCATCGGTCGGCAAACATTTATCGGTCGGGAATGGGTTTTCCCGACTGGACTTACGGTGACCGACAAAGTCGGTCGGCAAAACCGATCCCCGACCGACTTTCGGTAAGCCGTTTTCCCTACCGATTTTGCAGATGGGGATGTAGTGTCGTGGTGTAGTGCAAGCTACGCTCGCTGGGCTTAAAGCACGGCAATAGTTTGGAAAAAATTCTTGAATAAATGGATGTGAACTCATGTGCACCTTGGCAAACGAAAAAAATGTACCAAGCCACGTGTGTGGACGTATGTTTCGGAGTTTTCAGCGACCGAGTTTGCAGGCTCGTGGTGCATGCTTTTTTTTTGGGACAGATATATAGTGCATGATATTTTGATGGCAAGTTTATGGTTAGTTTGTACTGTAGGAATGAACTCGTCAAGCTTACAAACCTTTTTTAATACTACACCAAACAGAAGTCAATACGGACGAAGGAATCAAGCAAAGAAACATATTATCATTGGCCGGCGAGCGGAGATATTCGTTGCTCTCCAAGCTCACGACTCATCACCGATCTTCAGGTCGTTCTCACCACCGGATGACAAGTGGAGAACGCATAATTATAAATAAGCTGATGTAACCTAAAAATAAAGTTGATGTAACTCTCGTGAATCGTTAAACTAAAGGAGCAAAACATGGCGGCGAATTGGCCCAGGGTGTTTTGTAGTGGAGCTTCACTTTCTCAAACGATGGATTAAATTATGATTGGCGTCCCCGCTTTACTAATTAATCCCAAAACAAAGAAAACACCATGTCAAGTGTCAACGTTATGCGATTTGGGTTCGTTGCACCAGCTCAAAAGCTAAAGAGAAAAGGCTCCACACACTGAAGGGGTGCTTCCACATGAAGTTCGTTTTCGGAATATCTTGAAAAAGCAATAACGTGTATCAGAGCATTTGTTGTCCATACACATATAAAGTACATAACAGAAACTTCGCAGTCTCGAATATAGAAAATTTTCGTTTTCTGATTCGCAAAGAAAAATAAAAATTTCCCTCATCCATGCGAGTGTTGAATGGTTTGTTTCCACAAAAAATATAAATAAATCACTCGGTGCCATGTAAGGTCTTAGCCCATATCTTAATGGGCTTTGTCGAACTTGAGCAACTCTTTTCTCTTTCTTTCGGCCTCTTATCCATATCCACACCCCTCCATCTCCGCTCGCGACCAAACTCAGCGCCATGCCACTGCCGCTGCCCGCCGTGGGCGCGGGCCCAGCGGCGCCGCTAGCTCCGGCCACAGCCGTCCAGCCTGCGACTCCCGTTAGATATCGCCCCGTGCGACCCCGCGTATCTCTGTCCACGGCATCCTCTCCTTCCACCTCGGCGGTCTCCAGCCCGCGGCCCCCGCCGTCCGCGAGGCATTCTCGCAAGCAACTGTCGGGCAGAGGCGACGCCCCGGCGAGGCCCTCCAAGGACAGGGTGTTCTTCCTCGACGTCAACCCGATCTGCTTCCGTGGCTCTCAACGCAGCCTCGGCGCCTTCGCGCGCTGGCTTTCCCTCTTCTTCGCGAACGTCAGCCTCCGTGACCCCGTCGTCGCCGTGAGGACACCCTCCCAGACTGTCATCTTTGCGTTCTCCCTTTAGCGATCTCTTAAACTCTCCTGTTGTGCTAGGTGTTCGACGGGCCGGGCGGGAACGAGTACCGGAGGCGGCTGATGCCGTCCTACAAAGCCCACCGGACTCGCGGCGTAGGCACCGGTGCCGATTCGCGCGTGGTCGACGTGCTCCGCGAGTGCAATATTCCGGTGGGTGGCAAAGCTAGTTGTATTAAATTGCACATTCGACAGTACTTTCTTTGGACTACTTTGATGCTAGTATCATTTTTTTTGTAAATGGGGAACTCAGATTGTGCAAGTCGATGGATATGAAGCAGATGATGTAGTGGCTACCTTAGCTGAGCAAGTGTTACAGAAAGATTATAGAGTTGTCATTGCCTCACCAGATAAGGACTTCAAGCAGCTCATCTCTGAAGATGTTCAGTTAGTTATGCCCATTCCTGAGATTGGCCGATGGTCCTTTTATACACTGAGGCATTATGTTGCACAGTACAAGTGCGATCCAACTGCAGATTTAAGCCTCAGTGAGTGTATATTTTGTCTATTAATCTGCCACCACCGCTCATTTTTTTATCATCATTTGCACTCTAGTTCTATCTTGTCAACTAATAATTTAGAAGTTACTGCTACGTAGGATGCTTTATGGGCGATGAAGCAGATGGTGTTCCTGGAATCCAGAATCTGGCTCCTGGTTTTGGTCGCAAGACTGCAGTGAAACTACTCAACAAACACGGTTCATTAGAAAAATTGCTTAAGACAGCTGCGATTAGAACTGTTGGGAAGGAGTATGCCCAGGATGTTCTCGTCAAGCATGCAGATTACTTGCGGAAAAACTACGAAGTTCTTAGCTTGAAGAGGTTTGTATTTTTTTAGATTTATAAAACACTCAAGACTATCATCTGCTCATACCCATACCTTCGAAATATATACATGATCTCTCCATTGTAGAGTCAATATAGATAGCTTAGTCTACTATTAAGCTATGGAACTTATATCGATCTAATTATCACGCAATAGTGTGTTCGTATAGTAGCATACCAGAATCAGCCATGGAACTTAAACTGTATGAAAATTGCTCTCTGTAAGGAAATAGTTAGGGGCTTAGGGCCTGTCGTTTTAAAGCATGCTGAAAAAAGAGGATGATGCTGTAAGCCTGTAATGACAATCGGGTTCAGTTCTTATATGAAGTTTCTGTAGATGGTCATAGTATTTTTTTGGTAGCAATGGAAAACTTATGCCTCTGGTGTCTGATGTGAAGTGAAGTTGTGACAACCTGAACTCTGTTTTGTGTGCCACCGCACACAAAAAAACTTACATTGTATTTTATATAAAAAACTTACATTGTATTTTCAAGTAATGAAATCAGGAGCTCTGCTTCTCAATTTGGAAAAAAAAACTTACATTGTATTTTATATATTTACTACTACAGAAGAGTGTGTCAATATATCAGCTAAGTATGGTTGCAGATATACCTTTTATAGTGGAGTAATACTGAGCTGAATTTTTCATTGCGTGTGCAAAATTGACATGTTCTTTCTGTGTGTGCAGGGATGTAGATGTTCAACTTGACGAGAGATGGTTATCCACGAGGGACACTTGCAACGACACCAGTGTATTATCTAATTTCATCCTTAAATTCAGTGATGGAAGAAGCTAAATGGCGGGTAAAACAAATATAGCACCAATTTTGTTTCCTCCTCATAAGCTCAATGTATCAGACTACCAGTAAACAAAAAACAGGATTCAATAGTTAGATGAGACGTGGTCTCTTAGCAAGGCGACTATAATGTTTGCTTGGTAAGAGAATTTTTGTCACTGATCATTATTTGTATTATACGTAAATTCACTCGTATAATCACAAGGATCGTTGCTTAACTTTGCTGCAAACAGAGGCTGGGAATTGTCTTGTCATTTGTAGTTGATCTGCTGGAGTAAACTAAAAGTAGTACTACAACATTGGTGGATCAACTGAGTAGGAAATTCTTGGTCTTGAGATTCTATGTTACTTTATTCTGGTAGCCGCAAGTTGCTGTCTAGCATTCAACGGAAGGGTCTTCATTGCAGTATCTATAAGCAAACTATGATCGCTGGTTTCCTAGACATTAATGCCCTGAATATGTCTGATATAGTAGCATTACTCAGTGTGTGTTAATGGCCATTCTAGGTTCAGAACTGGAAATGAACAGAGGCACATTTTGATGTGGTCCAGTCCAGGAGCAGCCTAGTACGTGCAGATTCAGAGTGAGGCATCATCGTCTAACCGAAGACATGCTATCTCAGCGCGCTGTCATACTAGCAGCAGCTTATCTCAGAGGAACCAACAAAAGATTTAAGAACAGTGCATCTGCAGAGCACGTCGTGGCGACAGATCTGGTGTATCCTCGGATGCTATTACTCGCTGCGAATTAAGTACTGTGTGCTAGTCTCTGTTCAAGGAAAGCTGGCCAAAATCTTGCAAAATGGATAACCAATTAACCAGGTTGTATAGGTGAATGTGATGTGATGTGCATAACTGTGATATGGTATTTTTTTTACTAAATGACCCTTAATCAAACTTAACGCTAATTGTAACCCTTCAAATAACTTTCAGTCAACTATGACCCTCGGCATAAAACGCCATAGTTTAAGGCGTTCTAAAAATATCAGAGGCTCCTGAAATCTCAGAAAACGTCATATACTTAGGTGTATCCCGATCCAGAAAAACGCGAAAATTTCTAAGTCATTTGGGAAAAGCCATTTGATGTGGCGTTTTTTGACTCAGAGGCTCTGAAAATCTCAGAATTCAGAAATTCTCAGAGCCTCTATGATTGGAAAACGTCACACCAGATGACGTATTCTGAGATTTCCAGAGTCTCTGTGTTTGAAAACGCCACATCAAATGACTTTTCCTAAATGACTTAGAAATTTTCACGTTTTTTCTGACTCGGGATACGACTAAGTATATGGCGTTTTCCGAAATTTCGGGAGCCTATGATATTTTCAGAACGCCTAAGTTTGTGGCGTTTTATGCGGAGGGCTAGATATGGCTGAAAGTTATTTGAAGGGTCACAATTAGCGATAAGTTTAATTAAAGGCCATTTAGTAAAAAAAATACTGTGATATGCCTAGTTTTTTCTTTCGTTATAATTCAACTGGGCCCAGAACCAGAAGAATGGGAACCTGAAAGAGCATCTATCTTGTTGCCTCGAGAAGCATGGCATGGCCCGGACCTGAAATCTTGGGGACTTGGGGAGCGTTTGGTTCTATTGCTCACCTAGCCTAGCTCAGCTATAGCCCGTGGGAAAATCTTGCCGTCGAGAGCTAGCCAAATTGGCTCTCCCAGCGGAAGGACGTTTTCCTTGCCCATCCAGGCTAGTTTGCCTTCAAAAGCCAGATTATTTCAACCGTACCAAACGCCCAGCCTTGCCCAGCGAGGCTACTAGGGCAATAGCCCAGGATCCAAACGTTCCCTTGGTCGCGCGCAAGCTCGTGCAAAGCTCAAAAAAGGCAGCAGGGCCAACAGTCTTGCGACCGTTGCAATCCAAACGGAATCGAAGGTCCAACCCTAGGAAACACCTTCAGCTCAAATCCTGCTCCGTTCTCTTCGAGTCTATACAAGCTATGTCTGAGGTAAGAGAGGATCAGTTTCCGAACCTACTCTGTTTTATTTTTCTCGCGTGCTGTTCCATATTGCCGTGTCACAAAATGGAGTGTCAGCTAAATTTTAGTTTTGACAAAATAATAAGTTACTAGTAGAATTTGCGTCTGGTTTCGATCACCGTTCAGCAAACACTACTGCAGGAGCGAGCTAGCGGCTCTTTCCCGTCTCCCAAAACATGGCATTGCGCTTTAGATTTTTCACCTTTCCATCCTTGAATCCCCACTTGCTAGTGGAGCAGTAGTGGTAGTACGTTCTTATTTTTACAGTGTCCTTTATTTATCCTCTGCCAGTGTCCTAATCACGGTCGCATAGGTGGGAGTAGCAGCACCTTGCTCCGTGGATTCTGACGGCGCACGGCAGATATGGCCATTGAAACGTGCTAGCTCGGCCCACTGATAATAATCGGGAAGTCGCCTTCACTCTTGAGCATGTGCTGTGTTCTCCGTCCTGAATTTAACGGGGAAATTCCCTATAACCTCCCCAGCCACTTAAAACCCCACATGTCAGCCTCAGCGGCGGGGGGCTCATGATGCCATACCCCTGCCACGTGGGGGGGTTATCGGAAATTATCCCGAATTTAACCCAGGTCTTCCACGAAGATGATTAAAAATTGCAGATTGGCTGGTTAAACATGAGTTACCCTGAAGTCCTGAACTGTTTCTTCCGCTTTGCCTGGTCCCGATTGAAGGAAGGAATCCGATCATGGTACATCCATCTGAAGACGGCGTTGCATCTTGCAGGTCGATCGCAGGCGGCGCCGAACCGGAGGAAGGCGAGCGCAACGTGCCAGCGTCAGACTTGTTTATTTACGACAACCTGGAGCCTGGAGGTCCTCGATCGGGTAACTCAGCAAAGGCGCACGCACGGTGCTATGTGTGGAAGAAGGCCCAGGCCGGAGTACTGGTCCAACTGCACAGGCGAATGATGCACCTGCTTCCTCCCTTCTCATCGCCATTATCGGTCGATCCATCGCCCGGCCGCGTGCAACGATGGAGCAACCGTCCCGCTCGTCCCAATTTAATAGCCCACGGCGGGCGTGCCCGGCCGCAATGCACGGTGATGAATTCAGCGATCGTCCCCAACGTGATCGATCCATCGGAGATACACATGTCCAAGTTTTACTTAAGTTTGGAAAAAACACTACATAGCGCCCAGTGAATTTCAGGAGCAGCTGTCGATCGCCGGCGAGCCCCCAGGCCCGGGCTCCACCACATGCTCCATTCATTGTCTACCCCTATCTCCATTTGTCCTCTAGAACTGCTCTGGGTTCGATCGATCACGGCGGTCTCGCTCCGACAATGAAGGAAGCTCATGCCTGGCTCTGACAGCAAGCATGTCTTCAGTCCAACGCCATACTTGTAGTAAGTAGGAAGGCAAGGCTAGACGAAAGCCGGTAAATGTTTCCCGAGTTGAGTTAAAGAAGATCGACACCGGACAGCATCGATCGATCGAGGACACGAGGTCAGCCTGTAGCATTAACTGACCAGCCATACGGAGCAACCCAGGGGACCGGAGACACGTAAATGGGGCACCCCAACGTCAAACATGACAATGGTGCATGTTCCGTCCAGGTCCAGCCATGGCTTTCGGGCACCTACTATATCATCTCATTGTTCCGCAACGACAAGGTCCACAACAGTGGGCCTCCGGCTCGCACCCATTGTTCCCAAATCTTTTTCTTTTGCATGCAAAAGAGCACACGGCGTGTCAGTGCCAAAAAAAAAGTTACGCAAAGCTCGCCATCCCGGCCTTCGATGAAAGGTTTTTACCAGAGGAATTTCGAGAGCCGAGCACGAGCCTGGACGGATATGACGAGAGCCCTTTCGCTCATCGGGTAATTTTTTACTCGCCGTTGTGGTCAAAGGGAAAGGTACAGGCACAGTGCGCACCGTTCTTTCTTTTGCCTTGTTTATCTGCGACACAGCTGGTTCGCCGTCGCTTTTCCCTCCGGTTTGCTTCGGGGGGCCTTGGAACAATGGGCATGGCCGGCCTTGGCTGGATGTTCCTTCTTCTCCCTCCACCCACGCTTAGTTTACGCCCATCATTAGCAGCTTTCTTGTTGCCACTAATCTGGCTTCCGCCTGCAGCCTTGTCCTCTTGCCGTTTGTTTGTTTGTTTGTTTTCTGATGCCAGGCCAGGTAGTCAGGTTATGCGTGTCTATGCCTAGACGTGTTAAAATATGTTTTCACAAAGAGACAGCAACCATGGCTCCATGGTCATCAACTCATCACTCATCAACAATTGCATGTTGACGATGGTTGTGGGTTGTGGCACACAAATACTGTAACTTTGCAATTGATCCTGAAGAGAACCCTGCTTGCTGTAAATGGACAAAGCAAATCCTCGGGTACATGGAGAGGACACAACTGCTTCCTCCAATTGAGAGGCAATGACAACGGCGAGACGAATATCACATATGGAGTAACATGGGGATTGATGAATGATGACAAGTACTTCCCCCGTCCCAAAATAAGTGTCTCATGTTTGCTCAAAAGTGGATGTATCTAGACATGTTTCATGTATAGATACATCTATTTTTGAGCAAACTTGAGACACTTATTTTTTGGACAGAGGGAGTAGTACTTCTAAATGTAACATATCCATGAAAGATTTCAGAAGATGACATGTACACACACATTTACAGAGCAGCAGATATATGTTCCTCGGTCCTTTGCTCCACATTTCTTTCTCCTCTGCTCTCCCCCCTCAACAACCCAACACGATTGTCATTATATCAGCCACCCTCTCCCAAGTCCCAACTATCACAAAATCAAGCTCACTTTGGGTTTTTTCTCTTAATAATTAAACAAATGCGGGATGTGAATCAAAAACCAAAAAAAAAAAAATGAAAGAACAAAACCAAAAAGGTTTATCTTCTTCTATCAGGAAACATGCTCCAATGGCGGTGCTATGATGAACTGTAGGGGTGGAAGCCTCAAACCGACTCACTGGTGCTCTTCACCTTGGACCTGTAAAGGAGCTTCTTCTTCTTCGATGTCGGGTTGTTGATCGTTAGGGCGATCTTGCCGGCCTCGCTCACCTTGAAGCTGCCCTTCATGATTGGCTCCTCGTTCGCGGGGACCTTCCTTGTTTTCTGCACAATGACGGTGTATCCGCCCTCGGCCGCGGGGGTGAACACCGCACCGTAGCTCACTTCCCAGCCGAGCACCGGAGCTCCCATACGATTGTCGAGTTCTATAGAGGTAGAGGATGAATTATAAGTATGGACAAGAAGAATTGAGAAGCAAGCAGCACTTTAGGATGTACAGATGGCCAACCTCAGTGACAATGATCTCAATGGTCTCCTTGGATGAAGCTTTGATGGTGAGCTCGGTAACGGCGTCAGAGGTGGTGAACTCTGGATCATCTTCCTTGAAGAGGCCTCCAAATTGGACAGGGACTTGCTCGGGAGCAATGTATCTGAATTTTGTTACAGACGATGAACAATAATCGAGGACACACGAAGAATATAACAATGAAAGCAGAAATTGTTCAATATATCGCTAGCAAAATACCTGAAGAGGGTCTCAGCTGACTTGGCCTGGCTGGCGAAGACGAACTTGCTCCTGGTGCGTTGTGTGAGGAAAGGGCTCATCATTTTGTTGGCAGCGAGATACCACCATGGCACGTTGATGAACACCTGCAGACCATGATCCGACAAAACTTATGATCCCATTCTGTTGAAATTACTGCAATCAACAATTACAAATTGGCATGGTATAAACCAATATATTACCACTTGCTCAACACTGACTCATATCAGAAATGATTAAAGTATGAACAAAAGGGAAAGATCCCCAATTTGCGCTATGATTACCAAAGCCCACGCCAAAAGACACCGGTCAACCCAAACCAGGACTCAAATTTGACACCATAAAGGTCTACTACCCTTTCCCAAAGTGCCCAAAGAACATGCTTTGAACCCAATCATTCATTCTCAACGTTAAACTGTGGACGCATAGAAACTGAATCTTTGGCAATATCAGCTGTAGCTAAATTTCAGACTACACCACCACAATTTTGAATGGCAATTACTGCAGTTATAATATTCCAATTGAACAGTTCAATGCCGGAGAGAGGCGTTACCTTCTTGGCGATGAATTCGGGGTAGTTGTCCTGGAGCAGGGCGACGGCCTGGCGGGTGACGGCGCGGTGCTTTCCGAGCATGGGCGGCGAGTTCTTGAGGTCGGTGACCTGCACCATGGAGCAGATGCCGCTGGGTGAGAAGTCCAGCTGCGACTGGATGCCGCGCTCCAGCAGCTGGATACGCCACTTGAGGAAGCGCTCCCGCTTCTCCTCGTCGCCGAAGGCCTTCTCGTAAAGCTCCTTGTCCTGGAACTCGCCGTACATGTTGTAGCACACGGGGTGGCTCTCACGGTCGGCGCCGCGGTAGAACACCACCTTCTCCAGCTCCGGGAAGGCGAGGTCGGACTCGAGGAGCGACTCGATGCCGAAGCGCTTCCGCCACAGCACCGCGGACTTGAGCATCGCCATCGCCTCCTTCACCTTGAACTCGCGCGCGCGCAGGAACTTGAGCAGCACCGCGTCCGTGCGCTCGTCGTCGCCCACCAGCGGCACGCCCCAGATGAACACGGGCTCGGCCGCGGCCGCCTCCGCTTCCGGCGCCGGTGCCTCCTCTGAGGTGGCGGCGGCGGCGGCGGTTTCCTCGACCGCTTCCGCCGTCTTGGTGCCCTCCTCGGCGACCACGGCGGCCACCTCCTCTGTCTTCGGCTCGGCCTCCTTGGCCTCCTCGGCCTTGGGCTCCTCCGTGTCTGGCTCTGCTGCTGCGGCCTCGGCAACGACCTCAACCTTGGGTTGCTCGGCCTTTGGCTCCTCCTTCGCCGGTTCCTCAACCTTGGCCTCTTCCTTGGCCGGCTCCTCGGTCTTAGCCTCCTCCTTGGCGGGCTCCTCAATCTTGGGCTCCTCGACGGCGGCCTCGGTCTTGACATCCTCGGCGGCGGCCTCGGCCTTGGCCTTGGGTGGCGGCGGCGGAGGGGGCAGGTTGAACTCGCCGGCGGCGAGCGCGGCGACGATCAGCTCCTTGAACTCGTCGAGCGCCTTTTTCTCCGGGTCAGGCAGATCAGCCACGAGGTTGCTCTCCTCCTTGAAAGAGCCGGTGGCCTCGACGGCGCCGCCATCGTCGGCGACCGCGGCCGACTCGTCAGCCTCGGCGTCCGCCGCCGCAGGCTCCTCCACCTTCTTCTCCACCTCCGCCGGCGCCTTCTCGGCGACGAACACCTCCGGGGCGGCCTCGGCGGCGGGGCAGCGGCGGCTGCCTGTGGCTGCGGCTCCTCTGCCATCTCCGCGAGCTGTTTCGAGCCTGTGCGCTGGAGAGACAGAGAAGGTGGGGGAGAGGGAGTACGAGAGGGGGTAGAGAGAGAAAGCTTGGGTTGTGTGCAGGGACTAGGGTTTGCGGAGGAGAGATATAGGGCAGGGAGTGGGAGGAGCGGGGAGAGCAAGGCTGTCAGAGTGGGGAGGCCAGCTTTGCTGCTGCTCTCTAGCTGGAAGAGAACGGAAGCAGAGCAAGGAAGGTGGCGCCGGCCGCGCCGCTCGGTGGGCCCCGCAGCATGCAACGGATTTGTTCCAATTGATGGCGGGTTAAATCTGGGTGATTAGTTTTTTTTAATTTAAATCTGGGTGATTTGTTTCTTCCATTCCACGGATGGTGAGTTTTCGTTCACAATAAGAAAAAATGAACGGTTCCGTAGGGACCATAGCTATTCACCCCTAAATTCATTTCACAATATTTAGCACCGTGGAAACCTAACTTATTAAAAAATAATCCATACAAAGAAATTCGACAGCGGACCCAAAGTGCAAGATCATCTGTTGAATGGCACTCTACAAACAGATCCTTATGCTCGACAACCGGGGTCGGCCTAGTTATTCCACGTGTCAATTTTTATCCAACATCTTGCATTTCCACTATTTCTATTTCATACTATCTATCATGTGTAAATACCTCGAAATTTATAGAATTAATCAGCAAGGAGTGGAAGTTGTGGGCGGAACCAAAGTGCAAGATTTTCTCTTGATGAGCAATTTCACAATTGTATCTTCATGACGGATATGCCGAGTGTCAGATTGGGCTAGCGATTTTGGATGTCATCTCTGCCTTCAAACCGGCACTCGGCTGAATGATCTTTGGTCGGAAGCAATCCATTTGGAGGCTGCGAAAAAATGTGAGTGAAGAACCATTTGCTCTAACGAACAAAGGGTGAAATAGAAGACTCTCGCACATGCATTATGATCTAAAAATTGCATGGGTTTTGAACATGCTATTTTTACTAATAGCTGAACCTATTATTTGGCAAAAAAATCCAAGTTATGAATCAGCGTGATCGTAGCTGACATGGACGATCGTACAAATATGATTTTGCAGATTTTTTTCAATGCCGCATTTGTAACAACTGTGGATTGTTGCGAAATCACACACCCTGCAAGGTTTTTGGACCTTGGCTACAAGATTTTTGTCCTAGATTTTAATGTTTCATAGTGTTTTCAAATGCTACAAACACATGTTTGTTTTGCTGCATCACTATTTTCAAAATGTTGAGAATCTTTTTTTGTTCCTTAGGAACATCTTTCAAAAAAAATGTTCCATAACCATATATTTGTAGGATAACTATTTTAAAATGTTACGCAATTTTTTTGCACGATGTGCAACATCTTTCTAAAAATGTCACAAAAAATCTTTGCACAGACACCTTCTCTGCATTATTTTTTCGAAAGGATGCGGTTTTTTTTTCGTTGTCTTGTAAGAGCAAGGACAATAGTATAGCCGGTTGTTGGCTATAAGATGGTGCCATATCATCTATAGCCAAGCTAATAGCCAACAAGTATAATAGTTGGCTATAAATATGGACTACTTTATTACTAGTTGGCCCACCTTACACTCTCACAAAGTGCTTAGGGCATCTCCAGCCGTCCCCCCAGCGCACCCAGGGCCGATTTTAGCGCCGTTTTGGCCTGGGAGCGCCGTTTTTTTCGCCCAGTCGCCCCCCAGGATCCCAAATAGCGCCGGATCGGCGGAAATTAGCGCCGGCGCTCCCATGCCAAACCCAGCCCACCGGGTTCGGCCTGGGGGGGGGGTAAAAGCGCGCGTGGGCCAGCGCTGTCGGCGTGATAACACATATCCCACCCCCGCGCCGCTTTCTTTCCCCCATCCCTCGCGTCGCCGCGATGTCGCCGCCGGCACCACCCCTCCCCTCCGCCGCATACGACTAGCTAGGAAGTCGCCGCCTTCTCGCCCAATCCTCCGCCGCCGGCCGCCCCTCCTCCCTCCGCCTTCATCTCGCCGCAAAGAAGACTCCATGGTGCAAATGTTGATCACCAGGTGCCGGCAACATGGGCAAACTTCATGACTATGCGCCAGGAGATTCGAGACTCCATGGTGCATACACAACTGCAGAATGATCTGGTGGAGCACCTATGGAGGCGCAAAGGCAATGGCCATGCCGATGCCTAGTTTGTTCTATTTGCTTGCATTGTTGAACTATTTGTCTATGGATTTGTATGTTGAACTATTTGTGCGTGGATTTGAATGTTGAACTATTTGTGTGTTGATTTGTATGCCGAAAGTTTGGCCGAAACTTGGCCGAAAGTTAATGTGTCGGTTGATTTGTATGTTGAAAATTTGGCCGAAAATTGGCCGGCTGAGTTCGGCCTGGGTTCGGCGACCGGGAAAACGCCGAACCCAGAACGCCAATTTGCGCCGGCGTTCCCCCAGGCCGTCCAAAAAGGCGCCGTTTTTCGGCCTAGGAGGGCCGAACGGCTAGAGATGCCCTTAGGAGCACGTGCTGCAACTAGGTCTTGCATGAGAGTCCGCTTCCACTCTCTCCTATTCTCTCTTCTCCATGTAAGCACACATATATTAATTAAATCTTTACAGCCTGCTGACTGAAACTTATTATACTTGCTCTAAGATCTCCGGGAACAAAAAGAGATTAATTCACATACTCCAATTTTTTAATACTCCCTCCGTCCTTGAATACGTGTACTTCTAACTTTATACTGAGTCAAACAATTTAAAATTTGACCAAATTTATAGAAAAAAGTAACAACATATCTGGCATAACATTGATATATTTTGAAACTTCATTTCAAGATGAATCTAGTGAGACTAATTTACTGTCATAAATACGGATACTTTCCCTATAAAATTGGTTAAAACTTAATAATTTTAACTTATCCTATAGGTAGAAGTAAACTTATTCGAGAACGGAGGGAGTACGTTCCAACACTAGTAATCAGCAAGATTTTGTAAGCACGAAAGCTAAAGCGAAGTAATCAAGCGGCCGTCATTGGCCAAACTTGCAGGGTCACACATCACGCACTCCCTTGCTCCGTCGCACGAGGCTGCCAATATATGGATTCCAGTAAGAAAAGCGCGGTGGTATTTTGTTATCTTATGATTTAGCGTTTGCACGGTGGTGTATTTGTTGTCTTGTGATTAGCGTTTTATAAAGCTACTTGGATTCTTCCTAAGATCCTAGCAGTAGCTTTCTTTCGAACAGGTGTCCCGATAAATCGATATCTTAACGCGAAACCCTCGTCAGGTGTTAGTCGCTGTACACGAAGAATTTCGCGGCGCACTGCTGCTGTGAGCTGGATAATGAGAAGGACACGAAGCTTGGGACGTGTTAGCGGAAACTAGAAAATGTTTTGGCTTAAATTCCATCGAAATCAACGGCTGCTCGACATGAAAACAGGACATTAAAATACAGGGTGCAGCCTGTTGATATCAAGGTTTTCATTGACCGATTCAGAAAACTAAGGCACACCTCTGTATGCGCCGGAGACAACGCCTCGAACCCTCAGTTTACTCTACATTCTGTAAACGCTTCTCCCAATGAAAAACCACAATTACTACACTATAATACTGTACTAAGCTTGCAGCAAACAAAGCATCCTATGGCATTGCTAATGCCAAACCGGCAGCACACTGTTAGGAAATATATCAGGGCGGTTTTATATTCCATATATTGTAAACCGAATATGCTGCTTATAAAGCATATCTCGGGTTTCTTGTGTGTCAAGCTGATCTCGGATCAGATCAAATCCCTGTAATATCTCCATGTAACAAACTATGCCTATGGCACCTTATAAACACGCAAGGCATGCCGAGAACAAGGCATCGCTTCCCACAATAATCTTTACATGGTATCAGAGTCAAGAGGTCTCGAGTTCGAGACCCCGTTCACGCGGATTAAAAAAAGGAAAAAAAAGATCCTGCGGGCTGCTCCTATCCCACGCTAAGGACTAAAATAGCCTATACGTAAGGGGAGTGTTGAATATAAATATATTGCCTAGCCCCTTTCCATCAGTTCAGACTTTTGGTCTAGATGGCTGGTGCAGCAATTCTATATGGTATCAGAGCTCCTGGTCCCATCGTGTACACGCGGCGTCGTGCGAGTGGGCAGACGGGCGCCTCCAGAAGGCCGACCATGCATGTTTTTGTCTCCTCTGCTAGCGATGCAGAACAGGGATCTTCTGTGCCACCCGATCCTGCAACAGCTCCTACAGCACGAACAAGACTCCAAAAGGGTATTAAGCAACCAAAGGTTTGGACTGATGGATGTGTTCGATATAACTATTCTGTGTGTACTACAGGAGAACCAGCAACTCTCAAGGATGCTCTCACAAGCCCGGATTGGTGCAAGGCTATGAATGAAGAATATGAGGCTCTCATGAAAAACAAGACTTGGCACCTTGTCTCCCCTCACATTGGTAACAAAAATTTAATTGATTGTAAGTGGGTCTTTCACATCAAGAAAAATCCGGATGGAACTATTGAGCGGTACAAAGCTAGATTGGTAGCCAAAGGTTTCAAACAGAGGTTTGGTATAGATTATGAGGACACTTTCAGTCCAGTTATAAAAGCGGCGACCATACGACTTGTTTTGTCAGTTTCAGTTTCTAGAGGCTGGAGTTTACGACAACTCGATGTCAAGAACGCGTTCCTTCATGGTGTTCTGGAAGAGGAAGTGTACATGAAACAACCTCCTGGGTATGAAGATACAAATGCCCCTCATTATGTGTGCAAATTGGATAAACCTTTGTATGGCCTCAAACAAGCTCCTAGGGCGTGGTATTCTCGACTGAGCACCAAGCTTCAGGAGTTGGGTTTTTCTCCTTCCAAAGGAGATACATCTCTCTTCATTTACAATCAGTCAGGTATCACAGTCTATGTTCTAGTATATGTGGATGACATTATAGTTACTGGTTCCTCCAATCAAGCCATTTGCACACTAGTAGATGATCTTAACAAACATTTTGCCATCAAGGATTTGGGAGATTTACATTTCTTCTTGGATATTGAAGTAAGGAAAATTGAGAATGGTCTTGTTCTTGCTCAAGCAAAATATGCAGATGAGTTATTAGCTAAAGTTGGCATGAATCATTGCAAAGCTTTTTCCACACCATTGTCTTCAACCGAAGTATTATCACTTCATGAAAATGAACTACTAGGGCCAGAAGATAGTACAAAATAAAGAAGTATTGTTGGAGGTCTTCAATATTTAACCTTGACAAGACCGGATATTTCTTTCTCTATCAACAAAGTATGTCAATTCTTGCATGCTCCTACCACTGTTCATTGGACAGCTGTAAAAATAATTTTTCGCTATGTCAAGGATACTATCACCACTGGTATTACATTTCGAAAATCAATGTCCACCCTCATCAGTGCTTTCTCGGATGCCGATTGGGGTGGTTGTATTGATGACCGAAGGTCCACAGGGGGATTTGTTGTCTTCTTTGGACCTAATCTGATTTCATGAGTGCCCGGAAGCAAGCCACCGTTTCATGTTCTAGTACAGAAGCAGAATACAAATTTTTAGCAAATGCCACAGCAGAGGTAATATAGGTTGAAACCATTCTCAAAGAACTTGGTGTTAAGTTAAATGCAACTCCTTGCTTATGGTGTGATAATATGGGAGCTACATATCTGTCAGCTAATCCTGTCTTTCATGCAAGAACAAAGCACATAGAAATTGATTTTCATTTTGTACGAGAGAGAGTTGCACAGAAATTGTTGGACATCAAATTTATCTCCTCAAAGGATCAAGTTGCTGATGGATTCACAAAGCCATTGCCCAAGAGAGAACTCGAAGCATTCAAGCATAATCTAAACTTGTCCAAGCTTTGAAACTTGTCCAAGATTTGATTAAGGGGGTCTGTTAGGAAATATATCAGGCGGTTTTATATTCCATATATTGCAAACCGAATATGCTGCTTATAAAGCATATCTCGGGTTTCTTGTGTGTCAAGCTAATCTCGGATCAGATCAAATCCCTGTAATATCTCTCTGTAACAAACTATGCCTATGGCACCTTATAAACACGCAAGGCATGCCGAGAACAAAGCATCGCTTCCCACAATAATCTTTACACACACGGCTGCAGGCTCTCCCATCCACGTGTTGGCACATAGGCTGACAATTCAAGCAGGCCTCAGGTGAGAACAAAGTGACAGTCTCCACATAAGAACGGCTGTTAATGTGGCATTTACCGGCACTGGGGTTAATATAACATCAGCTCCTGCTCCTGTCGTGTTCTGTTTCTAAAGACACTGCTCCTGTTTTCAGATAGACCAGGCATACGTCCATCAGGCAGATTGGCAGCTCGTTGCGCAGGTGAACTGAAAACTTCAGATGCAGACACCACCCATGCGTGCACCATGTAGAACTTATGTAATGACGCGTCGATGCATGGCTGAAACGGGCAAGGATCCAATGTAGCAGTATTCCTTTTTGAAAAGATGATGAGGTTTCCGTTGGTAAGAGTATCCAATGTAGATCCATCGCTAAATGCTAATCTGAACTCTGAAGCATCTAGACGTTGGAGGATGTCCGAGTATCTCGCTGAGTTTCACGTGGTCATTTTCTATTGATCCACTAAGTAAAACGCCTAACTAAACCATGTCGCCGTTTTAACCATCTACCTTATTATTCTGGCATCAGAACCTGAGGCTCTCTTCTCTTCTCTTCTCTGTCAAATGTCACCAAACTGCGCCACACAAGATTCAGACAGAGATGTTCAGACATCCACTCTGTCAATGCTAAATTTGCTTATTCCCAGATGAACCCTAGACTAAAAGAAGGAGAATAAGGTTGGTACAGTAGCATATTGGACAAATCTAAACAAACAGGAATCTGGTTACAACCCATCAAACCGAAAACGGGAACCGCCTTCCGACGTGTGATTGAAGGAGAGGGGCACCATGCATCCCCTGCTTTTATGCAACCATCAGCTGGCTGACAGCTTCACACAATGATCTCTTGAAGATACTATTGCGCAAGCATGCATTCCACTAACTCATGCAGCACCCCAGAAATGGTTACCTGAAATTCATTCATTCATGGTCCAGTGACGTACGTACCACCGAAAAGCAATGAGAGCACCTAATTTAGAGTGCTGCTAGTCCATCATTTTGTGGGGGTTGCCGCATGTAATTAACACCATTGGTGCCCAGCAAAGTGCTCCTTGTACTACTGCATCATGTCCCTAATCAAACTATGGCCTCATGGTACGGTAATCCATAACTAATTTTGAGTGCGAAGCCTCTCCAAAGTCCAATTTGCGAGACTGATTAGCGAAAACAGGGATCAATGATTGATCCGGGCATAAAACAATCCTGGAATCAAGACGTTAGGAGGGCTGATTGTGACAGCGATTGGAAATAAACACAAGACAGTGTGTTTGGAGGGGATTATTAGGCCATGTACCTGTAATCCCCAGCTTGTGCAAGGCTGGGAGCGACAAGACAATCAGACAACCAACCTGATTACCTGACGGCATCATTCCTTCTATTCGCCAAAGTCCCAGCTTGCATGCTGGTAAGTTAATTGATTAAATTAGTCTACGTAGTGGAGATTATATATTATTAGAATATTAAGGGATCGTCATGGACCAATTGAGCACCAGGCCTACCTTAATCGGCCGAAGATTAGAGTCTAGTACAACTGGAGGACCTGGAAATTATAATGTGACCTCCACTAAACCAGCCCTGATTGGATTCGGAAGAACGTGGGAGGGGGCCAACCGGTTGCTGTACAGAGGCCCTCCCGAGTTCCAACGTCTATGTGTTGTGCTTGTCGTGAAGACCGGAGATTTTAGACCACTGGCACATGATCGGTGTCCCATCTGGATTTCTTTTTTATTTGATCTCCCATGCTTTGTTTTCTTTCGCCTGCCTTGATATATATACCGGATATTGTGCTGTTGCGTAAGACCAGTCTGGGAAGTAGTCGTGCCGTTGGACTGATCGATCGATCGTGATATGTGCCTGTGTGGGGATCGCTGGCCGCCTGCCGTGTATCGGTATGGCGAATCTGCGTAGTGTAAATCCATATAAATATAAATTTCCGGAACATTTTGTAAAAAATTAGGGTTAGGAGCTAAATCGGCCTACCCTCTATTCCTCTGACTTATCAGTGGTGCCGCTCACAATGCATATTGAGGATAGAGGGTGAGAACTTTATATACTCCAATTCCAGATAAATCAATCTGTTTTCAGATAGAACTCGTGACATGTTAGACCAACCACAATAACTAACAGCCAGTTCCGAGCCTATAACTGTTAAACAATTAGGTCCCAGCACGCACGTGTGAGTCATGCGCCGAGTTTGAATACACAATCAAACTCGCAGGCTTTAACAATTCATAGAGCCAATCTTACGGACAACCTGACATTCCACTCTATACAGTTCCCGGGTATAATTACAGCATATTCATATACACTGTGTTCCAGTATAGACGTGTCGGCTTACTTAAGTATATATTTCCTTAAGTACAATTGCACATCAATAATTCCCTGTTATTTCCGTGACACTTCCATACTGAAGTTTAATTCCGGACAATGTAGTTGATATATAAAATGTTGCAAGACACAATTTTCTACATCTCCCACCTGACTGAAAACATTTTATTTCAGCTAGTGAATTCCCATGCAATTAACATGGTGAGTGGTTAATTCCTTCCTTCAGTGCACTCACGTTGCACATAAACTTTGTGACTTTTGGAGCCATATTATCACAAAGTAACTGGTTATGATGCACCTTTCTACGACCTTAAGTTCATGAAGAAATTTCCTTAGCCATAAAACTTCCTTCAATGCTTGACATGCATCAAAGTATTCATATATATTACGTAAACAAAAAATATCCATGTTTTCATTGTAAACAATAAATACCTACAAATGTAAATATTAGCACATAACATAAAAATAGATTACCTTTCACGAAGATACTATTTCCAAAACATAATGTCATTATATCCACGCGGTTGGAGGTTAAGAGCTTCAAAGAATGAATAATCCACGTTCCCTTGCGCCAGCAAGTTCTTTGTTGTGATTCCAACAATCTTTATGAAATTCATATTCCGTTTGCTAAAATTCCAGCAAATTATTTTCCGTGCTAATCAAAACAGCAACAATTACAGTGGCATGGCTAAGTTTAGGTCGCAGTTTTAATGTCCCACAATAACCGTGGTATGACAATTATTCTTCCTTTTTCCTCGCGAGTTCAAATATAATTCCTCACAGAGTATCATTCCCTTAATCAAAAAAGGTACGTGGCAGGTTTGCACTTCTCCATAGAAAAATATATCAAAATATTATCTATGTAATTCCACTCCCAAAATGCAGGAAGCTTTAGACATACCTTTCATATGAAAGTTAAAACTAAACCAAGCTTTCACTTCCATCAATGTGATATTTTAAAAACAATAAGAACATAGTTAGCAAATATAATGATTACACAAAACAATTAACACTAACCTGTGTATATGATTGTCTTCCATCATAAATAAAACCATTATCTTCCATCATAAATGAAACCATATGAGCTGATATACCATTGATGTGAAGCTTGTTGCAATAACATGAATTGTATTCAGTTAGCAAATCATGTCATTATTCCCACCTCCTCTAAATTCCAGAGTTTCCACGAAGTATAATTTTTTCCTTTGTGTAAAGAATTAAACAACAACACCTCTAAATTTTAGAGTTTCCACAAAGTATAAATATTTCTTTTGTGTAAATAATTAAACAACAAGCTTAGAATTGTAACTTACACTAAGCATGTTGCATTAAACTTCCATCGAAATAAATCCATTAATAACCTATAGGCATGCGTTGTTTGGTAAAATAATAAGTTCCCAAGCTTTTCCTTCTCATTGAGTGTATTGCTTCCCGCAATGCTTCCATCCATAGTTAACATTAGCAGCAAGTTTAGTAATTTTCTTTCCTCTAAAACATAGAGTAACTTCCTCAAATAACACATAATAGTAGCCAAGATATGATGGTCCAATTTAAGTCCTCCCACTATTCCTAAGCATGTTAGTGTTGGGAGTTAACTTGTGTTTTCCATTAAGTTTAGCACATATGAAATTCCAGTGTGACTATTAGTAGACACAACATTCGTGAGAAAATATCATATTCCTACTTTCCACCAATTTTCCTTTTTCCAGATAAAAACGAAATACCATACCATATTCCATCCACTAGAGTATAAACATTAAAAATAAAATCTTGGTGTGCTATGTAGTAAACAATCATTCCAATTCCATACTACCAAAATATAAATAGAATACTTCCTTCCAGTTCACAAAATATAAACAGTGACTGTGATAAATAATGACTTACTTAACAAATAGTAGTATGTAATGATTTTCATAATCAAGTGAATAACCAAGAGTTGTATTCCTCCATTTAATCATGGAGTATATGACATAAGACATTGGTGAATAATTCCATGCTCACTAAAATAATTCAATTAATATTCCTGAAGTGTACTTCCCCCATCAATCAGTTTTCAAACCTTTAAATCTTTTGATGATCTGATTTTCCACTTCAGTACGAGATATTAATACAATAAAACCTTCCAGCTTGTATTGTAAAAGATATAAATAACCATATCAAGTGCAATCGTGAAATAGAATAAATATATATAATCACCTCAAGTAGGAGTGTCCAAAAATACCGTAAATATATGTCGATGAAGTATCATAATCCACCCGCTTAAGTTTAGAAATCCAGAATTAATAATCCACTAAATTTGTTCCTTGATATGTGACCAAGTCGTAAATGAGATAAAATAATTGAACCTCAAGTTGGGAGTGTAAAACCAAAGTACCACAAATGTCACATAATAAAATCCCATAACTTATGTTCCTCCCACTTAAAGTTTATAATTCCAGAATTACAATACTCGTAATTCTGTTTATAGAGTAAGACCAAGTCGTAAATATCATCAACAATAAATTTCCGAGCATGTGTTCCTTTTACCAGTATTCCTCCATATCGAGTTATCTTCACAAAATGTACAATTTGTCCACCAACTTCCAATGGATTGTCAATATAAATGAGACCATTGTGTTAAATTCCATAATGCAGTAATTTCCCATCGAGCAATAATTCCACTCTTCCTTTTCCGAATAGCATACATAACCAGCAAATTATTATAGAGAAGCATGAATTAAATTCCTTCTCATCCTAGGTGAATATCATGACCTACAAAATAAAATGATACCTTCCCTCCAAAATAGAGTATAATGACATAATTTCAATTTCCAATTCCAAAGTATATAATGAATTATCGGTTGTGCCAAGTGCACCCGTGTATTTTCCTTTGGAATTGTTCACTTGCCGCCACATTGATATTGTGTTCCATCAAATTATGACGTAGAGGCAAATACAAACTATTTGGAGAAGTATACTTGAACAAATATTTAGTGCAAATAATAACAATGGACATACCGTTGAGTAAATATTGATATCTTTTCCATGGACTGCTCCACATATTCCTCCAAAAATAAGTGATGTCAATTTCATGATAAACATGCTTCATTTTTACAAGATCAACCCCGTAGCAATTAAAATCAATTAATAAATAAAAAATTATCCAACAAAGATTATCATTCAATTTTCTCGGAGCGTGTTCCAATTATCCGACAAAGATGGAGCTGGACATGGTGGAGGAAGGAGTATCCCAAGAAACATTGTGGCTGCAACACTTGCTAGCAGCGGTGGATAGATATGATCTCCAACGGCTGAAAGTGCTATGCGAAGAGAATTTGTGTGAACACATTGACACTGGTTCGGTGACTACTATTCTTACTCTAGCGGAGCAGCACAACTGTAGTGGATTAAAGGAGGTATGCTTTGATTTTCTCATGGCTCCTGCCAATTTGAAAGCAATTTGAAAGCAATAACTAGAACCTGTCCCTCTCTTCTCAAGGAGCTAATTGCCAGGCTTGCCATTTAAAATCGACAATAAAGGGTCAGTATTTCCTGTACTCCTTAAACATACTACTCTCCTTAAACATACTACTCTGAATTCTGAAATCCACGTTCTTGTTTTCTTGCCACCGTTTGATGTGCCTTCATTTTTTTTTGCGGAACAAGGAACTGATATTATCAACCCGTTCTTACAGAAAGATCCAGCAACAAAGGAAAATTACAACAAGGTCCTCTGGAACCCTATGCCGATGGCGAGCCAGATGCCGCCGGTGGCGCGCCGCCGCCGCTGCACCCCTTGATGACTTGGATCAGGTGCAACCCCTCCGCGGACAGGAAGTCGCCGGTCGCTAGCTCCAGAGAGCTTACATCACGGACCACCATCTCCACCGCGAGCAAAAACATCACCTCCTTCTTCTTCTTATTCGACGAGATCCGGCGCGGCCGCCATGCCGACGCCGGAGAGGGAGCTACGAACTCACCAGATCGAAGATCTAGGGAGCTCGGGGAAGACAAAGACTCCACCACGAAGCTCCAGAGAGCGCCGCCGTGGGAGGGGAAGAACTTCGCCTTAAAACGCCGCTCCGACCGCACCGCCTCCTCCTCAGTGCCGCCGGCCAGCAACCCAAACAACCCTACACTATATACAGGCCGTGGATCGACGATTCCCCACCCTCCCGCCGCCGGAGCGGCCGCCGGAGGGACAGGAATCGCCGACCCGACGGCGAGCAAGGTGGATTTCCGGGCGGTGTTCAGAAAGTCGCCTTCTCTACTGTAGCAGGAGAAGGGGAACGACCAAGCTTCGTTATCTTCATAGACTTTTTACTTAGTCCTGTGCATATTTACTTGATTTTGTTTCCTTATTTATGTATAGATTATATATATAATGTTTTGCACTGTCATTTCTCGATCAGTTATGACATGACCCTTGTTTTTGTTTCTTTCAGGTTGCAATTCTGGTGGATAAGGCATGGTGATGGGTGGATTGGACAACGGTCTAGCTAGCTAGTTGATGTAATTTTGTTATCAGATATATCATTGCCAATATATAGCTACCCTCAAGGATTATTAGTAATATTTTGTACAACTGGTATTTTAAACCGGAGCAATGTCATCAACCTTGTGGTTCTTGTTAGACTGTTAAGCAATTGGATGGTCTCTTCGGTGTTGAGTGATTCAAATCGAATTTCCTTGTATAACATTAATTTCAGTTTTGTGCCATCTATGTTATTGATTTAATCTAGTCCATCTTTCCCGCTTTAGCCTGGAACTAGGAATCCAGACCTGCCTCATCCTTTTTTTTTAACAAGTTGAATGCCCGTGCGTTGCCACGGACCATCAAGTTTTCTTTCCTTCCTACCCACGATTATGTTTCGTAGTTACCCTACTCCAACAAATCACCATTGTACTTCACTACTTCGTAGTTCGTAGTCACCCCACTCCTATGTCACCATTGTATTACTCCTAGAAGTCTTGTTTACACATAATGAAAGATGCAGCACTTTTAAAACAATGTTTGTCCTCATTATTCTTTCACGAGAACAAAGGTATCACACTGTGTTAAAAAAGTATCACATTTGCGATCGCAATAGACTTGAATAAAAACAAATACAGTGTATAGCTCAGAAAATTAGATTGTTTTTTGTAAAGAACCCTTAATTTGCTACAGAGCGAGCCAAATATTGCAGCACTGATGAAGAAGTTGTTCTCTAGTTTCCAATGTCATCTCTACAAATATCTATCCTCATGGTACCTTCGTTGTGGTGAGTGGTGACCATACCACTTGCTTATCTGATCTTCTTTATCCCCTTCTTGTACCCCACTACATAAGATATGTATCCATCTCCCTCTCTGTTTTCCATCCACACTTCGCCTTTCCATCTTTCCTGCCCAGCTTTGGTCCACCTTTGATGCCCCGAAGAACCTTTTTTGCCTATAAATTTACAGTGTTTCATTTGTTGTAAGAAAAAAAAAGCTATCAAGGCCTACATTCAATATATACAGAATCTCAAAAACAGTGTGCCAAACAAATTGAAATTTACAAAATCTCAAAAACAGTGTTGCATCACTTATTCTTTTGACTATATTTTGTCTCCTCGGAGTGGACATGTAAGGAAACCGAGGCAAAATAATTACTTTCCTGACCAAAGGCATATCAGAATTAATTTCTTAGTGGTGGTGGTGCAGCTGCAGAATTACTTCTCCAGAACCACATAAATTTCAATGTCACAATTCATCTTATGAACCGGCTAAACTACAAAACCATAAAGGGAATATAAACTACAAAGATGAACTCAGCTCTCTATGGTTTGTGCAGCAGCGATAGGGATCTATCAACAACATGTCAAGATCTCGCAAGGATGGGAGACGTCTGGCTACTGCACTTGCCGCCATCTGGCCACTGCTCTAGCAGGCCCTATAATTGGAAGACGAGCATTGAGGATTAATTTTCCTTCTTCCATCTACACACTTAAACATGCCTATACACGCCCCACAAGAACATGGAGCTTCTCAGAATCCAGACCATATTTCTGCATGCATTCTGATAATTTTGGGTTTATTAGTTGTCATAAATCATGTGCAAGAACACTTCAAGTTCTTCAGTTAACACAACTTTGGTTTCGTATTTTACCCACTGCATTCTCGTCAAGTCATAAAAAAATCTCTTTTTTAACACTTTCTGAATCTTAATAAGAAGGACCAAATGATGTGCCTGACCTTGACACCCTTGAGGACCAAATGATGGTGCATTAGCCCTGGAACACCCATGGATGTTGGTGGCAGAGATGCAGGCGCAGTCTGAATTCCAAATACCGGAGTCTGCATTAACAGATCATCAAGTAATAAATACTTAGAAAGACAAACCGATGTTTTTTTTAGAATTGTTTCCGTGAAGAACTGAAGAACACACCTCTCGCTGCTCTTGCATATGTTGTTTGTCGACATGGATGGAAGACTTGCATCAGACGACATGTCTGCTGGCTTTCCGCTAAGACCGTGTTACACCTTTTGCCCGCCAGCCTGCCATACAGACTGCACAACATTGCTTGTTTCTTTGGCATATGTCGACTGCACCATCCGCCCGCCAGCCCGCCGCTGCATCCACACAAAATTCTTTTTATTTCTTATTTTGTGTGTTATAGGCCAATCTGTATTCATACATGCACCACGAAACAGCTTTAGTAAGGACAGAATATGCAAACGTATAAACTGTAGTCAAAGAAATGATGCTATTGGAGGAATTTGGAGAAAATTTTCAGAAGCTTGCTCCAGTCATATAAGCATCTCCACAAGCTAGGCTAGACGAGGTCGATTCTGATCTGGCCAACATATTAACAACACTACATCAGGAATCTATTATTCTACACGATAATAGATCCAATTCGATTGAGGACGTGCAATATTATGAACAATTAATTATATCTCTGAGAAAAAACGAAGTGAAGTACACAACGTGACCAATTAAGCCAATTAGGGATATTCTGATGCAAACAAAGCAATCTAAGACACTAACTTGGAGCAGGAACGAAGGGACTGGGCCGGTGGCGCATCAGCTGGGAAAATCGGGGGAGGAGGACACATCGCGTGCACGAGGTGGAGCTGAAAAATAAGATCTAGTGTGAAATTCAAAGTTTAATTTTGTAGGGTCAAGGGTCTAGAATGAATCATATCAGACGATCATGTGGACGGATAACTCCAATACATTTAAGCAACCACATAATTTATTTTTTCATAAGACAACAAGGATCATTAGTCTAAAACCATGTACTATTAATAGGATGATTAAAAAGCATCAATAAGATAAATTGATGAAATATAAGTAAAGCAAGGACCGAGGAGTCAGGCCCTTCTTGAAGAACTACTGTACACATACATGCATCAGATAGCAAGGTCAAAAGCACCAAACATGCAGTAATAGTCCCAGTGCACAGACACAGATAGCATGATTAGAAGATATTTTAGAAGTTGGTTCATTGTAAATTTAAAGAGCCAAATACATCCAGATGGTCTGATTACAGGGTCTAGTAAGGTGTTCTACCTGCGCCTGGAGAAGGCGAGTTGCTGCGACGTAGATGCTCCTTCCTCTGGAAGGCCTGGACGACAAACTGATTCAGTTTTCTCCCTCTTGAAATCCCAAGTACCAAATATTCAGCTGCATTTTTTTGTAGCAAATTTTCAAATGGATCAAAACGCGCACTCCACAAATCAGTTGTACCAGTTCAGATGCTTAGGATCTTCCAGAATTGCAACGCCAGATTCCTTTAATCATTTAAATTGTGATGTGTCCCCAGCCGGAATTATACTTCTCTTTCCTTTCTGAACCTATAGTTGTTGAAAAGAATAATTATCAGACAACTAATACACATAGCGTTTGACATTCTGGATTGAGAAAGGAATTCACCTTCTTGTCAGCTACATCATACTTTTGCCCATCATCGCAAAATTTAGCTTCAGAATGAATGTCCTGTACTTTGTAGGACGCTAGCAATTCTTAGGTCAAGCTCATCGCAAATATTGTAGTTTCTTCATGAAGATGGTTCACTGGTTGAAGAGATAGCTCACCAGCAGCAGCTGGTCGGGGAGGTGGGCGCGCAGCATCAGGTAGAGGTGCTGGTCGGGGCAGGAGGAACAGCTCGGGGAGGTGGTCACCAGCAGCAGCACCTCGGGCAGGCGAGCACCTGCTCGTCCTCTGTGCCTCCGCGCCGCCCTTCTGCCCGCGTCCCTCCCGCCGGCCGAGGCCGTCGCCCTGCCGCGCTTTGGTCGTCCCCTTCGACCACGTCTGGAGCTCCGCAGCCTAACCTGCCCTCGGCTGCTCGCTGTGGCTCGGCCGGCGAGCCCGTAGTCTCGCGCTCGTCCCGGGTCTGTGAGGTGAGGAGGGGAAGCGGAGGAGAGGCGCATGACCGTCGGAGGACGGCTTTGGAGGGACAGGGGTGGGTGGCGGAGGCGGCGGAGGCGCGATTGGATCGAGTCTGAAAGAAGGGATCGTGAGACGCGCGAGAGCGTGATTACAGGAGTTACAATTAAGTGGATCCTGTCGTGATTAGAGGCAGATTTTGGGTCGTTCGATTTCGTCCGTCGTCGTCCGAGACAGGACACTGCATATTTTTGTAGTAGAGATTCAGACCGGCCTCATCCTTGGCCAATGCACATGCCCGGTTGCTGAACCTGACCTTTTAGACGTCCGGCGTCCGGCGCACGTGCCGCCGATCACCTTAACTTGGCACAGCTAGGAATCGCTGATGCCTGACTGTTACCATTCTTTTCCATATTACTGAATTCCCAAACGCAATGAATTAGGCCATCTTCATGTCTCTGGTCATCTTCCTGGGAAGTGGATGCTCTCTTTGTCTTTTTTTGAAACGGGAAAGTGAATGCACTGGATTACTACAGTTACGGTGGAAACCGAACAGGGCAGGGCGGAGCTAGACTAATTCCATATATACATAATGACAATCCTTACTATATTTGGACAAGAGAGATTGTTTTTCCTCTCTCGTGAAACAGAGGCGGCGGCGCCAACTCCTTCCAATCTCCTCCGGCCAGGACGCTGGTTCTGGTCCCCTCTTCCTCTGGTTGCCGCTCCGGCGGCTGTAGGAGGGAGGGTGACCTCTCTACTGCGTTCTAACCTAGTAGTTAGGTTTAGGTTTTTTCTTATTTGGCGCGTCGTTGGGTGGTGGGAGCGGCGCCCAGTCAAGTAAATCTGCCTCAACCCTACTCCCTCACCGGTGTTGTCCTTCATGACGACGTCTCGGAGTTGGTGACATCGTGTGCTTGCCGATCTTTTAGGTCGGTGGCTTTAGGGCTTTTGGATGGTGTCGGCGAGGTGGCGGCGGCGACCCCATCAGATGAGTTTTTCCTCCTGCTATGTCCCCGTTGCTGCGGCATTTTCTCCGGCGTCATGGTGGAGCAGAGAAGATTTGTTTCTATGCTGGTGACAGATGGAAAATGGTGTGCCTTATGCTGGGTTCGTGGTTCGAGGTTGACAGTTCTTGTTCCCTACTCCGACGTCGTCATGCGGGGGTGCCGGTTCTGAAATTCGATGACGTCTCCGGGGTCATGCTACCCCGGTCTGATTATTTCAACCGCAATGGTTTGTCCTATGACAAACTATTTTGGAGGTCCGAAAAAGCTGCTGATCAGCGATGGAGCCGCGTCGAGATCAGGTGAAGAGGTGATCTGTCTCGCTTCACTTTGGTGACTGCTACGGTGGTACCTAAGAAAAGACTATTTTGGAGGTCCGAAAAGCTGCTGATCAGCGATGGATCCGCGTCGAGTTCGGGTGAAGAGGTGATCTGTCTCGCTTCACTTTGGTGACTGCTACGGTGGTGCCGAAGAAAAGGATATGCGTTGGTTTGTCACATATGTTTATCCTATCTTTACAGATTTGTAAGATCGGTTTGTACGTGCTTTTGTATCTTGTTCTTTATTTATCAATGAGAAATGCATTGGCTGCAAAAACAAAATACTATATTTGGACAGCTCTTTTTTACGTGTTAAACTCAAAAAATTGTTTCGTTTAGCGTACTTGAATTTTTTCTAGGGTAGTTCGAAAAAAAAGTTTTTAGGCCAAAATATGAACTTCGAAAATTATTAAAACACCTCTAGAGCCCTCCCGCGTTCAGCCTCGCTAACATGGGCTCTCATATTCATGTTTGGGATTACACTGGGCCATTTTTCTTCAATATGGGCTGCCCCCTGATCCCGAGACCATTACCTTTCGAGTTGAGTACCCGCGAACCACTCCTCCAGTCCAGTCCTCATCGTCCTGAGTCCAGAGTCCTAACCTTAGGGGCCGGCGCCCGTGCCGCCGCCAGCGCTCCGCCACGCTCCCGGCCGTCGGGCGTTTGATTCTCGTGGTCCCTCCGGCCCGTCCCCTCCCCTGCAACAAAGGCTCGCCGACACGCCTGACGCACATCGAGTTCGACAGGCTCGGAAAAAAACGGCGACGGCGGCGCTGTGGCACTGTAGGAGCAGCAGCAGTGAAGCACCCACCGTGAGTGCTTAATTTTAATTTCTATTTTTGATTTTCCTAAATTGAGATTGCAGGATAATCCGGAGCTAGTTAATTTCATTTTCGTTCTTGTTAATGTGAACTTCCATCTCTTATATTGTTGTGCTGATCTTTTTTCTGTAACTGCGCATACAAATACGAAAATGCCGGCTTACCGAAGTGGCTAGCTCATGAGTGGAGCGCGAGTTCTAATCTGCTAGACTGCTGCTAGTCTGCTGCTACTGCTACTGAACGCTCCTGCACAAACTCCATCCAAGGTTCAGTTCAATTTTTCCAATCCGCAATGTCATTTGCCGGCGTGTCTATCGTTGGTGACGGCAAGGCTGTCGGCCACAACATCAACATCGCCACGGCCAACGGGTACCATCTGCTTGTGGTGAACGGCTACTTGCGTAGCAAAGCCACTGCACCTACTGGCACGGTGATCTCCTCTCTTTCTTTCATGGTAGGAGGCCATCAGTGGTGCATCCGCTTCTACCCTTATGGAAGAAACTCGGAGTGTGCCGATTATATCTCTCTCTTTCTGCGCCTTGTTGATGTAAATGTTACAGAGGCTCTGAAGGTGCGGTACAGTTTTAGCTTCGTTGACGAGCTTGAGAAACAAGATTCAGCGTGTATTCTTGCAAAAGAGTCAGTCAATTACTCCAGCTGCGGATCATCTTGGGGTAATGATCTTTTCATGAAAAGAGAAGACTTTGAGAAATCAAACCATCTAAAGAACGATAGTTTCACCATCCGATGTGACATTGCTGTTGCCACCACCGTAGATCTCTTCATTAAGTTACCTGCTTCTAGCATACAACAGCATGTCAGTGACCTCCTGCTGTCCATGGAAGGCACTGACGTGACGTTCAAGGTTGGCGATGAGAAGTTCGTCGCCCATCGTTGCGTTCTTGCAGCTCGGTCTGCGGTCTTCAAGGCAGCGCTCTTTGGCCCTATGAAGGAAGGCACAATGGCAAGTGTCATAGATGTGGAGGACATGGAACCAAGTGTGTTTAAGGCCATGCGTGGCTTTGTATACACTGACTCACTGCCAAAGATGGAGACAGGAATGGTAGGAGATGAAGGGGAAGAAGCCCAAGAAGAATTGTGGGTGCAGCACTTGCTTGCAGCCGCGGATAGATACGATCTCCAAAGGCTGAAATTACTGTGTGAAAAAAAGCTGTGCGAACACATAAGCGTGAGCTCGGTGCCGACTATTCTCGCTCTAGCTGAGCAGCATAACTGCTCTGGATTGAAGGAGATATGCCTCGAGTTCGTCAAGACTCCTGCTAATTTCAAAGAGATAATAGCGGTTGACGGCTTGGACGACATAATCAGAACCTGCCCCTCTCTTGTAAAGGAGCTCTTTGCCAAGTTTGCTTCCTAAAGTCAATACAACGGTCAGTATTTCCTGTACTCCTTAAAATATACTACTCTGGAATCTATATTCTAGGTTGCGGTCTTCATTTTTTCCTACTGTTCGATGTACGATCATGATATGCTAGAAAGTCAGTTTTACTTGGATGCATCGTGTACATCTTTCCTTGATTGATTATACTATAATGTTTTGCACCGTCTTTTTCTCACTCAGTTAGGAACATGTCTTGTTTATTTCAGGTGGCAGTTTCAGTAGAAAAGGCAGGACAATGGGTGGCTTGCACAGTCTAGCTACATGATGTCATTCCGTTCTAAAAAATAGCAATGCCAATCTTGCTTCCCTAAAGGATTCTAGCTACATATATCATTGCCAATCTTGCTTCCCTCAAGAAATATTAGTCATATTTTTCTACTATTATTAGTTAGTTGGAGCATGTTGTCAACTATTTGGAATTTGGTTCTGTTTATAACAGCCACGCAGTTGGATGGTCTCTTCTGTCACATATGTTCGATGATTCTAATCGAAGCTACTTGAGTTGCATTCCTTTCAGATTCCATCATTCCAAGTTATGTATTAATTGGATGGTTGAGATTCTTTTTACAACTTTGATTATGTCAAAATATCTAGGGTACCACGAATTAATAACTATGTAAAGTGAATGTATGGAAGGTCTTTTGGCTCGCGACCCTGACCCCTTTCTCCTCTCGCGACCCGCGCCGCCCCCGCGGCGGCCGGGCCGCGCCGCCTCCCTCCAGCTCCTAGTCCTCTCCCTCCTCCCTCCCTCCGCCGTCGCCGGTGGGCTGCGCCGACTCTGGCCGGGCGGCGCCGGTGGCGGCGGAACCTCTCGCGTGTTCCCTTCTAGCTGGTGGCGGCGCGGGGCAGTCTCCTGCTAGGTGGTGTGGCTCGGCAGCACTGGTCCGGCGCGGCGGCGGGGTCCTTGGCGCAGCGACGGTGGTCGGCTTGGTGGTGGCGCTCCCGTTGGGGGCTGGGGCGGCGGTGGTGGTACTCGGCCCTGCAGGCCCAGATCTGGGCCCTTTGGGCCCGATCTGGGTTAGGGCGGGTTTGCCTCCCTGCCCCCGGTTTGGCCTGATACGCGGCTCGCGACGGAGATGACAGCGGTGACGCCACCCTTGCTGCAGCGTGGCGGTGGGAGCTTCACGGGCCTAGTTGGGTCCGGCTGAGCCTAGGAACCGAGTGGGTAGCGGCGGTGGCGGCCTACGTGCAGCAGCATGGCGGCGGGGACTTTATGAGCCCCCGGGCTCGGCCGGGCCTGCTTGGCCTGGTGTGTCCTTGCTGCCGTGTCCGGTCAGCACCCGCCGATGGCGGTGGAGGACGTCCTCCAGGTGGCTGCGTTGCTGCCGCCCTCCAGTTCCAATGTGGCTCGGTGTGCTCTTGTCGTAGCGTCCGGTCGGCTATCGTCTTTGACGGTGGAGGTTGTTCCCTCCCGCGTGGTTGTGACTCTGTCAGACCCTGTCTACGGCTGCTTCGTCTCGGGCTGACCGGCCCTGCTATGTTTGCCTTGGTGAGACGACGATGGTGACTTCAAGACCGTGGTGGCGTTTGTTGGTGGGCGGCAAGATGGGTGGAGCGCTACAGATTGTCCGAGACATGGTTTTTTGGGGGTTGGGAGAAATCCCTGCCATTTTGGCACCGACGTGGTGACGCTTGCGAGTGTCACCCTTCCCTCTTGAGGGGCGTCGGGTGTACCTCTTCCCCATTCCTCGGAGCGTACCGGGGGAAACCCTAGGCCTGTCCAGGCAGCAGCGTCGTCGTCGTCGCTCTCCTTCTTGGAGGTGCTGATTGATACGCGGTGATTTAGAGTGCTAGGTTTGTGGTGGGACTTCGCCGGAGAGGGCGCAGCGGTTGCGGGTTACCTTCGTTTTCGTTGATCCGCCGGTGTCGGCTTTGTTTTCTTTTCTATTTCTCTTCCTTTTCTTTTGGGCATGAGTGTGCTGTTTGCCCCAGCGGTGGTCTCAATGTTGTATCGGGTGGTTGCTATATCAATATAGCGGGGCGAAAGCCTATTTCTTCATGTAAAGTGAATGTATCTCTTATTTTTAGAATGATCACTAACTATGATAATCCATTCGATTATATACACATACAAAATCTGAATTAGTACATTTAGGATGTCCTTCCACATTTAATTTGCGCTGATAGTTTCCTGTTCGTGCTACTCAAATATATTCAAACACTCAATTCATGCTAGTACCCACATAAAAAGAGGAGAGCTGCTAAGTTTTTGTTGTTGTTGATTACCGAAGAGACAATTAATGTTTAGAACCCAGAATGTAGATGTGAAACAAAATACTAGTCTAGAATGTAGATTATTGTGAAATGAAGAGAGTATACGAGATCAGTTGTTGTTGTTGTTGTTGTTGTTGTTGTTGTTGTTGTTGTGCGAATCGAGTTTCAGTTACTATATAATACCTATGTGCTGTGGCATTTGCCGATGTGTCTATCATCGGCCAACGTGTACCATCCGCTTTTTGTTAGAAATAAAGATAGAGGCAGTATGGGAGTGGCACATCTAGGATTTTACCGCCAGGATGACACACTACATATGCAAAACATGAATTATAGAAACAAAACTAATGCAATAAGCTAATATCTGATAAATTTCGAATGCTAATAATTTAATAGTCTTTAACACAAATTTACGTTAGTCCACACCCAAAATGATATTTTTTAGTTTTTAAGAAATATTTGATTTATTTTGACAAAGATTTGAGTTTAATCTGACTTATATGAGATTTTGAGTTACAGGTATTTTTAGTGCAACAAATATCGTGTGAAATTTCAAACAATCTTCATGGAACTTTAAGTGTAGACATAGCCTGTTGTCGAGCTACCGAATAGAAGGGCGTAGGATTTTTTGTATTGCACCTTGTTCTGATCGTGAGCACATGAGACAGTAGGATAAATCGAATCAGAGATATGGAAAAATACATTGTGCGATTCTTCATCTATGTGCTTTCATAAGTTTTGCATGTAAGTAGCACATGCTAAGTATAATTAAGGTTGCAATTTTGGAAAGGGTGCCATGTGTGCACCGGATAAGTCCTGCTTTTGTATTCTTCTTTCACCACTACCTCTTTACGACTCATGTATATGCCTAGTATAAATAGATGCACAAGCGGCTCGGTTGTCTACCGAGTAGAAACGCTTCCGAAATTTTGCACTTGTGGTCAATGGCTACTCGCGTAGTTGAGTCCTATATTGGTGAAGCTTTGTATGTTGGCGAAGTATCCGCCGGCATACACCAGTACCACCCTGGTGCACTATCTGTATAGCCTGCTAGTCGAGGTACCAATAAAAGGCCATAGTTTTTTTTTTTTTGGCAACTTGTTGTGGTCATGAACAGATGAGGCAGGAGGATTAATCGACTCAAAGGCATACACCAATGCCACCCTGGCGCTCATCTGTCGGGATAGTAAAACCTGTCAGAAAAAGTATTGACCAGCAGCTCTATAGGCGACAGCCGCTTTCTACCGGCAAAAGATCTTCGGCGACAGAAAATTCTGTCTGCTTATGTGTCCTATGCCTTGAGATTGTTTGAGTGACCCAAACCATCCGTAAATGGCTGGGCCTAGCTTGTTTACGTATATTGGCTTATGTTGGTCGAGATCAGGAACTAAACTGGGTCCGGATATGAAGTTAGAGTCCTCATGTCAAAAAAATATAAATAGAGTCCTAGTCGTGTCCATCAAGTGCTTTGCGTACGTACTGGGCGAGCCAGCCAAGTATTAGGGCAGGCCAGTTTATTTGAGATTGACGCTACCAGAAAATCGCTAGGATGTTGCGGCGGCCAATTCTGCTTGTCGCTAGTTGAAAACTCGTCGAGTCTGTTTCCAGTTTTCCACGCGCCGGGATTGGAGGAATCGATCGATTCTAGTAGCCGCGTGAGGGCGGCCGCGCTCATCCGACGCTAGCTGGGTTCGCGTGTTCTTACGTTGAATCTGCAGTTCTGCACGCGTATCCGGTAAACTTAGCACTGAATTTATTCGTTTCTTTCAGTGATTACTAGCCGGGAGTTCCTCTTGCCGCTGAGAAGATATTGCTACTATCTCTGCTGTCTTCAAGGCTACGAGAGACGGTTTACAGATACTACTGTTGGTCGATTGCTTTTTGCACGTGAGAATAACTCTGCTGAAATTGCTGCTGGTTACTGGATCGTCAGAAGGATTGCTATAGGAGACGCTTGGTGTTGAAGAGTACAAGGTGTGGCCTGAATTAATTCGTTGAAGAAGTTGAATCTTGTATAGTCTTGGTACCGTGAAAGATTGGACGCCCGCCGTAGCTAATTAATCTGCCACACTACTCGCGGTCCGGCACATAGATCCTACCGGATTCAGTTCAGTTTTGTCGATCTGCCATGTCATTTGCCGGCGTGTCTATCTTCGGCCAACACAAGCTCACCGGCCATGCCATCAACGTCCCCACGGGTAGTGGCTACCACCTCCTTGTGGTTAACGGGTATTTCAAACGCTTTCTACTTACTGGCATAGCGATCTACTCTCTCGATTTCATGGTGGGGAGGCCATCGTTGGCGCATCCAGTACTACCCTATGGGTGACACCTTAGAGAGCGCGGACTCTTTATCTCGGTTTTAAATAGCCGGCTATCACCTGGCTATAGCCGGGCTATAGCCTTGCGAGAGGCTCGGCGCTATAGATTAGGCCTTCGTAGGCTAAATAGGTAATAGCCGCTAATAGCCCGGCTATAGGAATTTAGCCCCTTAGCGGCTATATTCCCGCTCAGGGGATCAAAAAATTTGGACCAAAATTTGTCCCGCTCAGCCCACTTTTGCGCTCAAATATCAACCCTAGCCCTAAATTCTTCTCATTCTCTCCTCTATCTCCCGAAAATAGAACCAGGAGGGGCGGCAGCCATGGCGGCGGCGCAACCTCGCACTCCTGGCCAGAATTGTGCTACTTAATGTTGTAATATGTGGACAGAACTATGTCAAGAACTTCTAATATGTTATACATCTGTGAATTATTGATATATACACAAATATATGCTACCCAAATATTATTATTTTCCATTATTTAGCAAAACGGCTATAAGGTCATAGCCGCGCTATAGCCTGGCTATAGCCTTTCGTAGCTTCTGAAATCGCTGGGCTAAACACAATAGCCCGCTATTTTAAACAGAGCTCTTTATCTATTTATTTGCGGCTTGTTGATAAAGATGTTACAGGGCCCCTGAAGGTGCATTTTGGATTTAGCTTTGTCGATGAGCTTGAGAAGCAAGATGAAGCATATATGCGTGCAAAACTGCCAGGGAACTTCTCCAGCATTGCTTCAGCTTGGGGTTACAGGAATTTCATGAAGAGAGATGCTCTTCAGAAATCAAACCATCTAAAGAATGATTGTTTCACCATCCGGTGTGATCTCATCATTGCCACTACTGTTGATCTCTTCATTAAGGTACCGCCTTCTAGCATACAACAACATATCAGCGACCTCCTAGTGTCCAAGGAGGGCACAGATGTGACATTTGCAGTTGGCGGTGAGACGTTTGTTGCTCACCGGTGTGTGCTTGCGGCTCGGTCTATGGTCTTCAAGGCAGAGCTCTTTGGCCCTATGAAGGAGGGCAAAACAGGAAGTGTCATACAAATAGAAGACATGGAAGCAAAAGTGTTCGGCGCCTTGCTTAGCTTTGTATACACTGACTCATTTCCCTGGATGGAGGTAGATATGGTGGAGAAGGAAGGAGAATCCAAGGAGGTACTGTGGCTGCAACACTTGACATGAGTTCGGTGACTACTATTCTTATTCTAGCTGAGCGGCACAATTGTTGTGGATTGAAGGACGTATGCTTTGAGTTCCTCAAGACAACCGCTAATTTGAAAGCAATAATAGCGGCTGGCGGTTTGGAGGACATAGCTAGAACCTGCCCCTCTCTTCTCAGTGAGCTAATTGCCAAACTTGTTTCTTAAGATCGACAAAAACGAAGATACTACTCTGAAATCCACGTTCTAGGTTGCAGTCTTGTTTTCTTGCCGCCGTTTGATGTGCCTTCATGATGTGCTAGAAAGTCAGTTTACTTGGATGATCATGTGCATATTTCCTTGATTTATGTTTTCCTTATTTATAGATATATATGTTACACTGTCTTTTTCTCGAATAGTTACGCCATGAGCCTTCTTTTTGTTTCTTTCAGTTTGCAGTTCAGGTGGAAAAATGCATGACGATGGGTGGCTTGGACGGCCTAGCTACATGATGTCATTTTGTTTTCAAATATATCATCGTCAATCTAGTTTCCCTTAAGGATTGTTAGTAATATTTTGTACTACTCCCTCCGTTTTTATTTAGTTCGCATTCTGGGTTTTTCAAAGTCAAACTTTTCAAAGTTTGATCAAATATATACGAAAAAATATCAACATCTATAATATGAAATATATATAATATGAAAATATATCTTATGAAGATTCTAATAATGTTAAAATTTTGTTGCAATTTTTTATATTTTTTCCTATATATTTGGTCAAACTTCACAAAGTTTGACTTTGACTAAATCCAGAACACAAACTAATTGTAAACGGAGGGAGTACTATTAGTTTAAATTGGAGCATGTCATCAACTTTGCGGATCTGGTTAGAACTGTTAAGCAATTGGATAGTCTCTTTTGTCACGTCAGTTTAACGTTTCAAATCGAAGCTCCTTATGTAAAGTGGGAATAATTTGTCTGTTGTCAGAATTGGGGGTTCCTTGGAAATTCTGCATCAATTATAACTCTGCATCAGATCAAATCCAAGGTCCTTGACTAGTAACATTAATTTTAAAACAGAGAAATGACCAAACAAACACAAGAGAAAAAAGAACACACAAAAATAACGGTGAGTGTTAGATTAAAAAAGCCAAATATCATAGGTTAGTAGAGAACAAAATAAAAGAATAAAATACCAGCCCACCGGCACGCTTGCTCGTGCAACACATTTGGTTTTGCGGCCAAAAATCAACAAGGTCTATCACGCAATCCGATGGCTATAACTTTGAGCGTTTAACCAATTCTGAGACGCTAATAGTTAGCAATCTGAAAAAAACATAAATTCAACGACTTCGCAACTAAAATTGGAAAAGAAAGATAGACATGTTGTATTGAAAAGCTACAAAATTGAAACCAAATGCATACATATTTTTCAAGAAAAAGCACCGGTGCAACACAATTAAGTCACCTGCACTCCATAAAAGGATAAAAGTCCATTTGATATGCACAAAAGAAGGACACGTAGTAATATAAAATAACCAGCTCTATAAAATACAGAAAAGAGCAAAACCCCAGCTCACAAAACGAAGTGAAAAAGAAAAGGCACAGACAACTCCCATATGAGTACCTACTACAACGGCGGGCTAATGGGGAAAACAGTGGCAGACCCTGGCTTGGAGCAAGCCCCGGGCCCGGGCCAATAACTTAGGGCAAAAAAAACTCTCAAAAAATAATCTTGTAATAGAGCACAAAAAATTGTACAATTGTAAAGATAGTACACAAAAGTTTATGACTCTGGTAATAGTACAAAAGAAAATTGTAGACACAAAACTTTGTAAGATTTAATTAGCTCATTGCCAAAGAAGTTCTCTAAAAAAGACTAAAAAACGACTCTCCTAAGACGCAACGACCACGCGAGCGAGGCAGCCAGCCAGCAAGGCAGGGGAGCGAGGTAGGTTATGAAGCGAGCGAGAGCAAGAGGGAGGGTTCGGTCGTGTGACGCAGCAGCGAGTTGGGTCAGACTTGGTGGGCTGCACCCTGGGACAAATATTTGTTTTTATAGATAGTAGGCTGAATTTTCTGCTATGGCGATGGCCCTTGTTGCCCTGGGCCACACAAACCTTGGTGGCAAATCTGACGGTCGGCGACTCGACTGAGATTTAACTAATTCTCAGACGACTGAGAATTAGTACATCCCATACATATACTGATACATAGCAGGTTCTTTGTTAAACATTGACATGAGCAATCAGGAACAAAGGAAAGCCTTCGTTTGGCCCATAGTTTTTGAGGAACTAGATCTGATGTAGATAGATATTGATAAACTTCTTTTTACTTCCAAACTTAGTATAGCTGTACTTCGGTGTATCTGCACTTCGCTGTTTCATGTACTATCGTACTCCGCGCGAGAATTTTGATAAACTTGTGTAAGGGTTTTAATATACTTCTCTTTTATACTTCAGATTTCATTTTACTTATACTCGGGGTTTCAATATACTTTGTACCCCGCTTGAGAATTTTGACGCATTTGGGTTTTAAAAATTCAAAACAATAATCCAGGTGTAGATAATGTTGAGCTGCAATTGTGTGTAAAATCTCAATGCAAAATTCGCACTATTCTATAGTACACAAAAATAACAAATCTGACAAATGTACCGACTTAGATCCACCCATTTGTCATTTTTGATCGGTCTAAAATAAACGAAATTTAGAGTATTTTAAAAACTTGTATATCATAGTATTGTCTAAATCTAGGTATTTTCGATTTTTTAACTTTTAAAATTCGAATTTTAATCTTTTCAAATCTTGAGCACCATGGAGCTCGGGCTCCAAAATGCCTTGTTTAAAAAAAAAGGTGGCCCTAACTCTTCCTTGGGTCTTGGATCTTGTTCGCACCTCAAGAACGGGCTGGTCCCTGGCCCTACAAACTCCAGCCCATCATCCACATCTGCTTGTGCAGGCCGTCTCACGGAACCAAGCCCACTTGTCCAGTTTGCTGCAAGAGTAGACAGTCCATCAGGTATCAACGATCTCATAGATGACTTACGGGAAACCCTAAAAAAAAATGACTTACGGGAAGGAATAGCTTCCTGCTTCCCCATCGAACAAATCCAGAAAAGCGAAAAGAGAATCGAAAAATGGCTGGTTGCCTCGCTCGAAGAACCCTAACCCGCTCCTGCAGCTTGCCCGCCGCCTTCTCGAGCTCGCGGCGCCGCCACCTGTCGTTATAGCCGCGCCTGTTGCCATCTCGTGGAGCCGCCACCCGCAGGCTAGCTCGCTGCGGCGCCGTGCCGCATAGGCTGCCTCGGTGCCTCGTAGAACTCGTCGTGCGGCTGCGCCGCTTCTTGCTCGCAGAGCTCCTCCTGCCTCACTGCCGCGAGGCGTCACACATCGGCCATCGACGCTTCATCCAGGCAGGTCTCTCCGCCGCTGCATCTCCTGCCCCTCGCTGGCTCTCAACGTGGCTTCATCCTTCAGCTTCAGGGCATGGGCACTTCAGTAGCTCATCTCTGATTGGGTCAGTTCAATGTACTATGTGGGTAATTGATTGTTTTAGCTTCATTGATGCATTTTGGTTTCAATTTCTCATTTAAATTGACAGAACATAGAGATTATATATATGTACTTCACACTCACAACCAAATCCCAATCAATCAACTTTAGGAACGAAAATTGCTCCATAATTTATATCAATTGTGAATTTTTTGTTACGACTTAGTATGTGGTGATTTTTTGTATGGTTGCAGGCACTTAGTTTTTGGCACGGGGCTTTGTTGATTCCTGGCGCCGCCAATTGATCGACTCTAGTAGCTGCGTGAGCCCGCTCTCATCCAAGGCTAGCAGGGTTCATGTGTTCTTGCATTGAATCTGCACGCATCCCGTAAACATAGCACTGAATTCTTTCGTGTGTTCCGCTGATTGCTAGCCGCGAGAAGATATTGCCGCTGACACCTGACGCGAGAAGATATTGCTGTATGAGAGACGATTTATAGATATTTCTGTTGGAGTGTTGGTTGATTGCTGTTTGCACGTGAGGACAACTCTGCTGAGATTACTTGATGTTGAAGAGTGCAAGCTGCAGTTTGGATTAATTGGTTAAAGAAGTTGCATCTCTAAGTAACGGGACCGTGAAAAATTGGACGGCCACTGTGGCTAATTAGTCGGCTACACTACTCGGCAGTCTGACACATAATCCGATCCAATCAGATTCAGGTAAAAGAATTACCCATTTGCCATGTCATTCACGGGTGTATCTGTCATCGGCGACGGGAACTGCCAGGCTGTCGGCCACTCCATCAGCGTTGCCGCTGCCAGCGGGTACCACCTGCTTGTGGTCAACGGCTACTTGCGTACCAAAGCTGCTGCACCTAATAGCACGGCGATTGCCTCTCTCCCTTTCATGGTTGGAGGCCATTGTTGGTGCATAAAGTACTATCCTAATGGCACCTGGGACTGTCCTGACTCTATGTCTCTCTTTCTTTCCCTTGTTGATAAAAATGTCTCAGAGACTCTGAAGGTGCAGTTTGAGTTTAGCTTTGTCAACGAGCTTAAGAAGCAAGATCAAGCATATTTGCGTGCAATAGTTCCAAGCAACTTCTCCAGCGCTGCTCCATGTGAGGGTTACAAAAATTTCATGAAGAGAGTTGCTCATGAGGAATCAAAGCATGTGAAGGACGACTGTCTCATCATCCGTTGTGACCTTGTGATTGCCACTACTGTTGATCTCTTCATTAAGGTACCGCCTTCTAGCATACAACAACATATGAGTGACCTCCTCCTATCCAGGGAGGGCACGGACGTGACATTTAAGGTTGGTGGTGAGACGTTCGTCGCCCACCGGTGTGTGCTTGCGGCTCGGTCTATGGTCTTCAAGGCAGAGCTCTTTGGCAACATGAAGGAGGAGAAATAGCAAGTGTCATACATATAGAAGACATGGACGCAAAAGTGTTCAGCGCCTTGCTTAGCTTTATGTACACTGACTCATTTCCCATGATGGAGGTAGATATGGTGGAGAAGGAAGGAGAAGCCCAGGAGGCATTGTGGCTGCAACACTTGCTCACAGCAGCAGATAGATACGATCTCCAAAGGCTGAAAGTGCTATGTGAACAAAAGTTGTGCGAACACATCGACATGAGCTCGGTGACTACCATTCTTACTCTAGCTGAGCAACACAACTGTCATGGATTGAAGGAGGTATGTTTTGAGTTCCTCAAGACTCCTGCTAATTTGAAAGCGATAATAGCAGCTGACGGCTTGGAGGACATAACTAGAACCTGCCCCTCTCTTCTCAAGGAGCTAATTGCCAAGCTTGTTTGTTAAAATCGACAAAAACGGTCAGTATTTCCTGTACTCCTTAAAGATACTAATCTGAACTCCACGTTTTAAGTCACGGTCTTGTTTTCTTGACGCCGTTTTATGTGCATTCGTTATGTGCTAGAAAGACAGTTTACTTTGATGATCTGTGCACTTGTCCTTGATTTATGTTTCTCATTCATATATATGCTGTTTGCACTGTCTTTGTCCATCTGTTACGACATGATGCTTATTTTTGTTTCTCTCAGGTGGCAGTTCAGGTGGAAAAAGGCATGATGATGGGTGGCAGACGGTCTAGCTACATGATGTCATTTTGTTCTCGAATATATCATTGCCAATCTAGCTTCCCTTAAAGATTGTTAGTACTAATATTTTGTACTATTGTTAGTTTTAATAGGAGAATGTCATCAACTTTGTGGATCTGGTTATAACTGTTAAGCTATTGGATGCTCTTTTATGTCACATCTGTTAAATGATTCAAATCGAAACTCCTTGCCTAACATTAATTTCAGATTCAGTCCATCCAAGTTATAGATTTAATCAGTTATGTAAATTGGGAATCATTTTTCTATTGTCAGAATCCATGACTAACTGGGGGTTCCTTCGAAATTCTGCATCAATTTTAACTCTGCATCAGATCAAATACACGCTCCTTGACTAACATTAATTCTAAACTCTGAATCAACTCAGTCAAGAAATTATTTGGCCTTGGCCCATGCACAGCAGGCTTCCCACTGTCGGAGCGACGCATGTCATAGTTTTCCATATGCAGTTAACTCGGCCATCTTCAAGTTGCCGCCCAATCGGTCATCTGTTCATCTCCCTGGAAACTGGACGCACTTTTTTTTTTGAAGGGAAAGCCATGCGGCATGCTTTATTGATCAGATAACAGAGTTACATAGTTCGCAAGCTTGCCGAGAATAAACCTAGGAGGTTCATCGACCCAAATACAATAACTACCAGAAAAATAAGCATCGCTAGCAAGCTCATGAGCTACTTGATTGGCTTCCCTATTACAATGTTCTATGACACATTATCAAAACCACTCCACATCGCACAACAATCATCGTATATCGCCGCCGAAGACGTTGCAAAGAAACCTCCATCCTTCATAAATACCGCTGTTCCTCTTGAAAAGATGAGGCAAACACCCCACCGTTAACGTACTCTGAAATCATGCCGTTCCAAACATCAAAATTCTTGTCCGTGTCCTACTCCAAAGGGCGGCTGGCTGGTGGTAAAGTTGTTTGTGCACGTGGCGTTTAGTAGCAGCGTATTTCCGTGTCGGCTTCAAGTTGGAGTCCGAGTGTGTTGTGGAGTTGCCGGTTTGTGTGTCTATTGATCGTGAACTACAGCCACTCGTACACGCGCATCCATCGAGTTTCCAAAACTTGGAAGCGGCAGCGGGGAAGACGAGCGGCAGTACCCACGAATTCACCCCCGCACAGCTCAGGTTTCAGTTGTATTCTGCCCATCGGCCATGGCATTTACCGGCGTGTCTATCGCCGGTGACGGCTACACTGTCGGACACACCATGGATGTCTCCACGGCCAGCGGGTACCACCTGCTTGTGGTCAACGGCTACTTGCGTTCCAAAGCCACCGCACCCAATGGCACGAGGATCCACTCTCTCCCTTTCATGGTTGGAGGCCATCGGTGGTGCATATACTACTTTCCTAATGGCAGTGACTTGGAGTCCACCGGCTCCATATCCCTCTTTCTGCGTCTTGCTGATGAAGAGGTTGCAGGGGCTCTGAAGATACAGTATGGATTTAGTTTCATCGATGAGCTTGAGAAGCAAGATTCAGCATACCTTCGTGCAAAAAAGCCAACTAACTTCTCCGGCTCTACTCCTGCATGGGGTTACAAGGATTTCATGAACAGGGAGTCCTTTGAGAAATCGAAGCATCTAAAGGATGACTGTTTCATCGTCCGTTGTGACCTCGCCATTACCACCACCGTCGATCACCTCATAAAGGTACCACCTTGTGGCATACAACAACATATCGCCGATCTTCTGCGATCCAAGGAGTGCACTGACGTGACATTCGAAGTCGGCGGTGAGAAATTTGTTGCCCACCGATGCGTGCTGGCAGCTCGTTCCGCCGTCTTCAAGGCGGAGCTTTTCGGCCCAATGAAGGAGGGCACTATAACAAGTGCCATACATGTAGAGGAGATGGAAGCAAAAGTGTTTCAGGCCCTGCTCAGCTTTATATACACCGACTCACTGCCCGAGATGGAGATGGACATGGTGGAGGAGGAAGGAGAAGGCGAGGAAACATTGTGGTTACAACACTTGCTTGCAGCAGCAGATAGATATGACCTTCAAAGGCTGAAAGTACTTTGTGAAGAAAAGTTGTGCCGACACATAGACATTGCCTCGGTGGCAACCATTCTTACTCTAGCTGAGCAGCACACATGTACTGGACTAAAGGAGACATTGCCTCGGTGGCAACTTCTCGGTAGTAATCTGAAAGAGATAACGGCGACCGACGGCTTGGACATCATAGTTAGAACATGCCCCTCTCTTTTCAAGGAGCTCCTTGCCAAGATAGCTTCCTAAAATCGGCAAAACCGGTTTGTAATTCCTTTTATTATTAAAGAAACTACTCCGAAATTATGCTCCTATGGTTGAAGTGTCTTGCCACCATTGATGTGTGCCTTCATGTTGTGCCAGAAGAGCATTTTAGTTGGACGTGTGTCATGTGCACTTTCCTAGATTTCTGCTTCCCTGTTTAGGGAAGCGACGAGGTATAATTTGTTAAACTTCTGCTTGAATCTTCTTCCTTTTCCTTATTTCAGGCAGCAGACCACTAAGCAAAAAAAAAAAAAAAAAAAAAATCATGACGATGCATGGGTGGCTTTGACAGTCTAGCATGTAGCTACATGATGCCGTTCCGTTATCAAAAAACCGCTTCTGTTTTTATCCATATTTAAACATGTCGTCCAGAAGTAGTATTAGATCCTAAGAGAAGCTAGAAGAATACCCCGCGCGTTGTTGCGGGTATTTGCTGCATTATGTTTAGGTAACATGGAAGCAAAAAATGTTTGGTGCCGTGCTTAGCTTTATTTACACTGACTCACTGCCCAAGAAGGAGTTCGACAGGGTGGAGGAGGAAGGAAAATCCCAAGAAGCGTTGTGGCTGCAAGCCTGCAACACTTGCTAGCAGCGGCAGATAGATATGATCTTCAAAGGCTGAAAGTGCTATGCGAAGAGAATTTGTGTGAACACATTGACATGAGCTCGGTGACTACTATTCTTACCCTAGCTGAGCAGCACAATTGTCATGGACTGAAGGAGGTATGCTTTGATTTCCTCACGACTCCTGCTAATCTGAAAGCGATAACAGCAGCTGATGGTCTGGAGGACATAACTAGAACCTGCCCCTCTCTTCTAAAGGAGATAGTTGCCAAGCTTGCTTCTTAAAATCTCCTATGACGCTGGGTGGCTTTGACGGAATAGCTACATGACGCATTCGTTCTCAATTTTACCATTGCCAATCCTGCTTTTCTTAAGGAGACTGGCTACATGATGGCATTCTCTTCTCACATATATCATTGTCAATCTTACTTCCCTTAAGGATTACTAGTAATATTTTTTTAAAAGTTATTAGTTCGTCGGACTTTCTACGTATTTGGTGCATGTCATCAATTTTGTGGAATTTGGTTCTGGTTAGAACTGGTAAGCAATTAGATAGACTCTTCTGTCACATCGTTTCAATGATTCTAATCCAAGCTGCTTGACTTGCATTACTTTGAGATTCCACCAATTAGAGTCCTAGATTTAATTGGAAGATGAAGGTTTTTTCTTTCAGCTAATGTCAGAATTTATAGGGAATCCTTTTTTTTTTTGAATTTTTCCACGTATATTAAACCAGCAAAGAGTACACGATTACATCGATTATAAAACCAAAATTAAAAGAGACTAGCAGATCTATGAGATCTTCAAGCTCTTTCTTCATCCATGACACAATCTTGTACTTTTCTGAAGGCAGCCGTAGAACAACGCCAACACCACCAAACCACAGACCTGTGAATACCACCGAGGGTTCTCCCTTTTTAATTTTGAGCCGCAATGCCAAGGCTTTGTGCACGCATGCAGCCATTAAATTAATCAAGCAACATCGGCAAGAGCACCACCACTGATATTTCAGGAACAAATAACCGAACCACTTTGTCGACGTCGTTGGGAGCCGAGAGAACGAATCACCATTGCCGAAGACGTAGTAGCCGGGATAGATATTGCGAGGACAAATCTCCTCGCGGCAACCATGAGAAACAATCCAAGATTGATCTGGCGAAGCAAGATCTGAAGAACCATACCTAGACAGACTTAATCTTCCAAAGCCACCATTGACGTCGGGAAGGATATCTCGCCGTCGAACGAAGCGTGGAAGATCACTTATTGCAGACGATACCATCTACATTAACAAAGAAGATGACGACCAAAACCAAACTCTACCATTAAGGACATTCGAAAAGCGCCGTGCGCAGGTCCGAGGTCCCCACCCCTTCTAGTGGCAGAACGGCACCTAGAGGAGGCGAAGACCCGTCGAATCTTTGCCGGCGGCGACGATGAAGCTGCAAATATCACCGGCGGCGGCGGCTAGGGTTGGAACCCTAGGCCGCCGCCACGATCGCCTCCTCTCCTGACTTTCTCGTACGTACCGCTTCGATACGAAACTGTCCATTTCTAGGGAATCCCTAGTTCTAGCAATGTATGTAATGAGGACACTTCTATTGTTTTCGGTAGCGATTAGAAACGATGATTATCCATTTGATTATTTACGCGCACAAACTGAATTATAGTGCATTTTAAAATGGCTGACCCAAAATTTGGCACGGATAGTTTCTTCCATTTTCAATGGCGACAATGATCTCCTGCCCTTCAAATGCAACTCTGCGTCAAATTACTCCAGAAATTATTGAGCCCAGTAAGTGGTAGGACCGTAGGATTGGGTGACACATCCCAGCCTTGGCCAATGCACATTAGAAAATCTCCAACACATGCCCCAGTTGTCCAAAAACTGTTTTTTAGTACATTTGTACCAAAAAAATACCAAGATGCCATATGCCAATATTATCCTGCAATTTTTTTTGCATGCTCTAAAATTTGGTGCAAGTAATATATCTTAGCGGCCGACCTGACCCTCATGCGACCGTTGGCGAGCCGCTGCTCCTTGTCGAGCTCTCGGCGCTCTGTCAGCGCGACGCCGCCAGATTTGTCTTCATTCCCCGGCTCCCCTCCGACCCCTTGCCCGCACTCGCTGCCTTTCCTTGGCCTCCGACGACCCCCGCTGGTGGAAATTGTGCTCAGCGCCCGAGCTCTATTAGATGCGCCTTCCTCCCTCCATGTCGTCTGAAATTTTTGGTGCCCTATTTGCCTAAAACTGTTTTTTAGGCTTCCAACTGACGGAGCGATGCATTGTTTGTGCAAGTTGCTAGCAACCAAACACGTCCTATGGAAGTCCGAGCACCTCCTCTCCCGTCCCTCACGTCGCCCCTCACAGGCGACACGAGGGAACCCTCCGCCCGCCGCCGCTCCCTCCCCCCCATCCGAGCTCCCTCCCCGTCGCCGCTGCCGCTGACCTCACCGCGGTGGCGGCGGCCCCTGTGCCTCCAAAAAAAGGTCGCGTGGGGAGAACTGCGGTGAACGCGAGTTTCCTCCTCGCGCGTGACGTGCCGGCGGTGCAAGCCCAAGCGACGAAAAGCGGCGGTCTTCCTCAGCGTGTGGTGCATCACGTGGTGGAGCGACCGGTGTGTCGGCGTGGAGGTAGAGGTGTGGCGGCCGTGCGCCCGATCTGGGCTGCGCGGGCCACGCCTGTCTCCTGCGTGGCCTAGCTGTGGATCGCTCGACGACGACGACAAGGCTTGCCGCTGTGGCAGGCCATGCATGGTTGGGTGGCGGCCAGCCGTGCTCCCCGGCGAGTCCGGCGGCCATATGTGCGCTTTGTGCAGCTACGGGTGTGATGGTGTCGATGTGCGGAGTCTTAGATGAAAGTCATGCACAACTGGCGTTGTGCCGGCGACAACGGCGCCTTCGGGCGTCGTGTTCCTCCGTGGAGGCGTTGTTGTGAAGCGACGCCACTCCCCCATCCTCGTGGTGTTGTCTCCGGGTGAAAACCATGATCCGGCGTCCCGTATTGGCGATGGCGACGTCTCGGTGTCGATACTTCGTTGAAAGCATCGCATTGGAGACAAGATCTTGTGTTGCACGGTGTTCTTTGGTGCCGCGGCGTTGTCTGCTATTGCTCAGGCCATGATCCTCTAGGGCGCTATGTATGCCTTCATGACATCTCCAAGATGGCCTCCTCCTCAAGACTAGTCAAGCCCTGCCTCTCGCTTGCCGACTCTCTAGGCTTTCAAGGGTGGAGTGTACGTCGACACGATTAGTCTAGATGTTGTGGTTTCTTCGGAGTTGGTTGGTGTGGGTCGAGACGCGGTCTCGATGCTCATGTTGGGCATGGCGAGTCTTTTGTTGTTGACGTTGTGTGAGTGGTGGCTAATCTTTTGATTAGCGAGTTGCTGAAAGGTGTTGTAGCCATTCTTTAACTTTGTTGTTCTCTTTTAAGCTTAATACAGAAAGGTGCAGCTCTTTCTGCGTGTTCTCGAAAAAAAACACGTCCTATCTTTTTTTTAGCAAACCAAACACGTCCTATCTATGCAATGGGTCTGGGTTTTTTTCTTTCTCGACCCCAAAAATGGATTGGCCCTGGCCACAGCCCATCCCCTTTTTTGGAATGTGATGCTGCCTCACGAACCAAGCCCACTAGTCCATCAACGATCCAGGAATGGGAAAAGAAAATGTGAAAATGGCTGGTTGCCCAGTTCAAAAAAAAAGGCTGGTTGCCTTCCTCAAAGAACCCTAACTCGCTCCTGGAGCTTTCCCGCCGCCTTCTCGACCACGCCGCGCCACGCCGCCACCTGCCGTTATAGCCGCGCTTGCTCGTTGCGCCGCCGCCCGCAGGCTAGCTCGCTGTGCCGCTATCCCGCATAGGCAGCCTCGGTGCCTGGTAGAACTCGTTGTGCGGCTGCGCCGCTTCTTGCTGGCCGAGCTCCTCCTGCCTCACTGCCGCGAGGCGTCACACGTCGGGCATTGACGCTTCATCCAGGCAGGTCGCTCGGCTGATCCATCTCCTGCTCCTCACTGGCTCTCCACGCGGCTCCATCCTTCAGCTTCAGGGCATGGGCACTTCAGTAGTTCTTCTCTGATTGTGCCAGTTCAACTTGGGTAACTGATTGTTATAGATTGAAGTAATGCATTTTGGTTTCAATTTCTCGTTAAATTAACAGAACATACAGACTTTATATATGTACTACTTCACAATCCCAATCAATTAACTTTAGGAACGAAAATAGCTCCATAATTTATATCATTGGCAATATTTGTTACGACATAGTATGAGGTGATTTTTGTATGGTTGCAGGCACTTAGTTTTTGGCCCAGGGCATTGTCGGTTCCTGGCTCCGCCAATCGATCTGAGTGGGTGTTTGGTTAGGCTGTTGTCTTGGCTTTTGGCTTTGGCTTATAAGTCACAAAAGCACCAAAATAGGTGTTTTTGGCTTTTGGCTTTTGGCTTATACCATAGTGCAACATAAGTCAATAGCCAAAAACACCTATTTAGGTGCTTTTTGAACTTATAAGCCAAAGCTAAAAGCCAACTAAAAAGTATAACCAAACACCCTCAGTCTAGTAGCTTCTTGGGCCCTCTCATCCAACGCTAGCAGGTGTTCAGTGTTCTGCATAGCACTGAATTCATTCTTGTGTTCCGCTTATTCCTAGCTGGGAGGTCCTCTTGCCGTTGAGGTGCTGACACCTGACTTGAGAAGATATTGCTGCAACCTTTGCAGTCTTCAAAGTTGCGAGAGACGATGTATAAATATAACTGTTGGTTGATTGCTGTTCCCCCGCAAAAAAAAACTCTGCTTGAGATTACTACTTTGTACTGGATTGTCAGAAAGATTTGTTATTGGAGATACTTATTGTTGAAGAGTACAAGCTGCAGTTTGAACTAATTGGTTGAAAGAAGTTGCATCTCTCAGTAGTGGTAACGTGAAAGATTGGATGACCGTTGTGGCTAATTAGTCAACTACACTGCTCGGCACTCCGGCACATAGTCCAATCCTACCGGATTCAGTTAAAAAACTGCCCATCTGCCATGTCATTCGCCGGCGTGTCTCTCATTGGCGATGGCAAGGCTGTTGGCCACTCCATCAGCGTTGCCACGGCCAGCGGGTACCACCTGCTTGTGGTCAACGGCTACTCACATACCAAAGCCGCTGCACCTAATGGCAAGGTGATCTTATCTCTCCCTTTCATGGTAGGAGGCCATTCTTGGCGCATACAGTACTATCCTAATGGCAACTGCACGGAATATGCTCACTCTATGTCCCTATTTCTGCTCCTTGCTGATAAAAATGTCTCGGGGACTCTGAAGGTTCGCCACGATTTTAGTTTCGTTGATGATCTCAAGAAGCAAAATTCATCATACATTCGTGCAATGTAGCCAAACAACTTCTCCAGCACTGATACATCTTGGGGTTACAGGAATTTCTTGAAGAGAGACGCTTTTGAGAAATCAAAGCATCTAAAAGACGACTGTTTCACCATCCGATGTGACCTCTCCATTGCCACCACTGTTGATATATCTTCATCAAGGTACCGCCTTCTAGCATACATCAGCATATCTGCGACCTCCTAGTGTCCAAGCAGGGCACAGAAGACACATTCAAGGTTGGCGGTGAGACGTTTGCTGCCCACCGATGCGTGCTCTCAGCTCGATCTGCGGTCTTCAAGGCAGAGCTGTTTGGCCCCATGAAGGAGGGTGCAATCGCAAGCGTCATAGATGTAGAAGACATGGAAGCAAAGGTGTTTGGTGCCTTGCTTAGCTTCATTTACACCGACTCGCTGCCCAAGATGGAGTTCGACATGGTGGATGTGGAAGAAGAATCCCAAGAAGTGTTGTGGCTGCAACGCTTGCTAGCAGCAGCGGATAGATATGATCTCCAAAGGCTGAAATTGCTATGTGAAGAAAAGTTGTGCGAACACATTGACACGAGCTCGGTGACTAATATTCTTACTCATCTAGCTGATCAGTACAGTTGTTGTGGATTGAAGGAGGTATGCTTTGAGTTCCTCAAGGCTCCTACTAATTTGAAAGCGATAACAGCAGCTGATGGTTTGGAGGACATAACTCAAACCTGCCCCTCTCTGTTAAAGGAGCTAATTGCCAAGCTTGCTTCTTAAAATCGACAAAAACGGTCAGTATTTCTTGTATTCCTTAAAGATATTGTTCTGAGATTCACCTTCTAGGTTGTAGTCTTGTTTCCCTTCCGTGGTTTGATGTGCGTTCATGATGTGCTAGAAAGACAGTTTACTTGGATGGTCCCGTGCATCCTTCCTTGATTTGTGTTTCCTTATTTGTAGACATAATAAAATTTGAACTAACTTTTCTCGATCAGTGACGACACGAACCTTCTTTTCTTTCAGGTGGCAGTTCAGGTAGGCAAAGGCATGACGATGGGTGGCAGACGGTCTAGCTACATGATGTGATTTTGTTCTTGAATATACAATTGGTAATCTAGCTTCCCTTAAGGATTATTAGTAATATTTTGAGGATTATTAGTCTTAGTCGGAGCATGTCATCAACTCTGGATCTGATTAGAATTGTTTACAATTGGATGGTCTCTTTTATCACATCTGTTAAACGATTCAAATCGAAGCCCCTTATCTAACATTAATTTCAGATTCAGTCCATCCAACTTGCAGATTTAATCAGTTGTGTAAACTGGGAACCTTTTTCTATTATCAGAATTGATTACTAACTGGAGGATCCTTAGAAATTATGCGTCAATTTTAACTTTGTATCAGATCAAATCATAGCTCCTTGACTAACATTAATTCTAAACTCTGAATCAATTCAGTCCAGAAATTATTTAGCCTTGTCCCATGCCAATAGGCGTCCCTCTGTTGGAATTACGCATGTCGTAGTTTTCCAATTGCAGTTAACCCGGGCATGTTCATGCTGCCGACCAATCGGTCATCTGTTCATTTCCCTGGAAACTGGGCGCACTTGACAAGTACCTCTGTTACAGCTCTCGATAAGACGGAGACAAATACCCCACCTTTCCAAATATAAACGATCTTGTCCGTGTCCAACTCCATATAATAGAACAATACAGAGAGAAAGATTGGTTTGTGCCGTGGTTTCCCCATCGGCTGTTGCTCCATATATATACAGCTCCAAGAGCTAGGGTTACAGGAGGTTATGATTACAACAACTAACCGTAGAGCTATCTATCTAGGTTTAGCTGTACCGGTTAGGATCGTATCATCTACACGGTTACAACTAACTTCTTTTAACAGCCCCTCTCGATCCAAACGTGTACTAGCTAAGCACAACTCAAACTTCAATCGATCAAAAGCATCTCGACCCAGTGCCTTTGTGAAGATATCTGCTAGCTGATCCTGAGAGGAGATGAACTGAACTTTCAGCGCACCTGCTGATACTTTCTCTCGGACGAAGTGAGTGAAAATCAATTTCTATACGTCCGTGCGTGAAACATAGGATTGGCTGTAAGGAACGTAGCTCCAAGATTGTCACACCACAAAGTTGGAGCTTGCGACTGAAACACTCCTAGTTCCCTGAGAATTGACTGCAACCACGTAACTTCTGTTGTTCCGTTTGCTATGGCCTTGTACTCCGCTTCCGTACTAGACCGGCTGACAGTTGGTTGCTTCCGTGAGCTCCATGACACTAGATTAGGTCCATAAAACACTGCATAACCACCAGTTGATCGTCGATCATCAGGACACCCTGCCCAGTCTGCGTCTGTATACACACTGAGCTCTGTTGACGAAGATTTCTGAATCTAAAGTCCAAGGTTAACTGCACCCTTGATATAGCGCAGTATCCGTTTCACGGCTGACCAGTGCACATCTATAGGAGTGGCAAGAAATTGACACACTCGATTTACGGCAAACGAGATATCTGGTCGAGTTAAACAGAGATATTGCAAAGCACCAACAGTGCTTCTGTACACAAATGCCATGTCGCCAGTAAGCAATTTTCCAGTGGACTTCCTAAGCTTCTCGGTAGATGACATTGGTGTGGCTATGTCCTTGCAATTGTGCATATTCACCCGACAAAGAAGATCTGCTGCATATTTGGCCTGTCAGTGCAATACCATTATCATTATATGTCACCTCAATCCCAAGGAAATACGACAGTCCCCCAAGATCCTTAATTGCAAAAGAATCACGCAGCTTCTTCAGTAAAACACTCACGCTTGCTTACAGGAGCCGGCGATGATGATATCGTCTACATAGATCAACATATATATGATCACCTGCTTATCAACAAATACAAACAGGGAGGTATCTGCCTTCGACGGGACAAAACCCAGGGACTGAAGTTTCGAGCTCAATTTAGAGTACCATGCCCTTGGTGACTGCTTTAACCCATATAGTGACTTCTGAAGACGACAAACACGATTGGGATGATCTTTATCAACATAACCTGGTGGCTGATACATGTATACCTCCTCCTGAATATCGCCGTGGAGAAAGGCGTTTTGTACGTCAACTTGGCGAAGGATCCATCCCCTAGACACGGCGATAGACAAAATCAGCCGAACAGTGGTAGGTTTCACAACCGGGGAAAATGTATCCGTGTAATCAATCCCTTAACGTTGCGTAAAACCCTTAGCAACGAGCCGAGCCTTGTAGCGATCCACCGAACCGTTAGGCTTCTGTTTCACCTTAAACACCCACTTGCAGCCAACAATATGACGACCTGGTGGAGGATCAACAAGGCGCCAGGTGTTGTTGAGACACAGAGCACCAAATTCGTCATCCATAGCCGCTTTCCATGCAGGAACCATCAGAGCATCAACATGTGAAGTTGGTTCCGCAGCAAATGCCCTCTTCTTCGGATCATAGCGGACGATACCATCAAACAACCATAGAGGCTTGACAACTCGCCGAGCAGGAAGTTCAGGTGCACCTTGATCAGCAGAACTGGAAGGGGAACCTGACGTGGGCTCATCGCTCGGGGATGAATGTGCAGAGCCCGGGTCGTCATGTGGACTGGCCCGTGGGCCATAGGAGATGGAGTTCGCGGAGGAGACTCTCCCCCGGAAAAATCATCGTGGGCCACATGAGCGCCAGGATCACCGTGGGCCGCATCGTGCCCCGCCGCAGCCTCGTGATCGACCTGAGGCGGTGCATGCATGGCTTGCTGATCGTCGTACTGGGGAGGCAACTCAGAACCTGAAACAGGGGAAGAAGCAGCAACATCAGTAGCACTTGCCATATCATTGCATAGAGGATCATCTGTATCCGGTTCAGGAAGGAGAAGAGCATCCTCGGTAGGTGGGGAGAGCGGAGTAGTGGAATCGCGAGAAAAAGGGAAGACGTGTTCGTCAAACACAACATCGCGGGAAACATATATGCGGCCAGTGGTTCGATCGAGACACCGAAAACCAAGGTGATTAGGGTTGTAACCCAAGAAGACGCACATGCAAGAGCGAAAACTCAATTTTCGATTGTTGTATGGCCTGAGATTGGGCCAACACGCGCATCCGAAGACACAAAGGAAGCCATAGTCAACATTTTTCTGAAAAAGTTTGGTTACGGGAGTTGTGTTGTGAATAACATGGCTCGTCATGCGGTTGATTAGATAACAGGCAGTGAGAACGGCATCATCCCAAAAACGAAGAGGAGCGGAGGATCGAGCTAACAGGGCTAAGGCTGTTTCGACGAGGTGACGATGTTTACGCTCAATAGCCTCATTTTGTTGATGAGTATGTGGGCAAGAAATGCGGTGTGTGATTCCTGTGTTGTTAAAATAGGTGTGTAGTTTCTGATACTCTCCTCCCCAGTCTGATTGAACGGAGAGGATTTTAGTACCAAGAGTGAGTTCAACATGTTTCTGAAACTGATAGAAAACATGTTCGACATCAGATTTATGTTTCAGCACGTACACCCATGTGAATTTACTAAAATCATCAAGAAAAGTGACATAATATCTGAACCCGCCAGCTGATTTAATGGCTGGACCCCATACATCCGTATGGACAAGTTCTAAAGGATAAAGGGAAGCATGACTTGAAGCTGCATATGGCAGCTGATGGAGTTTGGCTTGCTAGCATGCATCGCACACATGCGGCACTCCTTTATTCTGAATCGAACCTAATTTATTGGACTGAAGAATAGCTTGAACGATGGGCGGTGTAGGATGTCCGAGTCGACGGTGCCACAATTCCTTGGATGGCAAGGTGGTGTGGGCTTGCGGAAGAAGTGGTTCATGGCGAGGATGGAATGGAGGAACTGGGTACAAGCCACCGCGCGCTCTACCTTGAAGCAGGGTTGCCTTCGTTGTGCGATCCTTAACAAAATACGATTGAGGGTGAAGTTCAACGAAGCAGTCATTGTCATGGGCAAGTTTATGAGCAGACAGTAAGTTTTTACTAATATGGGGAGCATGAAGAACATTGGATAACCGAAGGGGTCGAGTAGAACCGGATAAACGAGATTCACCAACATGCAGGATGGGTATGTGCGTACCGTTAGCAACTTGGATCTGTTCGTTGCCCCTGTAGTTCTCGTGGACGTGAAGCCGCTCCATGTCATTCGTCATGTGGTCGGTGGCGCCTGAATCCATGTACCAGTTTGGATCGCTGGTATAGCCTTCACTGGAGTTGGAGTAGTTGGCGGCTCGGCTGGAGGATTCGGGCTGAATCACGTGATTGAAGCGCGAATAGCACCGTAGAGCATCGTGACCGTATATGCCACAGATTTGGCACGTGGACTTGCCACCACGTCCACGCCCTCCGCTTGGGCATTGCCGTCGCACCCAGGTTTGTCGCCGCGGCCGCCACCGTTGCCGCCTACGTTGTACCCTCCATTGTAGCCACCGTTGCCGTGGTAGCCGCCATTTGGCGGCCTCCTCCATTGCAGCGGCCACCATCACCGCGACCGTGGCCGCCTCCGCCACGCTGGAAACCCTCACGTCCGCCACCGCGTGAGGTGTTGTTGGCGGAGTGCTGGAACTGGGTGTTGTTGTGGCCACCGGTCGTGCGATCGCCGGTGCGCGCCTCGTAGGCGGTCATGTGACCATACAAGTCGCCAAGGGTGAAGTCGTCGTTCCCGGCGACCACGGACATCGACGTGGTGAAGTTGTCGTAGTCGTCACCGAGTCCGGCCAATACATACGAGACGATGTCGTCGTCGTTCAGCGGGTTGCCGATTGTTGCCATCGTATCGGCTATCTTCTTGGTGTGGTGGAAGTAGCTAGACATCGACATGTCCCTTCTCTTCGGCCTCACCAGCGCGGTGCGAAGCTGCACGATCCGTGCCTTGAACCTGGACGCAAAGGTCCGATCCAGCGCCTCCCACACCTGTGCGGCCGTCTTGAGAAGCTGAACATGGCCAAGCACGGAGGGTGTGAGGGAGGCGAGCAGGCCACTGAGCAACTGTTGATCTTGCTTGAACCAGACCCGATACTCCGGATTATCGATCTGGTCAGAGCTCCTGACTTCAGCAGGAACTTTCTTCGGTGGTGCCACCTTGGATCCGTCGACGAAGTCGAACAGATCGTTGCTGTAGAGCGCAGGCAGGGCCTGAGCTTTCCAGAGCAGGAAATTATCCTGATCGAGCTTGATGGTGATGGCGGCACTCAACGCTGCCGTGATGTTGATCGGCGTGGCGGCGGCGGGGTGGTTGGAACCATGGACGATTAGGAGTGATGGCTCTGATACCATATAAAAGAACAAGATAGAGAGAAAGATTGGTTTGTGCCGTGGTTTCCCCATCGGCTGTTGCTCCATATATATACAGTTCCAAGAGCTAGGGTTACAGGAGGTTAGGATTACAACAACTAACCGTAGAGCTATCTATCTAGGTTTAGCTGTACCGGTTAGGATCGTATCATCTACTTCCTCCGTATCAAAATATAAGACTTGCTACCTACTTTCTGCACACATATATCTAGATATGTTTTAATATAAAATTCACATGAACCTTGCAGTAAAATATGTCTAAATACATGTGTGTGGAAAGTAGGTAGAAAGTGTTATATTTTGATACGGAGGGAGTACACGGTTACAACTAACTTCTTTTAACAACTTCTTTTAACACTCCAAACGGCGGCCGGTTAGTTTCATCTCGTGTTAAAGTTGTTTGTGCGCGTGGCGTTTAGTAGCTGTGTTTTTTCGAGTCGGCTTCAAGTTAGGAGTCCGAGTGCGTTGTGGAGTTGCCTGTTCATGCGTATATATACACTGATATACGGCAGGTAGCGTGTTAAACATTGACAAGAGCAATAAGGAACAAAGCTAAGCCGCCGGTTGCAGAGCACCAAATTCTGTCCGCCCGCGCATCGTTTATTGATCCTGAACTCGGGCGACTCTTACAGTAGCATCGATCGAGTTTCAGAAAGTTGGAAGCAGGAGCAAAGGAAGCCGAGCGGCATTACTCTCGAATTCACCCTATTTAACAGGGTGCGCGTGCGGCACATAGTACAGAACTACAGATCAGGTTTCAGTTATATATTCTGCCCAATTGCCCATCTGCCATGGCAATTACTCCATACATATACTTGTGTCACATATCGTCGGAAACGGCAAGGCTGTCGGCCACACCATTGATGCTTCCACGGCCAGCGGGTACCACCTGCTAGCGGTCAACGGCTACTGGCGTTCCAGAGCCATTGCACCCATTGGCACGATGCTCGTCTCTCTCCCGTTCATGGTAGGAGGCCATCGGTTGTGCATATACTACTATCCTAATGGCAGAGACTTGGAGGCTGCCGACTCTATATCTCTGTCTCTTCGTCTTCGTGATACAGATGTTGCAGAGGCTCTCAAGGTACACTATCGATTTAGTTTCATCCAGCAGCTTGAGAAGCAAAATTCAGCATATTTTCGTGCAAAAAAAGCCAACCAACTTCTCCAGCTATACTTCGTCATGGGGTTATATGAATTTCATCAGCAGAGAAACCCTTGAGAAATCGAAGCACTTAAATGATGACTGTTTCGTCATCCGTTGTGACCTCGCCATTGTCACCACCGCCGATCTATTCATTAAGGTGCCACCTTCTCGCATACAACTACATATCGCCGATCTTCTACAATCCAAGGAGGGCACTGATGTGACATTCGAAGTGGCCGGTGAGATGTTTGTTGCCTACCGGTGCGTGCAGCTCGGTCCCCTGTCTTCAAGGCAGAGCTTTTTGGCCCAATGAAGGAGGGCACTATTAACAAGTGTCATACATGTAGAGGAGATGGAAGCAAAAGTGTTTCGGACCTTGCTCAGCTTTGTTTACACCGACTTACTGCCAGAGATGGAGATAGACATGGTGGAGGAGGAAGGAGAAAGCGAGGAAGCATTGTGATTACAACACTTGCTTGCCGAGTACCCGACCCCCCGCGTCGTCTCCTTGAGAGGCGACTCGGGGGAAACCCTAGAAACCGCACCGCCACCCCCCGCTCGCCGGCTCCACCCGCCGCGCCGCCGCCGGAGAAAACCGCCGGGCGCAGCCCGCGCGGCAGACGGCGGCGGCGGGGCATCCAGCTCGCGCGCGCGGCGTCTTCCTCGGCGGCGAGGGATCCTGTTGGTGGAGGCTTGGCCTTCGGCGCTGCGGCCGGCGCGGCGCTCCCCGGCGGCCCTCCTCCTCGCGCCCTCTGGTCAACAACCCTGCAGCGCCTCCATGGTTGGCGGCTTCGGCCGCTCGCCAGTGCAGCGGCGCCGGCAAGCCTGGCGTGTCGGGTGGGGTGACAGCCTAGCCCTCCTGTTTCCTGGTGGTTGGACGGCGTGGATCGAAGGTCGTCGTTGTGCTTCGTCGATTTTGGTGCTGGAGGCGCCAGATTGGTCTGCGCCCGATCTGGCCGCCGGTGTCTGTTGGCGTCGAGGATGGTGGCTCCGACGTGGTGGTGGCGCCGCCGCCGCGTTTTGGAGGTGTTTGGCTCAGCGGGTCTGCAGGTCGATGGCGCTGCCGTTCGATTGCGTGGGGATGCGGTTTCCAGGTTGCTCTGGGCGAAAGCCTGACGACGCGGCGCCTGTGGGCATCGCTCTCCCCTTGGGGGTCGTCGTGGAGCTCCCCTCTCTCCGCTGCCTCGGATCCCATCTTCGGGTGAAGACCTGAATCCTGCTGTGCAGGGTTGGACAACGGCGTCGATTCACATCGCCTCTCCTCTTGAGGGCGTCGTTTTGAAGATGGCGATTCCCTATGTGCTCTCCCGGGGCTGGCCTTGCACGGCTTCGTGGTTGGCAGCGGCTAAATGTCGATGTGGAGGTTCCGTGCGGCGGTGTCTGGCTTGGCAACGACGATGGTGGTGAGTAACGGTGTGGACGCGGTAATGGCTTCGTAGTCGGCTTTGTTCGGCATGTCCGAGAGTCTTCGTGTTGGTCTCCCTAGCAGTGGAGTCGGAGTTGTTCCTTTGAGCGGCGTACGATGACCTGTAGGGGCGGTCCGGTGGTGAAGATCTTCTTCGGCGCAGGTCTTGCGCATCTCCTCTCCGGAGCTCATCATCAGAATCGGAGCTGCCTATCTCTGCGCGAAGAATCATCTATTTGGCATAGGCCGACGTGGGCTTCTCGACGCCACTTCGGCAATGGTCTCCTTGGTAGTTTTCTTGTGAAGTCGGAGTCGCTGCCAGGTGTGCAGCTTGATGACGATGACACGGGCGGCAACCTTGACGATGACTCTAGCTTTGGTGGCGTGTGTAGCTTGTGTGGGTCGACAGGGTGGCTGTATGCGCCCTCGCGATGGTCGTGTTCCATGACAGTCGCCGAGGGTGTTGTTTCGGTTTTAGGCCGGTTTCCCGCTAATTAACCGGTCAATTCCCACTTCTGCTTAATTAATGAAAATGGCAAGTCTTTTGACTCGGTTCAAAAAAAAAACACTTGGAGCAGCGGATAGATACGATCTCCAAAGGTTGAAAGTACTATGTGAAAAATAGTTGAGCGGGCACATAGACGTAAAATCTGTGGCAAGTATTCTTCTTCTAGCTGAGCAGCATTCATGCATGTAGTGGATTAAAGGAGAAATACCTTGAGTTCGTCACAACTCCTAGCAATTTGAAAGAGATAACGACGAGCGACGGCTTGGGCATCATAGCTAGAATCTGCCCCTCTATTCTGAAGGAGCTCCTTGCCAGGATTGCTTCCTCGAATAGACAAAACAGGTTTGTAATTTCTTTATTATTATTTCTTAAATAAAAAAGTTACTATGAAATAATTCTCCTTGGGTTGCAGTGTCTTTGCCACCATTTGACGTGTGCCTTCACAGAGCATTTTAGTTGGACGTGTGTCATCTGCACTTTCCTAAATTTCTGCTTCCTGTTTACAGAAACGACGCGGTATCATTTGTCAAACTGCTTCTTGAATCTTCTTCCTTTTCCTTCTTTCAGGCAGCAGCCCACGATACCACTCTAGCTACATGATGCGCTTCCGTTCTCAAAATACCGTTTCTGCTTTTTTTTCGTATTAAAACATGTCGTCCAGAAGTGGTATTTGATCCTCTACTACAGAATCAGCGGCAGTAATTTGTATGACGAATTTTGGGACGCATCCAAACTAATATGTTCTGTTAATTTTGTATGATCGAAGGGCTAACACTGACAGTTGCCTCCTACTCGTACAATAATTGTATTATGCATACATTTCATACATTTTTCTGTTTTGTTAGATGTGTATCTCGTTTAGTTTATTTTGTAATGCAACTACTCTATATGTACTAGCATAAATACATGTGCATTACAAGGGAAGAAGAAAAAACATCTCGATGCGAGGAACTAAAAACCGATCGCAATTTGGATGCTCTATTCAAAAGATATTTTGTTTTGAATTTTTGTTTCTAAAATTAATGCAGAATTTTAGTCTTCCACATTCCGTATGTGTCTCTCGCATCCCCATCCCACTTCTCTTCTCCTTACGACAAGTGGCGAATATAGAGACCACCTCATACGAGACAGAAGGGAGGAAAACACAACACGTGGCATGAAGAGAGTGTTTATGAACGACATTCGACAAGGTTAACATTTTTTTTAGAGATTTCAGATTTAGAAATGATAGAGTGCTCAAATCAAGCCATCGCTCTGAATATATTGGCATGGGATAACATCGACATGTGCTATCTCACATTGGCCAAATACTAGCAAATGTACCTCGAGCCCGCACCGTTCGACCTTCCCTAGGGTTCTCATGTTTGAAACTTATTGTGCTAGTTAGCCCGCCGATGTTTAAAGGGGTTCTCACATGGGCCGCATCTTCTAGTAAGTTATTATATAAATTTCAAAACTTATATGTTGGAGGCGTCGCTTTGGTGAAAATCTAAGCTCCTTGGGAGCGGGCGGCGGTGACGGTCTCGTCGCTACCTTGTTGGAGGCGTCGCCTTGGAGTTCTTGGCTACCGCGGTGCGACGGTTTTGTGGCGGATGTGCAAAATGGCCATGTGGTCGAGGGAGGTGGACGTCGGGGCGGCAGCTCCGGAATGTGGTGGTGCGTTGAGGCGGTGGCCTCGGTCTACGTTGCAGTGACAGTCCTACGGGGCAGGACCGTGACCTTGCACGGGTTTGGATGACAACCTTGGGCTGTGTGGGCAGCGGGTTCGTCGACTCGGCTGGATGACCTCTGGGCAATGCGAAGGTTGATCTGATTGCTACGGTGGGGCGGCGGCCCCGGATTTGGCGCGACGTTGAGATCTGCGGGTGGTCGTCTTTAGCAAGGGTAGCAAGTGCTACGAGAAGGCTGGGTCGTGCGGCGATGCGGCTAATGTGCGGCTTTGGTGTCGAGTGGTGTAAGTCGGGGGTTCGGCCCCGAGATGGTGGTGTGTTTGTGGCGTTTGGTGGGCTAGCGTCGTGTGGGCGACGGTCCCCTCGCTTGTGCGGTTTTTCGGCCCTGTTTTCCTTATAAACAGGGCATTGTATAGTTTGTATGGTTTTTGGACCCAGTTTTCCTTATAAACTGGGTCAATCTCTTCTATCTATTCGATCGGTGGATATCGACCACCTTAAGCTCAAAAAAAACTTATATGTTTCAAAATAGTTTGTTTACGAAATCTATGTATATATAAAGTTGAGAAAGAATGTTCATTGAGATCAAAAGATTGTTCGACGAGGCTTTAAAAATATTCATATGAAGAAAATAATAGTACAGAAAATTCAAATAATTGTACACAGATTTTTAAAAAAAATCATATGAGGTAAAAAGTAATCAAATAGATTAAAGTAACAAGTTAAAAAAAATATTCACTCATTACACGAATAAAATTCATAAGAAACTAAGAAAACATGTAAAATAAATTGAAGGGTGAAAAATAAAAGTGTCCAAAGGAAAAAAAATAAAACTGGAAAAAGGGAAACAAGCAAAAGAATGCGTAAAAGAGGGGAAAAACTGCGAAAATAAAGGAAAAACTAGCTGGGCCAGGCGGGGCGCATCAAAAGTTCTCGAAACCCTTGAGCGTACATGTGCGGAAAACCTAACCACGCTCGTTGTGTCGGTTGGCCCGCCTAGTGTGTACCCCTTCCTCTACAGCCCGCACCGCTGTGGCGCCCTGACCCGGCTGCTATACAGTGATACTGTGTCTCCGGTTATCCAATACCACCAGACACACTATCAAAGCATAATAGAGAGATCAAGACTTGTGGAACAACTGGCACATCACAGACTCTATGACACAAATCATTATAGTTCAACTCTTATAATAGAGAAAGATAGCAAATGGCAAACAGAGGTCACAGACCCAACATTTCAACAAGCGGAAGCAAATTAGGTTGTTCTAAACAACAAGAACCAAATTATGGCCTAAGAGGCCTGCAAATAAACATCCAGCGCCAGCTGTTCCGGGATGTCCCAAGCTGCCACCTGGGAACCCCAGACTACTCGTCGACGTCCACAAAGAACCCACCTTCGAGGTCGGTGAAGTCCTCTCCTGAAAATAAGCAAACGACATTGAGTTCGACGAACTCGTAAGATTAAGAGCTAATATATGCTCGATGATTGGCTTTCAAGGTTTTATGGCTGTTTTGCATAAAGCTGATTTTGTTTATAAAACACAACTCCATGGCATCGACTAATCAGAATCTTTTTGAAGAGGGGTAAGAAATAACTCTTTTCTGGTAACCAACTCCATCACCACCATCACCATTCTCATCACCTATCTACTAGGCACCTCCCCGAATCACCCTCGAGGAAGACAACCTTGGTTATTAGTAGTACCTTTAGTACTCAGTTTTTAATCAATCCGTTAAAGTTATTCTATGATCATCGTCCATTCCCAAGTCGTCCATAACCGCGGACACGGCTTTTCGAAAAGATTTATCCCTGCAGGGGTGTACAAAGTGGAAGTCCCCGGAGTCCCGAGGGGCTCCAGCTCCTTCGCCACGTGTACCGTCCGGCCCATTGCCTGTACAATTAGCTCTCTTCCATGGAAAGCTGGCTGGGTGGGAGCGGTGTCGACTTCTCCCTCGTTAAGGACTAACCCAGGATCATCAGTGAGGACGAAGCACGGATCATCGACACCGTGCCCCGTGGCCACTCATTTTCCTAACGCCACAATCCTCATCTCAGTTCATCCCACCATCATCACGCACGCGCAAATGGAAGCCCGAACTAGAGGACCCTGTCTAGCCCCGCTCGAGTTATTTAGTCTATGAGGGTTCCTGCAATTGCATAGGCCTCACGCATGGTTGCACGCTTGTCTTGGTTCAAGAGGTACAGAACTCGCACCTAGGCGACGGGAACGAGACAAAGCACCACAACCACAGTGGCCTCTCATCTCCACCTTTAAGCATTTTATTACCTCTCTCCACAATTTCTCCACCATCATCTGAACACTCCAACAACCTGTTTCCAACATGAAGTATCCATCGAACGGCGGAACATTTAACTAAGCATGGCTAAGCATCAACAGTGCATAGTTTAATATTTCAGGCCCACAATACAAACCTATGGATATTAGGAGGGAAAACAGGTAATTGGCATCGGAATCTTAATGCAACTATAGGATACTCTATCCAACAAAATTGACATTTAGAACCGCATGCAATATTATAGTGGAGAAAATATTTGCGGAAACATAGGATAAGATATGCTCAGAGGGGGGGGATTACGCTTGCCTTGTTGAGCGGAGGAGTCAAACTGCTCGTCGGAATAATGAGGCTCAACTCCGAACTCGTGATCTACCGGAGAGCAAACAACACCGGAAAGCAAAAAAAGCAATCAACACATGGCAATTGTGCAATGCATACAAAAATGATGACATGACATTTTAGATGCACCCTAGAAGCATGGAACATGAGCAACAAGTTAAATGGGGTCCCCGTTATATTTATTGCATAATTTGGAAGAAACCCCATATTAAAACTTAATGATTATAATTACTACTAGAGCACATTATTGTAATTGTGATCGATAATGCATGATGATAAAGATTTTGGATCACTCATGTTTTTCTGAGCATCTTGATATAAAGAGCACATTTTTCTAAGGTCCCGGTAAAAAGTTATTGCTTTTATGAATTTCTCTCTTAAATTTATTCTTTTAATTATTTTAATTCCAACGATGAAATAAATTAAGTACCCGACTTCGAGGAAGGGGATGGATATGCTGGAATCATTGTAGATCGATAACTCTAAACACGAGAGGGGGAGCGGGGACAATGTGCTATCGAGAGGGAAAAGGAAAAAGAAATATTGCAACTATTTTATGCACAGGCCGGAATTTCCGGTCCAGAAGGGATCATGGGCCGGAGTTTCCGGTTCACCAATTTGTCAGCCCAATACGGCAGCTACTGGACGCGGGCCGGAGTCACCCCGGAGTTGGGCCGGAGTCTCCGGGCCAATTCTGACGAAACTGAAACAAAACCGAGACGCACGCGCAGCGTGCGCCGACGGCGACGTGCGTGTCGCGCACGCACACGGAGGCGCCACGGTGAGAGAGGGGAGGGGAGGGGAGGAACGGCGAGCGCGGGGAGGAGCAGCGGCTCACCCTGGAGGCGTACGAGCAACGGCGCGGCTGGGGACGGACCACGGCGGCGGGATTTGGGCGGCGGAACTGCTGCGGTGGTCGGAGGGAAACGAGGACGGCGGCGACGATGTGAGGCCTCCCCGGTCGATTCCTCGGTCGAAGAAGTTCCTGGCGACGCAGCGGAGCTCCTGGGCTGCTTCGATTGGCTCGGGAGCTCGTCAATCGGCAGCGACGAGCACGGCAAGCTCAGCGGCTGGCTCGGACGACAGCGTGGGGAAACGGCGGTGGCGGCGTCGAGTTCAGGCCTCCCGCCTCGATTCCTTGGGCAGGGATGAGCAGCACGGCGAGGCGGACGTCGTGGTGGAGCTCGATTTGGACGGGGTGCGCTCACGCGACGACTACGAGCACGGCGAGGGCGGCGGCCATGGCTGCCCGTGGGGAGAGAAATGGGGAGAGGGAGAGGGAAAAATATCGGGGAGCACTGGGCAGGTGAGGCTCGTGGCTTGCTCTTCTACTTGCAGGGGACGACAGAGAGGGTCCGGGCGGCATGGCAGGGGCGGCGAGGTGGTCCGGCGGCAGCGACGCGACCGTGTCGCTACAGAGCGAAGGAGACGGCCAATTTCTGAAAACCCCCCTAACAGAAAATCTTCCATCACGTACAGGTCCTCCACTATTTACAAACGGGTCTTTTTCCTGTTTTAATTTGAAAACAGCACAGGTTTTGAATTAATTGAGGCATTTAAACATTTTGCAAGAATGTGATGAAATTCCAATAGCCTCCCAAACTTGATATGTAGCTCCCCTAACTTTGGTGTCTCCAAATAAAATGTTTTTGACAACATTTGCTCATAATGTTGGATTATAGCATTTTGCTAATTTTCCAAATGTTGCTACTTCAATATTTTGGAGCAGGTGCAAAACAATATGGTGAACTCTTGGAACTTCCTTGACAAATATAAGAGGTCGAAGTATTTTTGTTTTGCAGGTTTGAGTGCCAACATCGTGTGGAAGTTTTGTTAGAGCACTACGAGCATTTTGTTTTAGCAACTCCATATCATTTCGTTATCAATGTTGTGTTAACTCAAAAGAGACATGTTTAAGCATGGATGCCATGATGCAGTGCAACACAAAAGCGAAAATTTTAACCGGGTTTGAGGTTTTTGAACTTTGGGCTGTTACAATTCTACCCTCCTTACAGGAATCTCGTCCCGAGATTCTTAGAGTAGGAAAGAGGGAAAGGTTACGACGGTCTTTAACGATTCTTCCCGCTTCAAGTAGCTTCTTTCTTGAGGAGGTTGACCGAGGGCATCATGAAGATCTTCATCGACTTCACCTCGAGGTCACTATCACGTACACCATAGGAAAGAAAGGAAACCTCACCGGAAGGATGGATCTTGGTGAAGATACCACGACCAAGTACCTCCTAGTAGAACATAGGATGAGACTTCAAGCATCCCATGAATTGACAGTTAGGAGACACCTGCGAGTGACGGGGGATTGATAGGAGTTTCCAGTTGGTAGACAACTGTTTCCCAAAGATTCAGAATATGAACTTTGCACAAGGCCCAAAATTTCTGAGGGAGAGTGTCGAAAAAAGATTCCAACAGTTGAAGAGGCAAACTTGTACTAGTAGGCTTGAGTAGAACTTTCCTCACGGAGGAGCATTTCAGATCACTGGAGAATGATCGGAAAGCTAGATCGAGAGAACTTCAGAAAACCCCGGGAAGTTAGTATCGGGAAAACTTCTTGATTTTCTAGACGTCGGGAACAAGCTTCTTGAGGATCACCAACTATCGTTTCTGATTGAGATCTAGCTCGGGTCAGATGTAGAGATACTTCAGACTCACCATGGATGAATAGAACGTCTTTGCACGGGATCTCAACAGATTACATTTGCTAGAACCCCAAGAGCTAGACTAGAAGGTCTAACTCCAAAGGAGGAACGCGATTGAGGAACCGCGGATTAGCAACTTGTCAGGAGGCAGCTGCCCCAATTGGATATCTTGTAGCGAGACACGATTTAGTTCTTGATGGGAAACACCATAGAGGACAAAGAAGTTCTCAGACTTCCTCTCTTTCTGGAACAATTCAACCAGTGACTTGTATGCATAGATGAAATTTTCAAGGAGAGGTGGTAACAACATACCATCCCGAGAATCTTCCACCCGTGCATGATCGAGTTGGAATGATTCCGAGGAAACCAGACAATTCACTCGGATCCACGGCGACATCTTTCAGCAATTGCACGTGAACCAGGGAAGTCACTTCTAACTTCAGAACACATACCTTGTGAAGACACAAAGTTAGTTCCAACAATTTTTCCAATGCTAACGCCCAATATCCAATATAAATCTCCTCTAACATGGAGAAGATAGGAAGGTAGTTGATGGGCTCAACCACAAACTTATCCATATACTCCAAGACGGTAGACTCATATTTCACCAGAACTAGGCATAAGTATCGGTCAGACTAACACATTCAGATAGGTTGGTCTGAGTTTGATTTGACGATAGCCCAATTCAAATCAAAAGATTTGGAGGTTAGCATTTCCACCAAGGAAATACCACCTTGCTTCGACACGAACAGACTAGACATCCCTTTGAGAAGGAACTATATCGGGATAGAGCTCTTGTATTTCAACTCTCCAAGTTGTTTAAGCTCAACCGAATAATTCGGGACATCCAGCACGATTTTCTTGGAGAAATGAGTTGTTTAGAGAACCAGCTTACTCATAAGCTCAACATCACGGTCAGGTGACAACCTGGCGATACTTCTGGGAAGACCTTCAGAATATCTCGATCCACATATAGGATATCACGACATACTATTCCAAGAATCTTCTTCATTTGCATTATCGACTAGAATATCTCGATCCACCTCTAGGATATCATGACATACCGGTGGATCTTGAGTTCAAGAGAGGATCATGCCTTTCAAGGCACAAAGAGAGGGTCTTGGAAGCTTCGGCACGAACCTAGCTCTTTGACCGAGGGAGTGCATCAGAGCCAACTGACTTGATAGCACTGTCAAACTTAGCTTATTGATCGGCTAACCAATCATGCTAAGGAGGGCAATAAAGGTCCTTGGATTTCCGCACAGTAAGAACTGCTAAGAATATCCGATAGTTACATTATTACTCACGTATTACCATTCCGGAGTAACAAGTCACTCGGAAGACGGAGAGCAACGAAGTGAAAGAGCCTCACTGCATCAAGAGGATCATGACACTCAGCACGACCCCTTGATATAAAAAGAGTGTGACATTCTAAGGTGGAACAGAAACAGAGACTAATAAACCTCTTATTCTGTGGAATACAAAACTTTGACCTAGCCCGAGGAGTGGACAAGGTACTGGAGTTCGTTTCTCCTAACAAGACGAGTTGGAAAGTCTTGACGGATCCAGAGAGTGACTTGCATCGGAACATACCAACGCATGGTAAAACTTTACTGTCAACTGACAGACAAAGGTGGGAAAGCAGATCAGAGTACGAAAATGCTCAGGAGAAATTCTAAGATGTCGAAGAGGCACCGGTTATTACTCAATTGTGATAACCATGCCCCAAAAGGGAGAGATGCAGCAGAGTCAAACAAAATTGTAGTAAGATTATTGTTGATTAGCAGCTCACCCTTAAGGACGCCGGAATCTTCTTCAGCTTCTTCAGCAGAGACGTGGTTCAGGCGACGGTGCACAATAGGTCCAGCCTTGCCAGCTGGAGTGGCAGGGGCTCGTGCAGGATTTCCCGTGACCGGTGCCTTCTGGGGGCACTCCCTAGAGTAATGACCAGCCTGTCCACAGGTGTAGTAGATGAGTCCAGGTGGAGCAGGTAGCTGAGGATGACAACCACCTCCGCTTGACCCAGATGTCGAAGTAGTGGGGCGCGTGGTGGCGTGCTGAGCAATCTTCTTCTGGGCATCCTTTACTGCCTCCACTATGAACTCCATAGAGCAATCAGCCAGAAAATGATCATTTCCTTCACATAGGTAGCAAGTGGCGCTAGCGGTTGGGCACTTGCCAAGTGGATGCGAGTTGAAACAGTGTGGGCAAATGCCGAGGCATTGACTCGCATGATGTCCACCCCTTCCGCACTGACTACATGCCTTTCCTTGTGGTAGTCCCCACTTTCCGGGGTACTTAAGGGGGCACTTCCGGTACGGATGTCCAAGCTCCTTACAAGTGTAACACCTGCGTTTGTCTAAAGCTTTCTTGGGCAAAACTTTAGATGTATGGGATTTCTCCCGATCAAAGGGTGTCGAGTGGGTCCCTGGGGTGGCTTCGATTTGATGGAGCGGAGGACGTTGTGCCATTCTGTAGATTTGACAAGGACGCAGTTAGTATCCACCTCGGTAGGGTTGAGACATTAGCATTAACGTACTCAAGTACTCAGACTAGGGACGATAATACTTTGTGCCACAACGAACAAGGAACCAACAAGATGGGACTTGGGTCGAAGATCAGCATCATGTACCAGTAGCGTGAGATTCAAATGGCTAAGAAACCACGTGATTCATCCCACACTATCCGGCACAATCCGGGACCTTATGTTCAAGTCCTTGGGTTAAAACCCAAAGAAAAAAGCAATGATTAGATTTGGTAGAATCATCTGAGTTGATTTGGGATTGCAACGCGGCGGGAGAAACTGGACACATAACACTAAAGGTCGAACCCCACCCACGTTTCTAATCATTTTGAGGTAACGGACGAGAAGCAAAACTTTTAACTCAAATCGAGGTAAGATTGCTCCGAGATTAGAGGGTAACCAGATAAGGAGTAAAAAGAATCCTAAGATGGTTTTCACAACTCATTTTTAGGTTAAAAATATTTTCACAAACACTAGACTCAACATCGACCAGTAGAAGGGTTTCCTACAGGCAGTACTGCTCTGATACCAACTTGTGGCGCCCTGACCCGACTGCTATACAGTGATACTGTGTCTCCGGTTATCCGATACCACCAACACACTATCAAAGCATAATAGAGAGATCAAGACTTGTGGAACAACTGGCACATCACAGACTCTACGACACAAATCATTATAGTTCAACTCTTATAATAGAGAAAGATAGCAAATGACAAACAGAGGTCACAGACCCAACATTTCAACAAGCGGAAGCAAATTAGGTTGTTCTAAACAACAAGAACCAAATTATGGCCTAAGAGGCATGCAAATAAACATCCAGCGCCAGCTGTTCCGGGATGTCCCAAGCTGCCACCTGGGAACCCCAGACTACTCGTCGACGTCCACAAAGAACCCACCTTCGAGGTCGGTGAAGTCCTCTCCTGAAAATAAGCAAACGACATTGAGTTCGACGAACTCGCAAGATTAAGAGCTAATATATGCTCGATGATTGGCTTTCAAGGTTTTATGGCTGTTTTGCATAAAGCTGATTTTGTTTATAAAACACAACTCCATGGCATCGACTAATCAGAATCTTTTTGAAGAGGGGTAAGAAATAACTCTTTTCTGGTAACCAACTCCATCACCACCATCACCATTCTCATCACCTATCTACTAGGCACCTCCCCGAATCACCCTCGAGGAAGACAACCTTGGTTATTAGTAGTACCTTTAGTACTCAGTTTTTAATCAATCCGTTAAAGTTATTCTATGATCATCATCCATTCCCAAGTCGTCCATAACCGCGGACACGGCTTTTCGAAAAGATTTATCCCTGCAGGGTGTACAAAGTGGAAGTCCCCGGAGTCCCGAGGGGCTCCAGCTCCTTCGCCACGCGTACCGTCCGGCCCATTGCCTGTACAATTAGCTCTCTTCCATGGAAAGCTGGCTGGGTGGGAGCGGTGTCGACTTCTCCCTCGTTAAGGACTAACCCAGGATCATCAGTGAGGACAAGCACGGATCATCGACACCGTGCCCCGTGGCCACTCATTTTCCTAACGCCACAATCCTCATCTCAGTTCATCCCACCATCATCACGCACGCGCAAATGGAAGCCCGAACTAGAGGACCATGGCTAGCCCCGCTCGAGTTATTTAGTCTATGAGGGTTCCTGCAATTGCATAGGCCTCACACATGGTTGCACGCTTGTCTTGGTTCAAGAGGTACAGAACTCGCACCTAGGCGACGGGAACGAGACAAAGCACCACAACCACAGTGGCCTCTCATCTCCACCTTTAAGCATTTTATTACCTCTCTCCACAATTTCTCCACCATCATCTGAACACTCCAACAACCTGTTTCCAACATGAAGTATCCATCGAACGGCGGAACATTTAACTAAGCATGGCTAAGCATCAACAGTGCATAGTTTAATATTTCAGGCCCACAATACAAACCTATGGATATTAGGAGGGAAAACAGGTAATTGGCATCGGAATCTTAATGCAACTATAGGATACTCTATCCAACAAAATTGACATTTAGAACCGCATGCAATATTATAGTGGAGAAAATATTTGCGGAAACATAGGATAAGATATGCTCAGAGGGGGGATTACGCTTGCCTTGTTGAGCGGAGGAGTCAAACTGCTCGTCGGAATAATGAGGCTCAACTCTGAACCGTGATCTACCGGAGAGCAAACAACACCGGAAAGCAAAAAACAACAATCAACACATGGCAATTGTGCAATGCATAAAAAATGATGACATGACATTTTAGATGCACCCTAGAAGCATGGAACATGAGCAACAAGTTAAATGGGGTCCCCGTTATATTTATTGCATAATTTGGAAGAAACCCCATATTAAAACTTAATGATTATAATTACTACTAGAGCACATTATTGTAATTGTGATCGATAATGCATGATGATAAAGATTTTGGATCACTCATGTTTTTCTGAGCATCTTGATATAAAGAGCACATTTTTCTAAGGTCCCGGTAAAAAGTTATTGCTTTTATGAATTTCTCTCTTAAATTTATTCTTTTAATTATTTTAATTCCAACGATGAAATAAATTAAGTACCCGACTTCGAGGAAGGGGATGGATATGCTGGAATCATTGTAGATCGATAACTCTAAACACGAGAGGGGGAGCAGGGACAATGTGCTATCGAGAGGGAAAAGGAAAAAGAAATATTGCAACTATTTTCTGCATAGGCCAGAATTTCCGGTCCAGAAGGGATCATGGGCCGGAGTTTCCGGTTCACCAATTTGTCAGCCCAATACGGCAGCTACTGGACGCGGGCCGGAGTCACCCCGGAGTTGGGCCGGAGTCTCCGGGCCAATTCTGACGAAACTGAAACAAAAACGAGACGCACGAGCAGCGTGCGCCGACGGCGACGTGCGTGTCACGCACGCACACGGAGGCGCCACGGTGAGAGAGGGGAGGGGAGGGGAGGAACGGCGAGCGCGGGGAGGAGCAGCGGCTCACCCTGGAGGCGTACGAGCAACGGCGCGGCTGGGGACGGACCACGGCGGCGGGATTCGGGCGGCGGAGCTGCTGCGGTGGTCGGAGGGAAACGAGGACGGCGGCGACGATGTGAGGCCTCCCCGGTCGATTCCTCGGTCGGAGAAGTTCCTGGCGACGCGTCGGAGCTCCTGGGATGCTTCGATTGGCTCGGGAGCTCGTCAATCGGCGGCCACGAGCACGGCAAGCTCGGCGGCTGGCTCGGACGACAGCGCGGGGAAACGGCGGTGGCGGCGTCGAGTTCAGGCCTCCCGCCTCGATTCCTTGGGCAGGGATGAGCAGCACGACGAGGCGGACGTCGTGGTGGAGCTCGATTTGGACGGGGTGCGCTCACGCGACGACTACGAGCACGGCGAGGGCGGCGGCCATGGCTGCCCGTGGGGAGAGAAATGGGGAGAGGGAGAGGGAAAAATATCGGGGAGCAGTGGGCAGGTGAGGCTCGTGGCTTGCTCTTCTCCTTGCAGGGGACGGTAGAGAGGGCCCGGGCGGCATGGCAGGGGCGGCGAGGTGGTCCGGCTACAGCGACGCGACCGTGTCGCTACAGAGCGAAGAAGACGGCCAATTTCTAAAAAAACCCCTGACAGAAAATCTTCCATCACGTACAGGTCCTCCACTATTTACAAACAGGTCCTTTTCCTGTTTTAATTTGAAAACAGCACAGGTTTTGAATTAATTGAGGCATTTAAACATTTTGCAAGAATGTGATGAAATTCCAATAGCCTCCCAAACTTGATATGTAGCTCCCCTAACTTTGGTGTCTCCAAATAAAATGTTTTTGACAACATTTGCTCATAATGTTGGATTATAGCATTTTGCTAATTTTCCAAATGTTGCTACTTCAATATTTTGGAGCAGGTGCAAAACAATATGGTGAACTCTTGGAACTTCCTTGACAAATATAAGAGGTCGAAGTATTTTTGTTTTGCAGGTTTGAGTGCCAACATCGTGTGGAAGTTTTGTTAGAGCACTACGGGCATTTTGTTTTAGCAACTCCATATCATTTCGTTATCAATGTTGTGTTAACTCAAAAGAGACATGTTTAAGCATGGATTCCATGATGCAATGCAACACAAAAGCGAAAATTTTAACCGGGTTTGAGGTTTTTGAACTTTTGGCTGTTACAACCGCCCGCTTGAGTATTGGGCCAGCCCATTTTCCGTTCAGCTTGATTTTTTTCGGTTTTGGAAGGATCTAGAAAGTTCTGGTTTGCTTTTTTTTCTTCTGATTTACAGGTTTTTCTGGTTTGGTGGTTTTATTTGTTTTAGTTTATTTTTTATTTTCGTTGTTTACACTTTTAAAATTCATGAACATTTTCATAGTTTTTGAAAATGTTCATTTTAAAATTTCGTTTTGAAAATGGTTCATATTTTGAAATTTAATCATTATGGTGAAAATAATTGGGTGAACTGTAATAATAGTGAACCAAAAATGAAATGAACAAGGTGAAAATAATGTGAGGTTCGGGTGAACTGAAAATAACGGTGAACCAAAAATGTCGGTGAACTGAAAATAATAGTGAACCAAAAATGAAATTAACTAGGTGAAAATAAACAAAAATTTCGGGTGAACCAAAAATAATAGTGAAACTAACATAATGGTGAACCGAAAAGGAACTAAAATTCTGGTGAACCGAAAATAATAGTGAACGAAAAAAGTAGAGCAATGGGTTCAAAAAGCGTTCATGGGCTTCGAAAAATATTCATCGGTTTTTTTAAACAAAGTTCCGGGTAAAAAAAAATGTATTCTCGCATTACAAAAAAAGAGAAAATGAAAATAAAAAGGAACAGTAAAGTTGGAAAATAAAAATAGTAGAGAAAATAGAAACAAAAAATGAAACCGAGAAAAAGGAAACAAACATGAAAGCGAAAGGAAGAAAGAAAGAATAACAAAACAGGAAAAATGGAAGAAATAAAACAGAAAAATCACAAAAAAGAAAGAGGAAACGGAGAGAGCGAGAGATTGAGCACCGTGAGATACAGATATTGTATTCCTCTAGCTATATAGTTACAGGTTAGAGCCATTGACCCGTTGTGTAGATCGAACATGAGTCTGTATTACAGTAACAAGTAGGAGTATAAAAGATCAACATATTATCAACCGTAACTAAATGCACGATAAGTTGTAAGACAAATTTGACCAAGTAAAAAAAGATCATATCAACTGTTCAATTTATATTCCAAAAGTTCCTATATATTTTCTTACATAACCATACATTACATGCTTCTACAAATATTTGGTAAGTTATATTTATTCAAATATCTACCAAAATATTTAATATTACTAAATATAGAGAAAAAATCCACACAATCATAAACATATACTCTATATAATTCATCAATTGTAAGAACATAAAGTAACCGTGCATTTTTTTTCCTTTTTTACATTTAAGATGAATTTGTATCTCACAAAGGAACAAAAGTTTTGCATAAGTCAGACATATTTTTAATGATATACATTACAACTAAATAATAAAATACAATCAATAATATATTATATAGTTAACAGTGCTAACTAAGTGTACAATATATATTATTTCAAACCATTAAATGGGGAAAAGAAGCTAAGAAAATATATGATTTCAGTGTAATTATATTTATTTAACTCGTCCCAGGTCAAATAATTCGGTCCGAGAACGGCCCTGGTCGTGGCTTAGGCTTACAAAGACATCTAGAAAACATCAGTGGCTCACATGCACGGGCGGGTACCAACTGCAATTTCGGCGATGGGGGATCGCTCGGATCAGGCGACGTGGTGAATGTAGGCCCAACGAAAGCCTCATCATCATTGTCTTCCTTCTTCGCCCAGTTTTCATCGTGAGGGGCTGAGCAGCCACAACCAAGCTTGTGGGCGTCCCAGCGCTCATCAGCGGAGGATCCCCTGGAACCGGGCTTCTTCTCCCTGTGTTGTTCCTTGTGAGCGTCCCACCGGTCATCATCAAAGGACCCGCTGCCGACGTGGCACGAGAACCACTAGTGAATCTTCTTCTCCATATATAGTGGCGCTAGCCAGGGAATCCCCCCCCCCTCGTCTTCTCACCTCCTCTTCTTTATTATCTGTAGTACCTGCATCACAGCTCGCTTGAAAGAGACTGTTAGCAAGGCTTAGGAAAAAATTAATCAAGGTTGTTTGGCCAAAGCCGATGGAATTTTGTGCCTAAAAGTTAAAGTCAAAAGCACATATTGAGATACTTTTATGGCTTATAAGCCAAAATATAAAAACCTGAAATAAGCCCAACCAAACATGGCCTAAACAGTCGATGTGGTACTAAAGGTAGAGTTCCGCCAAGTAAAAGTACTATTTATGTTATTATTATTTTTTCATTTTTCCTATTTTCATAGTAAAAAATAACAAAAGAAAAGAAAAGGTCCGTTATAAAATATAAATATTCACATGTGCAAAAATAAAATAATAATCTTATTTTTATGATTTATAATCATGAACATTTATGTTTTTGCGTGATTTAAAATATGAACATTTATGGTATTTGGAATTTTTAAACGGACAATTACGTTATTTGAACGAGTATTTAGTATGAACATTTATGTTGTTTGAACTATTTGAAATATGAACATTTATGCTATTTGAAAGATTTTTTGAATATAAATATTGAATGATTTAAAAAAATAACATTTATGTTAGTTGAACGGCTTTCAATATGGACATTTATATATTTTTTAACGATTTTCTACATATAAATATTTATTTTATTTGAACAAAAAATACTCACATTTATCTTTTTTGAACAGGAGAACAAATAATAGAGAAACAAAAAAGATAAGGAAAAAAGAAAAATATAAAACTGAAAAAAGAGAGAAAGAGAAAAAACGAAAGAACTGGATAAAACATTAAAACCCCAAAAATAACTAATCGGAAGGCAAAACCGGTGGAAGCAACCTACTCGACCGGCCCATGTAGGGGTGCGCGGGAGGGAACCCCTCCCGTGTTACAGTGTTCCCATATACATCGCCCTGAGCTAGTCGGGGAGGTCGTCTCGCCCGCACGTGCTCGCGCGACACGATTCCACCCACATGGGCCGACCCACATGTGGGTTTTTCCTTGTTTCTTATTTATATTTTGTTTTTTCTATTTTCCTGGATAATGCAGGAATACATTTTTCTTTTTTCTTTTTTGTAATTGTTGGACTACCTGAATCATTTTTTAACCATTAATCATTTACAACATTTGAGAGCAGTTATTTAGAACGACATGAATTATTTTTGTAAACACAGTGAGCAAAATTTTTAACCATCGTGAATATTTTCTCGAATATTTATGAATATATTTATACGTGAATGATTTTTCTCAAAAAATGTTCACTATGAATTAAAAGTGTTACCTATAATAAGAAAATAGTTCATGATTAAAAAATCATGTATTTCCAGAAAATTATAAAGTTTTCACCTATCATAATAAAATGGTTCAAAATAAAAAATGGTTCACGATAAATTAAAAAATGTTTACCTATACTAAAAAATGGTTCACGATAAATTCAAAAGTGTCCTCCTATAATAAAATGGTTCACGAAAAAATGTATTCACGTATTTCTAGAAAACAGAAAAATAATGAATATTAAAAAGAAAAAATATTCTTGTGCCAGAAACAGTAGAAATACCAAAAAAGGAAAAATAGAAATGAAACAAGAAAAAGGAAAAAACATCCCGTATGGTATGGCCCATGCGGGGCAATGCGGGGAGTGTTCCAGCTCAGAGGGCAAATCCTATTTGGCGCCCGTTGGCAGTGCGAGAGGCTCGTGCCGCGCACTCCGTCGCCGCTGTTAGAATAGGATTAGCTTAGATCCTAAGCAACCGTAGGCGGTTGCTTTTTGGCCAAACGTCGTACAGGCGTTGTGCCTCTTCGCACAGACGCGACCTTTGTATTTACCGCCTCAAAGGCGCCTCTTCAGATTGTATATATACCTCAAACTCTTGATCAATAAAGCAGAGATTCATTCTCAAACACGTTATCACGCACGCTGCTCTCCGTGAGAGCGAAAGGCCACCAGAAAGAAGAACCGGCGGTCGGAGAGACGAGAAAAAGAGGGAAGAAGAAACGCGGCACCGGCCGGCATACCAGCCCGGCGGCCAACGGCCCTGCCGTTGTTCCTCGTCGGCGCGCGCAACATAACCCTCCGGCGACGCACGGGGCGCTCGACGCGGCGAAGACCACAGGCGATGCGCGGCGTGCTCGACCTTCTCCTCGATCGGCACTGTGGCCGAGCCCTCTTGGCTGCGGCGGTGCGCGTGGTGCCCCTCGGCCCCGACGCATTCAAACCGCGGCGGCTGTGGAGGAAACGGCCGGCGGCGTGTCCGTAACAGCGGCACACCGCGGCCGGCGCAGCCCCATCAACTGGAAACAGGGGCGGCGACCGGCAGGACTCCGAAACGGTGGCATGTGGCAGCACGCACGGCGGTCCTTGACCCCGAAGCTTCTCCTCTCATCGCGACAGCGCGTCCGCCAAAGCGCGGCGGCAGCGGTGTCCGACAATCGGCTCACTACGCGGCTGCGCCCACGGCCACTGCACGGACAGGACCTCCAATGGAGGCACGCCCCGAAGCCTTCGGCGCGGGCGCGAGGCACGGCGGAGCCCATGGCCACGGCCTCAGCCTAGTTCCTCCGGCGTACACGAACCAAAAACGACGGTGGATTTGTTTTTCCTCTATAAAGATATCTACTCGAGTACAAATGAATCGGCTGAGTCGTGTATGCAACTGAGAAGACGATGCAACCTTATCCCTTCGAGCTTTTGCATTTTAATCCTTCATGTCTCTTTCATACACGTATAAATCCCTGCATTTACTATTAAGACCGCAGTCTTACTTAATTATGCAGGATAGCCCTTGGCTTGGTTCAGTTTCGTGTAAACTATGCAACCTGCAATCAAATCTGCACGCTCATTGTTGAATTTAAATTCAGTTGACCGTCTATTTAGGTCCTCTGACCAAGTATATATGTGCGGTTTAATCATGCGTTTTGCTGAAAATTACTTAAATAGTATTGTGGCAAAAAGCATTTACTTACCTTTTGGATTATATTTCATCGGAATTTCTATATGCTCAATGTTGTTGCATCATGCAATACCCATGACATGCATAAAATCTCATAAGCATATGAGATAAAATTGCCAATGAAATAAGTGACTATCTTAAATTTTATTTGAAAATCATAAGGTAATATCATTGCTGAGAGATATACAAATTTGTCATTTTGACAAAATAAAATTATCTCCAAAATTGTCTACGATGTGTTAAACTTACAATTCGTGACACTTTGCATAAAAGCATCAGCTTAAAATTCAAAATGTTCCTCTAGGACATATTTGTTGTTTACCTCAAAATAAAGTTTACTATCAAAGTAGAATGAATTTAGGCATGATAGATCCTTATATGCTTATATTACATTGGTAAAACATAAAATTGTGGAGCATAAAACATTGAACATTATTTTTTGTGTATTATGTCTATCAAGACAAACTCCATCATGCATACCAATGATTTAGTTTCTCACAAACTAATAGATGTTCCACATCATGTGGCGAAAATTATCTTCACCAAGAATAACCAATGTCAAATACATATCTATGTTTTGGATCACCTCTCAGGTAATTAAAGTCCAAATATTGATAGAAATATCATTTTAATGTCTCAACATTAAATGTCCATATTATGGTCATGAAGGAATCATCTTGATTGATCATAAATATGCTCAGTCAAAGCATTTTATTTATTTTAGTTTACTATCATTGTAAATGAATTGCATGATCATCTCAGGCAGGACATGGCTAACATTTCCATCAATGGAATTCGTTGAACTCATATTAAATGAGAGAAATTGGATAGTTTTCCATTTCCCTCTAAATCTCCATCAAGGAGATATATGTTGCATAAACGCAACATCAATATTCATTCACTTATTTTGTTGGGCTTCTAGTCCATTGCACATTCTAATTCTTTTGTCTATAGAATCAACCCCAAGTTGATACTATGTGATGAGATATATCAAAAAAAAAGCATATCATTCAAAACCTAGAAATCACTTTACATCCTCTCCATTTAAGGTACACCCTACGGGTGATATGTACCCTTGAAATTTGTACTAGTACTCAAATACTAAGAATCTCAATGTTCTCGAAAAGATCCACGAGAAATCAATGTAAAGTGGAGGTAAAATGGCAAGCAGAATCATAGTGGACCCCCCAAAAGTAATAAGATAACTATCAAGTTTATCAAATGAATCAACATACGTATGAATGCTCTCAAGCATTTGGTTGGATATACCACAATCATCAATTAATGTGAGTTCAATGGGATAAGGAGAAACACTCCGTCACAATTATAGATTTCTTGCGGAATAAAATTCCCAAGATATTTTGGAGACCTCGTTTAGTCTCACAACTATCAGCCTAACCATACTTCTATACATGAGGTATGTTGTCCATTATATCATGTTCCTCGGACATGATATGAATGTATGAATAAAGTTTCATACTAAACTTCGTTGCGTCCAAAATAATTTTCCGTATCTTGATTTGGCGTGTTCGCCTTGGTCACCCTTAAATAGGGATGTTACGGAAAGTCACTGACAATTTTGTTGGTCACACCTTAAAATTAGAAGAAAAAAAAACTCAAGTCATCAGACTTTATGTGCACAAAATGTGCCATGCGAATAAATAAATTTTAAGGCTCTCTCACCTTAAAAATTAATAAAGTAGCCACTCAAGTTCTTGAACACATTCAAGAAGCTATATATGGACTACTCACCATTTTGAGACAAATATTCATGGTATCCATGAACATCTAATAGATGCCCTTATGTGAATCTCTAATCTCCATGAATCCATGATTTAACTAAACTAATTGCTCAGATTATCAAATATGAGCAAAACATTCTAGCATATGGGTTATACCCATTTGAATGCCGTTTTCACCAGCATTTATGATTTTGTCAAGTACCTCATGTACATAGTCAAAATGGTGTAAATAAATTCTTTATCAAAAGAATCAAATCTAATTAAATGACCACTTCTACAGAATTTAATATACCAACATTTTGTTGGAGACATGCGGTCTTACACGCCGCAGATCTATTCTAGATCATACCAACTGCATATCATACTGCTTCCCCTTGCAGTTAGTACGTGGAAATCAAACAAGTATTTCCCATCTGCGATGTCGGTAATATACCGATTTCACCACTCCGGCGTACATTCATGGGCCCTCACATTAAATTTGGGATCTATGTGAGGTATTACTATTTATTTATCCGTCAATTATAAATATATCAAGCCCTATCAAGGGAATTGATTATAGCCCGTACGCTGATTACACTAAAATATGGATATTTTCGGCATTAGGGGGACATTCGTACCACAAAGAATGCTGATAAACTAGAAATGTCATAGACATTCATCCTTCTATTCACGTACTTAAAATCTGAACATAAAGTTCAATATATTTGCAACACATTGCAAATCTGCCACATACATTTACTTATGACAAAGACGTCATGAAATCATATTATGCATGCATGCAATGTGCCATACAAAGTGGAAGTATCTCATACAACCACTATTCTCCCAAATGAGAGCAAAAGGGGGAGAAACATGGTCACATGAGAAATGAGTTCTCATATGTATCCGCGGAAATAGAGGAAATTATATCCTCAACTAGTAAATGTAGTTCAACCTCAAGTTGAATAACACATAACGGATGCTCACATCCAAACTCAACACATATGTGCACACAATTTTTTAAGTGTTGGGACATCGAAACACCTTGACTCCATTGTTATGGGAAATCACGAGGAGTTCAAAGATGTAAATATTGTTTCCACAATTTTCGTTGATTCAACAGAATCATATAACATAAAGACTACATTTGTCGACAAATATTTATTCTTGAATTGCTAAAACCTTTAGGGCCCTGAACCAAAATCCATGGTAGAGTGCCTCATGCACTCATATATTGGTTCAACTAGAAGGAGGCAATTAAACAAGAGTAGCATTCGCTAAACAAAAGAGATGTATTTACCACAGTAATACATTCTCCTCATAACTATCTTCCCTTTTGGAAGACAAATGAATTTTCATTCATAATGAGGTGGTGAAAAAGCGAGGCTTGTAGCATAAGGGTTTACGCAGAGACCCGACATCGATTATGATGTAACATACCCTCTTGGTATAAGTGGAATTATGTTTCGATATTAATATTATTGGCAGTACAAATAAACTATCCATGCAGTTGATAGACACGGTGAATTCATACTCATGTGGATCACTTATCTCGGATATCTATCTAAATGTCCAAGAACAAATCGCAACATATATTGTGTAAAACATCAAAAGTCACTCAATGACTTAAATAGTCAAAATTTGTGTGGTACAATTGACTATGAGATTTCTTTCTTCGAAAGAATAACTCGGATAAAGATTGCTTACATGTAGTCATTAACAAAATCCCTCATTGGATTCTACATGACCTATGTATATGTCGATGATTTCATCGTTGAAGTCTATACAATACATGAAAGGTACTCGCAATCATATCAAGACGGAGATTTGGATGAAACCAAAATACTATTCAAGTTCACAACTTGAGAATATTCCCTTTAGGAATACATATCTATCAGTCGTTACATATCCATAAAATATGGTAGAAATTAAATATGGATAATCATATCAAATACACATATGGTCATACTATCCCTAACAGGGATGCAAAACTAATTTTTCACATAGTAGCAATGATGAAGTGGTATGGGGACCTCTAGTTCCATATCTCAATATCATTTGTTGCAAACTGCATCACGTGTGACAATGTTTTTGATGTCAATTTATTTGAAGTGCTTGTGTAATTAATATCCTTTAATATCTTCAAGGCACTAAAATCTTGATTAAATCCCTCAGGAACATCAAGAATTGACCATTGTGTGATATACATATATTGGCTATACTTATCTGATCCCGAAAATGCCATATCCATGACTGAATTTAGTGGAAGATCCTTTTAAGGGAAGTCTTCAATATAGACTCTAATGTCTACTAGCACTAATCATTCTGGAATAATCGAAGCATCATAAAATGTATATGGCTTCACAGAATGACACCACATTCAAAATTGTGGTTAAGATTCAACAGAATCACCTACCATTATCTATCAAGATAATACCACTTGTATTGCTCAAATGCATATGGGTTATATATAGAACAATGTTTCAAGAAACTTGTTGAGATTTGCAAAGTTCAGGGGGAGTAAACTTCCATGTCATAATCCATCGATGATCCTCAGATCATATATATTGTACTCTTTTTCCCTTGATGAGTTTTTCCCTCATGGTTTCTCATAAAAGGTTTTTAATGAGACAATATAAATACAAGTGTTCAGATATGCCATTTTTCTTTCTCCTTATATTTTTCCCACTGGGTTTTAGAGGAGTTTTCAGTGGCACGTCGTATTGCACTCATTTTCGCTCCTTTTCACTTTATGAGTTTACTCTCCAGGTTCTCATATAGGGTGCTAAATGAGGCAATATCTTTTCATTATCATATGTCATACTTTTCTATTTTCCCCTCCGGGGTTTTTAAAGGAAGTATATAAGGCATATTTATTGATCTCTAAACTCACTAATGAGATTTTTCCTATCAAGGTTTTTCTCATATGAGTTGTCAATGAGACAATAATCATTGTATGTTGTATCATTTTTCTCCTTATTTTCCCACAAGGTTTAAAGGAGTTTTAACAACATATCAAATACAATTCTCCTCATATTTTTCCCACAGGGTTTTTGGGGGAGAATATCATACAAAGTCTTCATCAAGAGTATATAATGGTACCCTCAAGGTTGTACAAGAAGATCTCGAAGATAATGCAAGGATTTTGAAGAAACGACGTTGTCCAAGGGGGAGTGTTAGAATAGGATTAGCTTAGATCCTAAGCAACCGTAGGCGGTTGCTTTTTGGCCAAACGTCGTACAGGCGTTGTGCCTCTTCGCACAGACGCGACCTTGTATTTACCGCCTCAAAGGCGCCTCTTCAGATTGTATATATACCTCAAACTCTTGATCAATAAAGCAGAGATTCATTCTCAAACAGCCGCAACGTGCCGGCCCAATTGCGTGTTTTTGTCTTTTCTGTTATTTCGCTTTTTTCTCTCTTTTTCATTTTTTTATTTTTCTTTTTCTGTTTCCTTTTACGTTTTCAATTTATATTTTATTTTTATTTTATTTAGGGTTTCAAAATGTAGTTTTTTAAAATCAGTTCGAACTTGAAAATTGTTCAAACGTGAAAAATGTTGAAACATTGAAAAATGTTCAGATTTTTTATTTCTTTGAAATGTTCACAATTTAAAATTGTTCAAATTTGAAAAATATTCAAAATTGTCCAACTACAGCATACTCCAACTCCACTGTCAAAACCAGGCCCAGGAGACAACATGCACCGCAAGTCAAGGCAGGACGAGCAGCCCAAAGTAATACACAGAGAGTTGACGCAGACACGGAAAGCACATGACATGATGCCTCCGGCAGTAAAGAAAGTCAAAGAAGGGCCGCGTTGTACTCTGGTCTCGAACCTAACCTTTAACCGTGCACGGCTGCAAACCAAACCAAAACAAAGCAACCAAGACTTCCGGGCTGGGCCATTGGGCAGTAGGTAGGCCGGACACAAGAATGAAATGATGAGCAGTCTCCAATTCCTGGTTAGTTTCTCGAGCAACACTGGACCATTGGACAGTGTCGCGATGGCAGCATAGCTATTTTCATGAAATCGGGAGCTCGGGTTGCCTCAATCCGAAAAAATAACATGGCATGGAACAAACATATAACCGAGACCATAAAAATGGGCCCTGGCTGCACCATACTTTCGCCTCTGACGCTCTCACAGTTTCACTACCGCAAGACAAAACACTGCGCACAGGCTACGGTTACCTGAAAGCTGCACTACATCGCTGAACGGCTGTCCTGACAATGTCTTAACTACAGTATAGGCACCGGGCAGTGCAAAGTGTTTGCAACGACTTTACTGTATTGTCATGCCAAAAACTGCGACCGTCTCCTAATCTTTCTGCTGTGCAGTTGTACAAGTACAGTACAAAGATAAGATAGAAGGTACAATACAGCACAATACAACAGCTGCCGTTTCCTAATCTTTACTGTATTGCCATGCCGAACTGCGACCGTCACCTAATATTCTTGCAGTGTAGTTGTAGAAATACAGTACAATAACAACATCTTGGAAGTATCAACAGTTACACATCAACAGTGTTAGAGTATATTACGGTTTGGCAATATTTGGTAGTTTAAGATTGTAGTCTAAGTCTACCTCTATTAGGTTTCGTAATCCCCCAATTATTATACGTTATATAAAGACCCCAAGAGGCTCAATGTAATCAATCTAGAATCAAGCAATATAATCAATATTCCGTAATATTACATGGTATTAGAGCGTTTCGCTCTTCGGCCTAGGGTTTAGCCACCACCGCTTCCGCCACGCCGCCCCCCGCGAGATCGACTTCATGTTCTCCGCTGGGGGCATAGCAATTTTCGTTTTTCCAATTAGATCTTTTCTTTAGCTACTAAACATCCGTCGACTCGGATCATTGCATGCATGCGTGCTGTGCATATGGGGCAACGATCGATCAGCTATACTCCAACCAAGCCAAAATGCATCTGCCTCTAGCAGCACCGTACTACACGTCTACGCAACCAAAGTCGTCAGGAAGCCAATCTACTCCGATCCATCGACTTCAACGTTCGTGGTCATCATCGCCGACAAGCTCTACGCCAACAATCATCAACAAGAATCTACGCCAACAACGTCTCGACATCTACTACCTCTACAAGCTTAAATGTCTTCGACAACAATCACCACGCCATTTTCGTCCACCACAACTGCGCCGCCATAGTTGCAGTCTATTTTTATTTGCACGTACTTGTGCTCAGTTTACTTTTTGCAACCTTTTCGTCTACTCCGGCAACAACGGCGGAATATCTGCTCTACGCACCGACCGATCACAAAGATCTCCTTGCTTCTTCATCCAACTCTAGATCGCAAGGTTCATGGTGGTCCCTGTCTTCGCATGTCCGGCATTGGCAACACCGGCGTGTGCCTTCGTCCCCAACGCGCTCCCGAGTCTGGCAAGCTCGGCAAGGCGTGCCGCCTACCTCGTCTACACCAATCCAGCAACGTCTACCCCCAACAACGGTAACATCGACCACGACTACAACTCCCACAACTCGGCTATATCGACTTCGTCATTAAGGGATATCACCTCGGATCCCTCTCCAGTTCGCGACTTCGGCTTGTGCTCCAGTCAGACCATCCGTGACGCTCCAGTTGTTTGCGTCACTACCGATCCGACTGCGGGGTGTTGTTAGAGTATATTACGGTTTGGCAATATTTGGTGGTTTAGGATTGTAATCCAAGTCTATCTCTACTAGATTTCGTAGTCCCCAAGTATTGTACGATGTATAAACGCTCAATGTAATCAATCTAGAATCAAGCTCGAGATTCTTCGAGATCTTGATATTCTGGAATATACAGCTCCTTGTTTACTTTTGGAAAAAAAGAACTGAACAAATAAAAGACTTGTGTAAAGGTCAGACAAATATGCTTCTTCCCAGTGGCAAGCCGAGCTTGGTTCCAGTGTTTGGCCACTAATAAAGCCTCTGACCTAACCAGTAACCGCTGCTCCTAACTGACACGCTAGTTGCACCAAGATCATCCAGTTAGGCAAAATTCTGTTTGCTGCTGTTTTATATTAACTCACTGGTGGTTGCCATTAACGAGAATTTGCAATTTCTGAGAGTAGAGGTGTCTCAAGGTGACATGCACTGAAGAAATGCGGAGGAATAGGACAGGCTGTTGCAATACAGTATTGTGCTCAGCCAGGAGACAAAAGGCACCGGAAGTCAAGACGGGACGAGCAGCCCGTAGCACGACGAGACGCAGACACGGAAAGGACAGTAAAGAAAGTCAAGTGAAAAGAGGGGCCGCGTTGTGCTCAGGTCGTCGTAGTAGCTACTCCGTAGGTAGCTATTTTAATGAAATATGAAGCTCGGGCTTCTTACCTTGAAAAATAAACCATACTAGTTACACTGTTACCGTACTAAGCATACGAATTATCTGTCGACCCGGTAATAGATTCAAGTACCATGCATCGAACAAAAATAACCGAGTCCATGAAAAACAAGGCAGAGGCACAACTATGACTAGATTCAAGTATCTGTCGTCCTTGACTCTTTCCCATACCGATGCAAATGTTCCAACAGACCGGACTATTTCACAGGTTGACCAGGCCCATTCCACCTGACAGTCATCATCTCTGCTGTCCCAGCTTTCCTGGCGCCGGCCTGAGCGCTCGCTGTCTCAGTCTTCGCTTTAAATGGCCCCTGGCTGCACCATACTTCCACCTCTGATGGTTTCACTCTCGCAAGACAAAACACTGCACTGGGTGTACTGTAGGGTGGAATTTCGCTAGGGGTTCAATGCAGCAAACCTGAAAGCTGCACTAGTACCACCGAACGGCTGTTCTGACAAGGTCGTAACTACAGTATAGGCACCGGGCAGCGCAAAGTGTTTGTAACGACTTCACTGTTTTGCCATGCCAAAACTGCGACCGTCTCCTAATCTTTCTGGAGTGTACTTGTACAATACAAAGATAAGACACAAGGTACAATACAATAGCTGCCGTCTCCTAATCTTTACTGTATTGTCATGCCAAAACTGAGGCCGTCTCCTAATCTTTCCGCAGTAGTGCAGTGTTAGTGTAGTTGTACAAGTACAATACTAGACGAAGAACATGTTGGATGTGCCAACAATTACACACCCGTAGCCCCATGATTCCTGGAGATCTTGACGATCTTGATGCCACAACTCCTCGTTTATTTTTCTAAAAAGGCCTCTACACACCCCGTCCCGTCCGTGCGGAGATCCCAAAAAAGGCTTTTACCCGAAGTTCGGTCGACGGTGATGTCATCCTTCTACAAACCAGCAACAACCACATATATCCATCTCATCCCCGTTGTTCTTCCACGTCAAAACGCATCGGATCAGGGATCAGACCAGCTCGTCCTCCTTGTCCAGGCCCCTGTACGGTTACGCTCTCCTGATAGTACACTCTAGCCGTAGCCGACTGAATGGTTTGTGGGGATCCGAATGGCCACGACGCCCCCGAAAGAAACAACACTTTGGATCTGCTCACTTGATCAGGCTCGCTCGAGATCGGAATCGAATCGCTGTTTTGCTTTTGGATAAAACGCACGGTTACGTGATGGGTTTCATCGATCGCGCGTGATATGACCCACAGCACAAGGTGACGATACCAGATAAGCGCAAAAACCCGGGGCGCGGTGATTAGTAGTCCGGGCTACATGTAGCCCGGTTATTTATTTATTTTTAGTCGTCATTTAAAGTTTCAAAAAATTCTGAAAAAAATACTAGATATTGACAACGATTTGATCTATGTTTTTGAAAAGTTTCAACTCAAAATAGATTGAATCACGAAAATGACAAAATTCTGACAATTTTGAGAGATCTAGAAATTTGTCATTTTTACACAGGATAAAATACGGAATGTTCCGCATTTCTTTTTTGCACACAGGTAGAAATCATCATTAGCTACGTTTAGGAATTTTTTACAACTTAAATTGCAGATTTTGAATTTTCAAAAAGCGCGGGCTACAAATCGACTTTTGGCAAAGCATATATTCACGGCTTTCTCTACGGAGGAAGACGTGGCCAGTCGTCGGCTTTGGTAGATGAGAGAGACGAATATATCCGGCGAGCGAGTGGGCGTCGGCAACATAAAGCGTTGTGAAATACTAGTTCCTTCTGTTAGAATTGGGCCCATATGTGGCAGCCCAATAAGCAATTTCAGAAAAATCTCAAAACCCATTTTTATGGCAGCACACATGGGAGTGGAGTGGGAGCTCAAGTTTAGTCCCACATTGCTAGTTGGAGGAGACAAACACCACCTTATAAGGTGGAGTGTTGTGACACTTGGTAAGCTTGTGAGAACAAGAGGCTATCTCACGCGCTCCTCCTCCTCCGCCGCCGCTCGCACGCACCGCACCGCCCGCCCGTCTCGTCACGACGCGCCGCGCCGCGCCGCGGGTTGCGGGAATCTCGCCGGGCCGAGCTTTATTTTTGCAGTCCGGGAAAAACGGTTTGGACGGACGCGTCACAGTTAGTCGGTTCGGGTCGCTCCCGGATCGTGGACTACTGTAACCGAACTAAAACGTGCGCGACGTGGGCTTGGCCCACGTTGTACCCATTAGGGTTTTCCCGAGCCGCACTATATAAACTCGTGCACTGCGTGCGCTGCAAACTACCGAACCAATCTAGGTTTTGCCAATCTCGTGCCTTGCGCCGCCACCGTAGTCTACTCCATCCCGTGCACCGGCGTGCACCGGCGAACGGGACAGCAGGTCTCCGGAACCGCTCGTCCTTGTGATCCTGTACGGGAGAGGGCGAATAAGGTTTTTGGGAAGCGCTCCGCGCGACTGCTTTCAAGTTCTTCATCACGGCTCGACTTCCTGGACGATCTCCGGGTCCGCGGGCGACTCGTCTCCAACGTCGTCTTCTTCGAGCTGCTACTGTCGCCGCTCAAGCTGCTGCCGTCGCTGCTCCAACGACTACTTCATCTACAATCGTTCGGTACGTTCGTCACGTTCCGATGGCTGTGTTTGTAGATGTCTGGCTGCTGTTCATGTTAATTAATACGTCTAGTATTTTCGAGTTTAACATGTTAGTAGCTGTTGCGATCATGTTTACTATTCTGGAATTAATCATGGAAATTATGCCTAATAATCCAACAATCCAAAAACCTTATATTTGTTATAGGCAATTTCCTGAGTTAAACATGGGACATCTATCTGATGCGCTGAGGCCGGACAAGTTTACCGGTGTGGACTTTAAGAGATGGCAGTACAAGACCACACTGTGGTTGCGATCTCTGAAAGTGTTCGAGGCTAGTGAGGGTTTACCTGAAGGAACTATATCTGACGAGGATCAGAACAAGTTCAAGGAAACCAATACTGCCTTTGTGGGACTCGTTCTGAGTGCTCTTAGCAACAAGCTGTTTGATGTGTACATGCACATTACAGATGCCAAAGAGCTCTGGGAGGCACTGAACGCTAAGTTCGGTGTAGCAGATGCTGGCAGTGAACTGTACATCATGGAGAGCTTCCATGACTTCAGGATGGCTAACAACCGTTCTGTAGTCGAACAGGCTCATGAGATACAGTGCATTGCTAAGGAGCTTGAGCACGCTAAGTGTGCCTTACCTGACAAGTTTGTGGCTGGATGCATTATTGCAAAGTTGCCCTCTTCATGGAGGAACTTCGCCACAACTCTCAAACACAAGAGACAGGAGATATCGGTTGAAAACCTGATAGCGTCTCTTGATGTTGAGGAGAAGGCTCGGGCTAAGGACACTGCTGAGAGAGGTGGTGAAGGTCAGTCTAGCGCCAACATGGTGCAGAAGAACTTTCACCATGGCAAGAGCAAGGCAAAGAGCAAGTCTTCCTTCAACATGCCTACCAAGACTACTTCTTTCAAGAAGAAGAAGATGCTGAACAAATCTGAGCTAAAGTGCTACACTTGTGGAGAGCCCGGACACTTCTCTGTGGACTGCCCAGATCGTGCAGACAAGAAAGGGAAGAAAGCATGTCAACGTCGTGACCGCTAGCAATGCTGATGGGTACGGTAATTTACCGATTGTGCTTTCAGTATTTCAATCTCCATGTTGGTGGATTGATACGGGTGCTAATGTTCATGTATGTGCTGACATCTCTATGTTCACTTCTTATCAGGTCGCAGATTCAAGCGTCTTAATGGGGAATGGATCACATGCTTCTGTTCGTGGTGTTGGCACGGTAGATCTGAAGTTTACTTCGGGGAAGATCGTGCAGCTGAGGAACGTGCAGCATGTCCCTACTATGAACAAGAATCTTGTTAGCGGCTCCCTTCTATGCAGAGATGGGTTTAAATTAGTCTTGGAGTCCAATAAAGTAGTTGTGTCAAAGTTTGGACAATTTATTGGTAAAGGGTATGAGTGCGGAGGCTTGTTCCGCTTTTCATTATCGGATTTTTGTAATAAGTCAGTAAACCATATTTGTGGCAGTGTGGATTCGGATGCTAATGTTTGGCACTCTCGTTTATGTCATGTTAATTTTGGTTTAATGAGTAGACTTTCCAGTTTGAGTTTAATTCCTACTTTCACCATTGCCAAAGGTTCTAAGTGCCATAGCTGTGTGCAATCTAAGCAACCTCGAAAGCCTCACAAGGCAGCCGAGGAGAGAAACTTGGCACCTCTAGAACTCGTACATTCGGATCTATGTGAGATGAATGGCGTGTTGACAAAAGGTGATAAGAGATATTTCATGACTTTAATCGATGATGCTACTAGGTTCTGTTATGTATATTTGTTGCACACTAAAGATGAAGCTTTAGACTACTTTAAAATTATAAAGCTGAAGTAGAAAATCAATTAGAGAGAAAGATCAAACGTCTTAGGTCAGATCGTGGTGGCGAGTATTTCTCCAACGTATTTGATGAATTCTGTGAGGAACATGGTATTATTCATGAGAGGACGCCTCCCTATTCGCCCCAATCAAACGGGGTTGCCGAGAGGAAAAACCGCACGCTGACCGACTTGGTGAACGCCATGTTGGACACTGCTGGTTTATCTAAGGCATGGTGGGGGGAGGCTTTGTTGACTTCGTGTCATGTCCTGAATAGAGTTCCTAACAAGGATAAAGAGAAGACACCTTACGAGGAGTGGTCTGGGAGAAAACCATCACTTTCTTATTTTCGTACTTGGGGATGTTTGGCGAAAGTCAATGTTCCAATTCCTAAGAAACGAAAACTTGGACCGAAGACAGTGGATTGTGTCTTTCTAGGTTATGCTCAGCGGAGCATTTGCTATAGATTTTTAGTGGTTAAATCTGAGATACCTGATATGCATGTTGATACTATTTTGGAATCTCGTGATGCAACATTTTTTGAGAACACGTTTCCTATGAAGGATATGCATAGCATTGCTAGAATTTCTTCTGAGATATTTGCTGAACCTAGTACATCTGTTGATCATTCTGAACAACCACTTGTTGAGGAAGTCCTTGAGAAGGATGACAATGAATCAGCTCCCAAGAGGAGCAAGAGACAGAGGACTGAAAAATCCTTTGGTGATGATTTCATTGTGTACCTTGTGGACAATACTCCCACGTCCATTGCAGAGGCATTTGCATCTCCTGATGCTGATGACTGGAAAGAAGCTGTCCATAATGAGATGGACTCGATTCTTTCTAATGGAACTTGGGAATTATCTGAACGACCCTACGGCTGCAAACCTGTGGGTTGTAAGTGGGTGTTCAAGAAGAAGCTAAGGCCTGATGGTACTATTGAGAAGTACAAGGCACGGCTTGTAGCCAAGGGCTACACCCAGCGCGAAGGCGAAGATTACTTTGACACCTATTCACCTGTTGCTAGACTCACCACCATTCGAGTACTACTTTCCCTGGCTGCCTCCTATGGTCTTATCGTTCATCAAATGGACGTAAAGACAGCTTTCCTTAACGGAGAGTTGGAAGAGGAAATCTATATGGATCAGCCTGATGGGTTTGTAGTAAAAGGTGAAGAGAGAAAGGTGTGCAAATTGTTAAAATCTTTGTATGGGCTGAAGCAAGCACCTAAGCAATGGCATGAGAAGTTTGACAGAACTTTAACTTCTGCAGGCTTTGCCATTAATGAGGCTGATAGGTGTGTATATTATCGCCATGGTGGGGGCGATAGTGTTATATTATGCTTGTATGTTGATGACATACTGATTTTCGGTACAAGCATGATAGTGATAAATGAGGTCAAGTCTTTCCTGTCAAAGAGCTTTGATATGAAAGATCTGGGACAAGCTGATGTGATCCTGAACATTAAGCTGATTAGGGATGAGAGTGGGATTACGTTAACGCAATCACACTATGTTGAGAAGGTCTTGAGCCGCTTTGGTTATATAGACAGCAAGCCTTCTCCAACACCCTATGATCCCAGTGTGACACTCAGAAAGAACAAAAAGGAAACGAGAGATCAATTAAGATATTCTCAAGTGATCGGTTCACTCATGTACCTTGCGAGCGCGACGAGACCTGATATCTCTTTTGCTGTGAGCAAGTTGAGCAGGTTCATGTCTAACCCGGGTATTGATCATTGGCATGCACTTGAAAGGGTCATGCGCTATCTGAACGGTACAATGAGTTATGGGATTCACTATTCAGGGCACCCTGCGGTGCTTGAGGGATACTGTGATGCGAACTGGATCTCAGATGTTGATGAGCTCTACGCCACAAGTGGATATGCATTTATTCTTGGAGGTGGCGCAGTGTCATGGAGGTCTTGCAAACAGACCATTTTGACGAGGTCAACCATGGAAGCAGAACTTGCTGCTTTAGATACAGCTTCTGTTGAGGCAGAATGGCTGCGTGAGCTCTTGATGGACTTGCCGGTGGTTGAGAAACCATTACCGGCCATCCTTATGAACTGTGACAACCAAACGGTTATTACGAAAGTGAACAGTGCTAAGGATAATGCGAAGTCATCAAGACACGTCAAAGACGCTTGAAGTCTGTCAGGAAAATGAGAAACTCCGGAGTAATAACTGTTAGTTATATTCAAACAGACAAAAACCTGGCAGATCCCTTTACGAAGGGACTATCACGTAATGTGATAGATAGTGCATCGAGGGAGATGGGGTTGAGACCCGTGAGCGTTACACCATAGTGGTAACCCAACCTATGTGATCGGAGATCCCGTGAATTAGGACCTGGGAAGAACAAGCTAGTGGTTTAACTGAGGAGAGTTATTTTATAACCCTCTCCGTGGGAAGATGCATAACTCTCACATTCTGTAAGGCAGGTTGGCAATATGCCTTAATGTGTTTCTGTTGGCTATTCGTAGCAAAGGTGCTATCCTACAGAGCGACCTTGAAAGAACACACCTATATGAGTCCGACTGTTAAACGTCGCAGTCTATGAGATTTGGGTGATCTCTAGTAAGCTCATGAAGAGACCAGGGAGTATGACGCATATGCTCCACCCGCGGGGTAGGCTACTGGCAGCCACGTACTGGTTATGACTTTGAGTGAAGTCTATTGGCACCAAACTTGCAATTCAAGGTTCGTCCATTGTTCAAGTTGCTGGTAGATGTAGCTTGAAGCTCTAGGCGGAAGTTCAACTTAACAGTCTCTGCTGAAACACTGGTATATAAACAAGAAACGAGGTTTGGCAAAATCTCTAAATGGGAATTTGAGATCTGGTGGGGGATTGTTAGAATTGGGCCCATTTGGGCAGCCCAATAAGCAATTTCAGAAAATCTCAAAGCCCATTTTTGTGGCAGCACACATGGGAGTGAGTGGGAGCTAAAGTTTAGTCCCACATTGCTAGTTGGAGGAGACAAACACCACCTTATAAGGTGGAGTGTTGTGACACTTGGTAAGCTTGTGAGAACAAGAGGCTCTCTCGCGCTCCTCCTCCTCCTCCGCCGCTCGCTCGCACGCACGCACGCACCGCCCGCCCGCCCGTCTCGTCTCACGACGCGCCGCGGGCCGCGGGAATCTCGCCGAGCCGAGCTTTATTTTTGCAGTCCGGGAAAACGGTTTGGACGGACGCGTCACAGTTAGTCGGTTCGGGTCGCTCCCGGATCGTGGGCTACTGTAACCGACCTAAAACGTGCGCGACGTGGACTTGGCCCACGTTGTACCCGTTAGGGTTTTCCCGAGCCGCACTATATAAAGTCGTGCACTGCGTGTGCTGCAAACTACCGAACCAATCTAGGTTTTGCCAATCTCGTGCCTTGCGCCGCCACCGTAGTCAACTCCATCCCGTGCGCCGGCGTGCACCGGCGAACGGGACAGCAGGTCTCCGGAACCGCTCGTCCTTGTGATCCTGTACGGGAGAGGGCGAATAAGGTTTTTGGGAAGCGCTCCGCGCGACTGCTTTTAAGTTCTTCATCACGGCTCGACTTTCTGGACGATCTTCGGGTCCGCGGGCGACTCGTCTCCAACGTCGTCTTCTTCGAGCTGCTACTGTCGCCGCTCAAGCTGCTGTCATCGCTGCTCTAACGACTACTTCATCTACAATCGTTCGGTACGTTCGTCACGTTCCGATGGCTGTGTTTGTAGATGTCTGTAACATGTTAGTAGCTGTTGCGATCATGTTTACTTTTCTAGAATTAATCATGAAAATTATGCCTAATAATCCAACACCTCCACCATGATATGATCCCGGCCGTGCGTGCGCAATTAAACGTTATCTCCTCACTCGATCGATCGCGCCGCGTGTGTGTCACGCTTGGCCGGCCGGTCCAACTCACGCGTGCCATGTATTGTCACGTACGGGTCCCACCGTATACGTCCACATGGTTCACGGATCGAGGCCGGCGTAGGATGCGTACGTACGTCGACGACGACGACGGATGAGAAAGCTTGCAAGCTAGTTTTGCACGCGATCGTCTGGTCGCGCAAGTAACCCGGTGGAATTTGTCCCAGATACGGGCGGACTGTGGTTTGGTGTACGGGTACAGGGATCATGACTTGTATGTAACGGTATCCATCGCTGCTGTCGCAAGTATATATCTCGCTCGCTAGGGGTCTGTAGTAGGATCGATGGGAGAAAAGAAGAACGGTTCGCCATCTTTGGTAGGTTGTTGATAAGCGGCCGGTGCACCATGTGGAGTGCGAGATACGGAACCCGGACAGCGGACAAAACTTGGCCTGATCTGACAGGAAAATTCTGCTCTACAGATTTCGAGGTCCAATCAGCAATGGCGTGTTAATCGTTGCTACTATGCAGCTACAGTTTCTTGTTTAGGGTGGCCACTGGCCAGATGTAAGCTTAGTCCAACTCCATTTTTTAAAGACCATATACAGTTCTTGCCTTAATAATCATGGTGCCAACCTAGCTATGTCCTGCTCCGATGCATTTCTTCCGTGCATACGTGGTGCTAGCAATCAAGAGCATCACACCTATTCAGGCAAAAAATTGGCGATCAGCTGGTGTACTAGTTTGCAACTTTGCATGCAACAAGCAAGCCAGCCAGCGAAATGACTCAGACCATAGCACACCTGGTTGGTCAAGCCAGGGGATTGAACCGTCCTGCGTATCGCCAGGAACCAACAAAATCATCATTTGAGCTCTGACCACCTTGCTGTGAAGCATATCCAAAGTGCTGCCCGGGCTTCAACTTCAAATATCCCCTAGCTAGCTTGTAGTAAAACATGATGTGGCAGATCATAATGGAGCAAAAACGTTGACCTTACACCACCAACAACGGAATAGCATAGCGCGCGACGACGGGGGGACGGCTTCTTCACCTAATCAATCATCGCTGGCTGCTTCAGGTGACCGTCACGCGAAACTTCCATAATAGCACGTCTCTAAGTGATCTTTGTGAGGTCGACTGAATATCCAACTTCGAAGCAGGACTACTGGTGCATGCATGCAAATATGTCAAGAGCGGCGGCACTGTGAACTAGCATGATATTTGGTGACAATTCCATGTTCACGTTGAACTTGTCTGCGAGAAGCTCCTTTCGCGCGGTGACAAATTTACAGGTGGTAGTAGACACAAATTCAAACAAGGTTCCGATGACGATGAGTCCCTATGGTAAAACCGAAAATGGGCCTCAGTTTCGTCCCAGCAATACACCGAAAAATACGCATCATCTTATATAAGCATATGGAGGCAGGGCTAGTGTAGTACTTAATCTAGAGTCTAGAATACGTCTTTTTTTTGACTTGCGCATTTCATATCTAAAGCCCCATGTTAATTCTCGTGATGGTTTCCTTACTACCGCAAGCGTCATATATTCTTCTCTTTGGCATCTTTGAACCTACCTAGGTAGGTAAGCTAACTAACCACCATAGCACCACAACGTTTGCAGCCGCATGTCATTTTCGCGAAAAAAAAACTTCATGATAACTTCCGGTGCAGTATTACCATCTTTTTTTTAAGAATACGTCCAAGCGGACGCATCAGTTTCAAGAAGGAGAGGCCAAGCGGCCTTCACAACGCGTTTAGGCACATGCGCCAAAAAAAACCGCCAATCCACCAAAAAAGAAAGCGGATCACTCGCCAACCCTCCACTTATCTACGGGTCCTAGGCTACCCCTGAACATCCTCGCTGCCCGCCAAAGGTCAGCCTCGGCTCCCACCATACTAATGGCTGTCTGTGCTGAAGGCCTGTGACCTTCGAAGACCACGCCGTTCCTATGCCTCCACAAGGTCCAGCAGATCAAGTTGATCGCTGTCCACAGGTCCTTCTCATCTCGGCCTCCCGGAGCCTTGGCTGGTAGCCAATCCACAAGACGGTCGTCATGGGTAGGGACCCAGTCCACCCTATCCCACCTGCTCAGGAAGGAGTGCCAAACCTCTCTGGAGAGGACACACCCGAGAAGAAGGTGGTCAATGTCCTCTCCCACTTGGTCGCACAGCGGGCAGGCGGTCGGCCTAGGGAGCCCTCTCCGCCCTAATCGGTCTGCAGTCCAATATCTGTTCTTCAATGCCAGCCAAAGGAAGAACTTGCACTTGTTGGGCGCTCGGGAGCACCATATCTGTTGCGCGCCTGCCAACCCAACCTTGCCCTCAAATAGGGCTCTGTAAGCCGATCGCGATGAGTACTTGTAGTTGCCCTCCCAATTCCACCTGAACTCATTCTCGACCCCTTCAGTTAGGGGGAAATCTGCCACACTGTCCGTTAGGGACAGCAATTCGCGTAACTCACGCGCGTCCAGGTCTGGCGGAATGTCGTCTAGCCATCCACCTGCAAGCCCCTCTCTAACTCGGCGGGAGCAGAGCGCCCCCTTGGGCACTTTCATGAAGAGGTGCGGGGCCACGTCCTTAACACGCCCATCAGGCAACCACCTGTCTGTCCATAAGAAAGTGCAGTATTACCATCACAAGAAACTTCCAATCTTCCATTATAGTATAGTGAGCTCAATTGATAATCCCAATTCTAAGCAGAACTACTAGCACATGGTGCACGCAAAGATGTCAAAACAGCCGGCAATGTGAACCAAGATTATTTGGTGATCATTCAGTAGTCTTATTAAAACAACCCCATGTCAACGTCGAACTTACCTGCAAGAAACTCCTTTCGCGGTTTGACAAACGGTGACAATTTTACAAGCGGTAGTATAAAAAAAATGAAAGAAGGTTCCAATGATGATTCCCTCAGAGCATAAAACCAAAAATGGCCCACTTACTCTAGAGTTTAGAAAACATACGGAGGAGGGGCTATGTGTACCACTTACTTATCTAGAGTCTCTTTGAAAAGGTCAGTCCGGTTGGCCTAGCTCTGACTGTTACTCGTTCTTGGAAAATCCTAACGAACTTTCTAACGTTAGAGCAAAATCAACAGCCGGAAATAACAATTCCTAAGATTTCAGACGTGAGAATAAGAAACCATTAACTAGTTTGTTTAAGCTAGAAGATTCAGACATGACTTGTTCAGTTTTGCTCTCCTCATGGGAGCCGAGTGCCCGTCTCAAAAGAAACCGAAGAAGGTAAACTTGTCACACCTGATCCCGGCAGGCGGCGGCAGGGAAATAGTCAAAATGTCACGGTGCGACTGGGTTGAGCACTTGAGTTCCCTCCCTGGTCGACTTGGAAGGGGTCTGAAGTCTTTCGCGAGTATGTCTATAGCGTCGTATCAAGGGGTTTAAAGTCTGAACTGAACGTCGTCTCAGTATCTAGGTGGGTACTCGGAGTTCTTCGTTGGTTCGAGCCAGCCACGGTGATGCAGATTGTTCAGCTTGGGCGATTCGTTGTTAATCAAATTTACTGCTACCACATATGCATATTCTTCCCGCGCGAGTTCTGAAACACGCATGCATCACACGGAGTGTGAGAATCCAGAGTTGGTGTGTGATCAAACATTTAGATTATCTGGGCCTCTCCAAGACGTTGACGAGTCTGTATTTTACAGAGTAGGTACAGCTAGTAGTACCTGATTAATTCGGTAGAGACGAGCTATCACACCTTCTGCATACATACATACATACATACATACATACATACATACATACATACATACATACATACATACGGCGGCTCTACAGCTCTACCTGCAACAACCCAATTATATATAAGCTGTACGTACAAGGGCCACGATGAGACCAACGAAACGATCAAGTATCAACCCCCGGCGACCATCCAATGATATCTACCATCGGAACGCTTCTAAGAGAGGAAATGGTATCGACAACCCTAACAATTAATATTATCTTTGGCGGTTTATGCATGAAATCGGACACCAAACAGGCGTGTACTGGATTATAAACCTGTATGGTTCCATTCTCAGCTAATGCCCAAACAACGTGGCAAATTTTAAGGACGGTAGGTTCGTTAACTAGTCGCAGGATGATTCCTGAAGCAGAGCAGGTTACGGTGGCACCATCAGGCAGGTTGCGCTGCAGATCGTAAACAAAGAGGCTGCGTACGGCCCCGTATATTTGGCAAGTAGACAGAGACATGGCGTGGTTGCGACTTTGCCGGTCGCTATAATTGATAATCTTAGTGCTTATAAATGAGATGTGGTTAGCGAATGATTCAATCTAAAATGTAGCAGTATGTACTTATAATTTTTAGCCTGTCTGCCTCTGTTCAAAGAATGAGAGGCACCGTATATAAAATGTAACAAAGTTCACACTTCACACACGGCAAATTTGTTCATGATGACGCAGGTGCATTTGCCCACCGTCATCAAAGGATTGAGTTTAAAGTTTAACGTTGGTATTTCTCAAAATATTTTTTAGTGGGAGGTGACATTTTCATTGACAGCAAGACGTTTATGGTGATTTCGTCAATCTCAAAACATGATCTGCCGGCTAAATCTTTCGGAGTGCTAATAGGGTAGGGTGTACGTGTGTGCGTTCTTAGGGGTGTGTTTGAATTGGACCTTTAAGAAGAAAAGTGAAATGGGTCGCCGGGTGGACCGACGAAACGGCGGACAAGGAGCATATCGCTTTTCTTCACCCTGCCATACAAACGGATAAAAGGACACAAATTATATTCTGACTGGGTCGTGGCGTTAGATTTGCCCTAAGGTTTTGCTAAGTTTAGGTTTTCTATGGAAAAAAATATGGATCGTAAGACTAGCCATAATGGGGATATCATAGGTGGTATCATGCATGCTATGTTGGCAAAAATCTGACGTGTCTCTGTATTTATTAGATTGTAGACTCATCTTGCATTGAAATTTGTTATGTTACAGTCTACCTATGATACTGCTTTCATGTCTCTCATCATTAATTATACTGACACGTCATCTTTTTGCCAACATGGCATGCATGATACCACTTATGAGACCCCATTGTTGCTACTATTTTCAGTTAAGAACACTCCCTATTCCCCGATAAGCCAATACAACAACTAGTCACGGATGATTCTTGAAGCAGCACTTGTGAAGGCAAGGCACCATCTGGTAGGTAAGGCAGGTTGCACTACCGGGCATAAACAAAGAGGCCGCATGCCATAAGCAGCTACTCTTCGGTAGGCCGTAGATTAAAACGTGGAGCGGTTACGGACGTGCTGTACTGTAGAGGCCCCATTTGTATATATACGGCAAGATAGACAGAGACATGTCACATGCATGGTGTGGTTGCGACTTGCCATTCGCTGTAGTCAGCGACGAGTAGAGTCGAAAATATAACAATTCCGTGCCCCAACAACTGTTACGGCCATGTTTAGCATGGAACTTGGAAGTCGAGGAAAGTTCACGCGGCCAAATTCATCTATTAGCGTGGATCTTGAGATATTACAGGCGAAAACACATCCGAAAATAATAAAATAAAAGGTGAAGCGTTAATAGCGTATCAGGTATATATCACCTTTGCTTTCCCTAGCCCCAGTGTCGTGGAGTAAATGGATATAGAGCTCTCGTAGGCTCTTTCTTATAGGCTGTAGCTGGATGGGACGGCTACGTTGCATATTTGCATGGGAGGGAGAGTTGGGCATAGCGGTGGTTCGTGGCCGGGGGGGGGGGGGGAGCTACAGCCGACCGGATGGAGCTCGATCCGGATCCGACGCTGATCAAATACTGTAGGAAATAAGGAGCTTCATTAGTAGGCAGGCGGCCGGCACCGGTGTTCCGTTCACCGCCGATGGTTCCTACCCAATCATAGACCGAGCCGATGCCCGTACTGTCAATATTGTTGTTACTGTTTGCATTTGACGTACCGGGAGTATACTATACAGGATGCGGCTTTTTTCCTTGGTCCGTAATCAAAACCGCGAAGAAATTATACGCAAAAAAAAAACCACGAAGAAATTCAGCCGGTCTAGCTGCATCTGTCGGCCTACCGGGACCAACAGCGATCGATCTCACACTGACGGAAAATGAAGTGACACTGAAAAAGAAGAGTGAGCAGAAAGAAAGCAAATGAAAGAACACAGGCAAAAGGCGATCGACGCGTCCCATGATATAGCCATGCATCCGATTGCGAGTAGACATGCATCCATCCACTGTTACTGGACCCTGCCCGCCGGCACCGGTCAGCTGAGCTACTAGTCCAGTTAACTTGTTCTGCACATAAGTACTCCCTCCGTTCCATAATATAAGATGTTTTAGGTGTTACACATGTTGTCTAGATTCATACAAAAAAGAGTGGACATGTACATTAAAACATGTCTACATACATATGTGTGCATGTGAATGTGGTAAAAGACTAAAACATCTTATATTGTGGCGGAGGGAGTATATTGGAGGCATTCTGTCTTCGCACGCTGCGGCCACTGGCGCCGGCACGCCAGGGATGGGTGCACAGTAACAGGATCGATTTTGCTCTCTAGCTAGCAACAAGTGGTCCGGCTACGTTGACTGGCGCCATGTTTGATCATCCGCAAGTATCAACTCTATCGGATTCGATCAAGACATCCACTGCGGCAACTTGTTATAGATACTCCTCATCGCACGCGCAGGCAGGCCTGCTCTCCCATAGATCTTGACTGATGGAGGTCGGTAATGGTGACTAGCTAGCCTCTAGCCTAGTTGCGGAACCTCGCTACCACAAGCTAGGTGACAACTTTATTTTTTTATTTTTTTTTTCAAAAAAAAAAAGTTCACTCACTGGTTAAAATGCAGTAGCACCAAAAGGTTAGGTAAGTTCTATCGGGATCGATCGCCATCGATCAGTAAGTACTCGCTCCGTTTTTTTTTTGGACTGTAACTAGCAGGAGCTCTGCTTATTCATTGATAGGGAGAAAGAGAGTTACATTTTACAAACAACCACAAGGGTTCAGCCTAGTATTTAGTGCTATACATCTATGGTGTTTCACCTGATGGAAAAGCCATCTGCAGCATGGCCAAGTCCGTGGAGACTAACTCAGCCACCCTCAGGGCTGACATCGTTTTCTGCTGAAAAATACATCTACCCCTCTCCTTCCAGATATGCCAGATCACATACACAGAAGTTGTGATCCCTTCTTCCTTTCTGCGTCCAACTGTCCTTCCTGCAACTTTTCCCACCAAGCAGAGAGGCTCGTTGAGGCGGTCGCAATTTGCACCTCCTGCGGATATTGTATGGCGAATTGTGCCTAGACCTCCTTTGCAAAGGGGTAGTGGAGAGCAAGATGGAGTGCAGTTTCCAATTGCTGGTCGCAGAGGCAGCAGCGATCATCATGCGGCCAGCCCCTGCTCTCTAGCAGATCAGTTGTCCAATTTCGGTTCTGCAACAGAAGACATAAGAAGAATTGGTTGCGGCCACCACATCATTGTAGCTTGCTTCTAGGCCATTGGTGATATAGCCCACCATCTCGTCCTCCTCGACAGGCTTGCCAATGGCAGCAAGTTCGGAGGCGAAACCTTTCATCTTGGCGAAGAACTGAGCGGCGGTGAGGTCGTTCTTCTTCGTGCCATTGAGAGCTCCTCGGAGCTGATTTATCTTGGCGCGAGATCCAGCGCTGAACATCTTCATGATCACGGTCCATACGCCAGCAGTCGAGTCGATGCCAACGACGTGAGCGAGGATTTCCGGTGAGAAGGAATTGATGATCCAACTCATGACCATGGAGTCCCGTAGCACCCATGCGCTATAGGCTGGGTTGAGGACCTTGCTTTTCTTCCCCTCTGTTTCAACCTCCAGGAACTGATCCGGGGCAGCGTCGGTGCCGTCGAGCAGGTCGAGCACTTGCGCTCCACGAATGGCAGGGTAGACCAAGGTTTTTCTAGAACAAGAAGTTCGACCTTGTCAGCTTCTGGGAGGGAAGGTTCCCCAAGGCGGCGGTGAGGGACGCGATCGCAGAGGACGATGACGCCATGGATGCCGGAGGAGAGTTTCCGATCGACACACGATCGTGGCAGGGGTGATGTTTTCTTTCCCGTGTTTCCGATTAGAGAGATCGTGGAGGCTTTTCCGATCAAAGGACCGTGAGGACTTGTGGTTTTGTTGAGGTTTTCCGATCAGAGGGATCGTAGGAGAGTTTGTGGCGGCGGCGGCGGCGGTTAGGTCGTAGATCGATGCTCTGATACCATGTCATAGTACGTAGCGGAACCGATAGCCCTCGTTAGAGGGTCGGGTTACGTGTTATATATATAGGGGGTAGGAAAAGTCCCTACCGTGGCTTACAAGGTGTACGTATATGAGGTGGTATACTATATCATACTCGTATACATGTGTCACATTACATATTCCAACATCAAGTTTGCACAAAACTGGATGTATATATACATGTTTCATGTCTAGATACATCTAATTTTTGACAAATCTAAGACCGTTATTTTTGTAGAGAGTGAGCATATATCACCTTTGCTCTCCCTAGACTTTTCACTCGTACTACAAGATTAAGACCCGTACGTACGTAACCGTGGAGTAAGTAGTACCAAGTGATGAATGATGATTAAGCCGTCTAGCTAGCCGCGTATGTACGTAACGTACGTCCCTGTTTGATCTCGACGGAGCTTTCTAAAAGGCTCCTGCATTTAATCTGCAGAATGCGATTCGGTAGCTAGCAGCCCACGACACGATCGTACCATGTACGCGCTTGCAACAGCCTGATTCCGTGCAAGCCGGACGATGATCATGGCTTCTTCGCGTGACATCCGCTAGTCTCGGAGAAAACCCGACGATAGATCTGCCGACTCGATCAGCGTGTCGCGTGTGGTCGGTCCTACTCTACTAGCGAAGATCGCCGTCCGGGCACAGTGAGAGCCAGCGCGCGCGGAGGTTCCCCACACGCGGGGGGCGGCGGTAGCCACGGACATGGTGATCATGCCGGCGCCGGTTTGACCCCGTACCAACCCGCGCAGTCACGAACGAACCTATGCCTCACCTACCTGCCTATACCTTGTAGGCTGTAGCTGGATGGGACGGCTACGTTGCACTTGCACTCCATATTTGCATGGGAGGGAGAGCGGTGGTTCGTGGCCGGCCGGGGCCAACACCTGCATGCATATCGATCATTGCGCCCATTTTGGAATGCACTAGCTTGGCTGAAAGCTTCAGCCGACCGGATGGAGCTCCATCCATGCAGTACAGTTAACCGCCTATGGCTCTTAACCAGTCATCGACAGAGCCAGCCGATGCCCGTACTGTCAATACTGTTGTTACTGTTTGCATTTGACGTACCGGGATGTCGGCATACCGGGACCAACAGCGATCTCACACTGACGGAAAACGAAGTGACACCGATAAAAAAGAACAGTGAGCTGCAAGAAAGTTGCGCCTCAAACCTGCCAAGAGCACCGGCAAAGGGCGACGCGTCCCATTATCTAGCCATGCATCCGGTTGAAATAGACCTATGCGATAGACAGGCATCCACTGTTACGGGATCCTGCCGCCGCCAGCGGTCAGCCGAGCTACTAGTCCAGTAGTAACTAACACGCTGATGATATCCCTGACGATCGAGAGCTGACTTCTTCTGCACATAAGCACTCCCTCCATTCCAAATTAGACGGATTCCATTTGTTAACATGTGGATGTATCTATACGTGTGAACATAATGGAAATCATCTAGTTTGTAATGGAGGAAGTACCGTATATTGGATGCATTATGTCTTCGCACGCTGCCACGGGCGCCGGCAAGCCAAGGACTTGGGTGCACAGTGCCCCGTTTGTGGGCTACGTTGACTGCCATGTTGGATCATCCTTAAGTATAAATCCACTCTATCAGATTCGATCGAGCCATCCACTGCAGCAACTTGTTAAGTAGTAGGTTCGAGCTCCTCATCGCACGCGCAGGCCTGCTCTGCTCGCCCGAAGATCTTGACTTATGGAGGTCGGTACGTAATGGTGACTACCTAGACAAGCCAAGCTAGTTGCATGCGGAACCTCGTTAACTCAAGGTGACAAATTAAGCAACCTATTCGCTCACTTGTTATCTGCCCAGATCAATACCGGCCGTGCCATCTACAAGTGCAATAGCACCAAAAGGTTGGGTAAGTTTTGTCGCCATCGATGATCGGTAGATATATGCCAGATGATGCGTTTGATCGACAGGATAAAACAATGGAGAGAGGTTAGGTTGGCTGCCAAAAACCAAAGCTCGCACGGTTACTACTTATATAGTACGGAGTAAATCTGACATCGCTGTCTGCGTTGGTGTATGTGCTATCTTACACTTGCACCCATTCATTCATTCATTCATTCTTTCTTTCTTTCTTTCTTTTTTTTGAACAACGGAGAGGTCCCGAAGGACCTGGATGCCAATTATAATTCAGCGGTGGAGTTACATTTTACATAGGGGTCCTCAAAGGAAAACAAAATTACAGTCCAACCCCTACATATTACAAATAAGACCTTAGACATAAATTGGAAAAAGCAATCAACTCCTCTGACACCGCCGGAGATCAGCGAGCTCAAGCCATGGCCTTCTTCACCAACGCCGGGGACAGAACCACTTGGCTCTGGGAAGAAGATGAGCGCCATCACGAGCTGCAAGAAGGGCCTCCCTCTGGAGGTTGAAGAAGTGCCAGCACACAACGCCGGCGATTCAGACCACCTGATGGTCATCAGAGTCGGAAGCCAAAACAAAGGGCCCCGAGATTGTTCATCAAATTTCGGCATCACACTCCACAGCAGCTGTAAATCAACAATGCGCCAGACAAATTGCTTCCTTCCACCGCTTCCACTGCGAGCAAAGAAAGCATTGTCCATCCTCCAGCTCCAGCTGCCGGCCTTCCACCACCACCGCACATGGTCCGCAGATCCGTCCTCAAACTCCACACTCCCGCCACGAGGTAGAGGAGACAGATTCGAAAAGAAATCACAGAAGCAGAAGGGATAAGAACTGGCCTTATTGAGAGAGTCCAAGACCTGCTTCACCGCCGTCTTCGGCTTCCTCCATGGAAGCACCACCGCGAGCGGAAGCCAAATCTTGCAAAGCAGAGCTTGACCAGAAGAGCTCCACTCCATAACTCCAGATCGCGCCTTATTTAGAGGGATGCACGAGCTCTGCAGCCTCCCATGCAGCACCGCCTGCCACGAGCAGAGTGCAGCGAGACTGAAGAAGCTCGCGGCGCAGCAGATCTGGCGACGGAGATCTACTAACCTACCCCCAACTTCACCGGCAAAGAGCCAAGCACGAGCATATAGCCCAAGGAACCTAACTAACCTAGATCTACTATGTACAGAAGATGCCAGACCACCTACTCCATCCTTATGCCGGCCAGCGAGCTCGCCGGAGTGAAGAGAGGAGAGGGGCGGCGAGGGGAAACGTGGGTCGACCCTCAAGTGGCACTGTTTGGGAGCGAGGAGAGGGGTGGGGTTATTCATTCATTCAGGAGCGGTTGAGTGAGTGTAACGGGGAAGCAAATGGGCGAAAAGTTTACACCGGCCAATTAAACCTTGAAAACGCCGTGTAACTTTGTTCGACAAGATACCGTCACCGTCCTTACTACCCCCTCCGCCCTATCCCAACGAGTGAAAACACCTCGGTTCAGTTCCATGGATACTATCATTTGGGCACGACGTAATCGTATAAAATAGTACTAATATTAACATTTAGAGCTCGAGTGAAGTGTCGCTTTTTGGGCTTGCGTCCGGCCGCAACCATCCCGTCGGATAGAGTGGTACTGTAGTAGTTCCCAACGGAAAGAGAAACAACCCGGCGGCATGATCGTTTTGACCTCGGAATCGCACGCACACAACCTCCACCGATTATTCTAACCGGAGTGAGCTCACCAACCAAGCTATCCATCCATCTCATTTCTCAAGCCGATCAAGTGCTAGCTAGACACGAACTACCCAATCAGGACTAAATTATTGCATGCCAAGATGTCGACGACGATAGATAAGATTATAGAGAGAAAAATGGGGTTAAGTACTCACACATGACGAGATCACAACGCGACCTTGGACGCGACCCTTTTACCGCTTCAGTAGATCGGCGATTTTTTCACTCCCCCGCAGATCCACCTCGCTGCCGGCGTCCCGTCGGGTCCCCCTCCCTCCGTCGACCGCTCCGGCGGCGGGAGGGTGGGGGAGCCTCGTGTCCCAGCTGTATATAGCGTAGGAGCTGTAGGGTGCCCTGCCGGAGGCGTCGAGGAGGTGGTGGCGTGCCGGCGTCGGGTTTTGCAGGTGATGTTCTTCCCCTCTCGCGATGGAGCTCGTTGCAGGTCCGTGCGGAGCATCTCCTTCCTCATGCTCGCGACCCTCGGTGGCCGCCGTGCGTGGGGTACCCCGCTCTGGAGTTCGAGGCGGCGACTCCAGATTTGAAGACCGAAGCGGCCGATGTTGCAGCAAGGGTGCATGGCGACCAGCAGCGCAGGATGGAGGTTCTCCGGAACTCGAGGACCGGTGACTTCCCGTCCGCCAGGGGTCATCTTCGTCTCCAAGGCGTTCGTGAAGATGCGGCGGCGGCGCGTCGCCGGAACGTGCTGCTCTGCAGTGGTTGCTCTGTTCTTTTTCTATAGAAGGACTTGGTTGTATTTTTGTGCTTCGTGGGGGTCCTTTCTGTAAAAACCTTGTTGTAATATCGGCGGTTTCCCGCAAAAAAAAAGTACTCACACATGACCAAACGCTAGAGACACGACAGCACAGCTAAGGAGGTTTTGCTACTTAGCTGCCCAATCGGTGGCGGTTGCTCCACCAAATTTTGGAACGTGTACCTAATTGATGATGATCCTTCCCGTTCAGCTAGCCTTTTTCTAATAAAATATGAGGGCTTACGATGCTGAAATTACTGCTGAGGTAGATAGCTAGTGCTTACTACTACTAGGGTAGGATAACGATATATATGCCCTTAGAGGGTTCGACTACAACACATGTCGCATGATTAGTCAGTGATGGAAAGATAAAGAGTAGAATTTTCGTAGCTGTATTTTTGGAAGAGGTTGAACTATTTTTTTACCCGGATAAATAAGAGTAAAATTTATATATACCACATCAACTTGCTCATGTATCTAGACACCACTTCAAATTTTAGGCTCCAAATATTGGACAAACCCAGTGCTAGAAGCTCCCACACTATGTGGGTCCGGGGAAGGATTATACGAGTCAAACCTTACCTCTGCAAAGTGCAATGCAAAGAGGCTGAGTCGAACCCTGAACCTCTTGGCATAAGTGGAGAATACTTCACCACTGCGCCAGGCCTGCCCTTCAGCTTCCAAATATTGCGACTAAGAATTTGCACTCGATATGAATACAATCCTATTGCGAGATGACAGATGTGTCGAAGAGCTAAAACCTCTTAGATTTTGATCATACTAACCATTCTTCTACCCCTTTGGTCACCAGGTTAGGAAACATAAAAAATAAAAAGCTCTCCCGCCATGTCGACCCGCTCAACCCGTGTCTCTCGTATGCTCGATTTGGACCATAATTTTGTACTATTTTTTAAAAAAATGAATAGTTCAATTTAGCAAAAAACATGATGAGATAGTAACTAAATTCATTTGTTTACAACCATGCCCAGAATTGGATCAAATTTCACTCAAAAGTAATAATGTCCTTTACGAGTTATTATAATGTATTCACATGTTTTTTTTGTAAAATGTCAAGTATGTCCTAAAATTTTATCGGAAAAATTGAAAATTTGAATTATCATAAATTAGTGGTCAAAGTGAGTTAATTTTTTACAAAAAAAATATGATTATTTTTTGTTTTTGGGGAAGATTTAAATTTTGGCAAAATTTAATCAACAAATTTGGCAATATATTCCTCTTAAAATACTAATCGGCTTCCCTTTTTGTTGGACATAATAGTAAGAACAATATTTACGATGTAGTTTGATATCCCAAATTTTTCTAAAGAGTTCCATGTTTTAGTCGAACTCATTGTTATGGGCAATATCAACTTTTCAATAGCCAGTTGAGGTCAGCTCGCAATCAACTAATGGTGATGGTAAATTTGTAGTTGCTGCAAAATGTTAGTGGCATATTGGACGACAAACATTTTAAGCGGTATTTGGGCATATATAAGAAATACGGATATATTTTGAAGCTCCCTTTTATTTGATTCCAAGGTTAGATTTGTAACCGTAGCTAGGAGTAGCCCCGTGGAGAGGTGGCTATTTTGCTTTAATCATAATCCGCCGCAAAACCAATCATCTTAGAAAGTTTCAGTAGGAGCAAACAAAGAAAGGAACAAAAAAGTTGAACAATATGGGAGCAGCACTTTGAGCGGCAGATCCGTTTTGAACAACTGCCAAAGCTACTCGAGGAACATGAGGGAATCACACACGCTAGGTGCGTCGCGCCCACACCTTCACGCTCGCAAGCGCATCCTGCGACGCCCATCCAATCCCAACCCAATCACCACCCGCACCCGCAGTCAAATCCCGCTCCCTCCCTGCCTCCCTGGGATCCGGTCAATGCAGCCAGAAAGAAAGAATCACCCCCAACAACAACGTTCCTCTGCTTCCCCCTCCCATATATACGCGCACCTCCCTCTCCCCACGGCCTTCTCCTATGCATACTACGACCGCCAGCTCCATCGATCAAACTCCGAGCAGCCCAAGAAAAAAGGACTCCCTTTGCGCGCCGCCGTAGCTACCTAGCATCAGCGGCATCAGCATGGGGAGGTCGCCGTGTTGCGAGAAGGCGCACACCAACAAGGGCGCGTGGACCAAGGAGGAGGACCAGCGGCTGATCGGCTACATCAAGGCGCACGGCGAGGGCTGCTGGCGCTCGCTGCCCAAGGCCGCGGGCCTCCTCCGCTGCGGCAAGAGCTGCCGACTCCGCTGGATGAACTACCTCCGCCCCGACCTCAAGCGCGGCAACTTCACCGACCACGACGACGAGCTCATCATCAAGCTCCACGCCCTCCTCGGCAACAAGTAAGCCATCCATCTCAATTCTCATCTCATCATCAATGCGCAGCGCATCGGCTCCTCCGCCTCCTCCTCTTCCCGGCCCCCTCTGTCTCCATCTCTGGTTTCTTTCTTTACTAAGCAGTACGTGGTCGCCGTCGTATGTGCAGGTGGTCGTTGATTGCGGGCCAGCTGCCGGGCCGGACGGACAACGAGATCAAGAACTACTGGAACACGCACATCAAGCGCAAGCTCCTCAACCGCGGCATGGACCCGCACACGCACCGCCCCGTCAGCGCCGCCGCCGCCGCCAGCGGGCTCACCACGGCCAGCGCCGGCCCCGGCTTCCCTTCCTCCCCGGCGCCGCCGTCCAGGCTCGCCGCCAACGTGGTCTACACCGTCCCGAGCAGCACCGTGAGCTTTGCGAGATCGTCGCCGTCGGAAGACGGGCACAGCAGCAGAGGCGGGAGCAGCGACGGCCCGCGGTGCCCCGACCTGAACCTGGACCTGGACCTGTCCATGAGCCTGCCGTGCTCGCCGCCCAAGACAGCACCAGCCGCCGCGTCCACGCTCAGATCGCAGCAGCAGCAGCAGAGCATCTGCCTGTGCTACCACCTCGGCGTCCGCAACGGGGAGGCCTGCACCTGCAAGACGGCGTCGCCGGCGGGCCAGCGCGTGTTCCGGTTTCTCAGGCCACTGGAGGAGGGCCAGTACATATAGCAGCACACTAGTTGGCAGCACTAGGCACCCAGAAAAAACTCTGTAAAAAGCACAAGATGGGAGAGAGAAAAGAGCTTCTGAATTGAGAAGATAGCTGATCTGGATTATTTCTCATGTTTCGCTTTATCCAAATATGATTCGTTTCTTCTTGCCATTCACCAGTACTAGAATTTAGAGTTTACTCCAGTACAGTAGCAGGATTTGATAAGTTGGTGCAGGAGGTATTATTGATTTGCGTATCCGATTCGGGCGTCTCTTGCCGTTTCTGTCATGTGGGATATGGACCATCTGGAGTGTTTTTGGGTGGGTAGGAAACTTATATAATGTGGTCCTCCAAGAATTATTTCGTTTTTGCTAATTCCACCATCTACAACGCTAGGTTGTTTTATGTTAAATAACTAGGGCTGGACCTGAAGCTCGAGGCTCGAGGCTCGGCTCGGCTCGAAGGTGGTGCAAGCCAAGCCTTGACCTCCCGGACAAGGCTCGAGGCTCGACGAGCCGGCTCGGTGAAGCTCGCAGGCCGGCTCGAAGGCTCGATGAAATAAAAAAAATTGACATGATCTATGCCAAAAATGTAACATTTGACAATTGTAATCAGCAATAGAGCATGAATATATAACACTGGCATGAACTAAACATAACAGTGGGATCCATGACAAGTCAAACAACCAATGCTCCAAATGATTCACATGGACATCACATAGTGTCATCATATTATGTAGGATACATAATGTTTAAATATACAGCATACATACATTTCACATGGAACAATTGGGGCATGTGACAAAAAAAAACGTAAATCATGAAACAACCAATGCTCCAAATGATTCGAATAATGCACTGAACCAAAATTATAAAGTGATATTTGGGATGCCTATAATCCACAGCGAGCAAAAAAACAGAAAACTAATTCCTTTTTGTTTAGGAAGTTAAATGTATGAAGCTACTGTAGGACACAAGTCCACACTTTAAGTTAGTTTGGTTGCTCCACACATATATTCTGGAAGCAATTCTTAGTGATGAAAAGAAACTAAGTAATCAATTAGTCAAGGTCAGTACAGCAAACAAAACTAATACATGGAAAGTACTGGACGAAAATTCTCAATCTTGAATTGATATTTTCTTAAGGGAGCAGAAGACATTCAAGCTTGCATATGAGAACTCAAATGGTTTCCTGTGTCTACCTAATTCTTCGTCCACCTGTAGACGCCATCGCCCTTCGCCAAAGTGATCCAACGCCATCTGCACATAGTAGGAACATATATGATCTATCCCTTCTCCACAAAAATTCATTTTCTCAGTAGCGGATGAAGCCGTGCAAAGGACAAAGAGAGAAGGGAGCACCCGTACCAGTGCTGCAGTGCGATTCAGAAGATCAGGTGCCGCGTCACTCATGGATGCGCCGTTGTCCGCCGCGGAGACACCTCGCGTGCAACTCTCCTCGCTTCCTGGGAGCTTGCCGTTGTCGACGATGGGATCCGGGATCCCTGCGGGCTGCGGCTGCCGGAAGGCCGCCGGCCGCCACTGGAACAACGGCGACGGCGCCGCGCCGGCGGGCGTCCTCGAAGGTCTCCTGGCGAGCTACGGGAGGAGCAGGTGGCGAAGATCCATGGGATGGGCGTCTCCGCGTCGGCGGCAGTGGTGGGCAGGTGGCGGCCGGCGTCAGTGGCGGTGGTGGCGGCGGGTCAAACCCTAACGCGAGCAGAGGAGAGGAGCAGCAGGTGCGTGCGGTGCGGGAGCGGGATGGGGATTGGGGAAGAACGATCGATAACCAGTTGACCAGATAGAGATCGATCGATTCATGCTAAAAAAAAAACTGCGGCTCGCGAGCCGGCCGAGCCGAGCCTCGAGCTTGCCGAGCCGAGCCGCGAGCCCGATTTCCAGGACATTTTTAGAGACGAGCCGAGCCAGGCTCGGCTCGAGTTTTGCCGAGCCTGACCGAGCCGAGCCTCGAGCCGGCTCGGCTCGGCTCGATTCCAGCCCTATAAATAACACAGTAGTCTGTCATGTGGGATATGCTGCGAGAATGGAGCATGTGGAGTCTTGCAAGACTTCGACAATAATTTCAGTTAAAATATGTCGCAAAAAAATAATCGAATGTGCATACATGGATGGGTTAACCAATTTTCATATTGAGAAGTAGCATTATATGTCGAACATAAGGACTATCATTTTTCAACGATGCTTCGTCATGAGAGATGTTGTAATACCACTTGTAGCTGTAGGTACCAAATTATACAAAACATTGTCTATGGTCGGATGGTTAGGAGTGTGGTTGTACTCGCAGCCCATCAGAGTTCAAACCCCAAGTTTGACAATATTATTTATTCAGCGTGAGGCGACGTTCCCGTCAACAACGAGTCGCCTGTGATGACTTTATTAATCGCAAGACCTGACCAGGCCGGAACATTTATTTATTTTCTTTATGGGTGGTTAGGCATAAAAAACAAATGTGATTTCCAGGAAATGGAAGAACACTCTCCGAGAGCCCTTTGATACCCGCAGGATCAGGCAAACAGTTGAACACTTCATTTTATTTGCGAAAATGACATGCGGCTGCAAATGTTGCGGTGTTATGGTCGTAAGTTAGCGTACCTACCTACCTTGCCAAGGAGAAGTGTGTATATGACACTTGCGAGTTGAGTAAGGAAACCGTCATGGAAATTAATTTGGTGCTTCATGTATGAAATGCGCAAATCTATTATATATTAAAAGCAGATGATGGGTTAACCAGAAATTAGAGAATTAGGCTAGAAATTACCACAAAAAACAGAAACATCTGACCATCAGTTTTACTAATGAAGTAATCATAACCATTAGATCTGACGAAGAATCCATTAATTACCCACCAATGCCCCTAATAATGTTTCCCATACCGTTTCGATTTTTGTCTAGCTAAAACATCAGCATTACGTGCACACGCCGCTGCCGACCTATTCCGATCCCGCGACATCTCTACACGGACGCTGCCATTACCAATATATTTGCTTCCGTGCCGCCGGCCGATCCAATTTCCTCCGCGTACAGGAGTATGCATGCAAGCAGCGTTGCAGATTTCAAGGGCTGCCTCATGCATGCGGTGTGCAGGCAGGATCGACCGATGGTTGATTTTTTATACACACGGACAACCTAGATCCAGGTAATACGCGTGATTATCTTTTTTTACTGCTCTACCAGCTGAGTTGATGGAATTCCCAATTGCCCATCTTTTTTTCATGCACACAGACAACCAAACTAGCTAGCCGGCGCTTAGAGATTCAGTCGACTTATCTATGACGCTGAGACATCAGATCGATCAGACATGATGCTGATCTATGGGCTTACAGATTCTTCGAGGTGCATACGTCTTGCAAGAGCTCATACACACCTGAGATCTGGGTGCAGATGGTATGCCTCTCGATTGTCTGCTCGTGTCCCAGATTTTTTTGTCTCCAGATGCTGTATACACTCCTCGGAGCCAAAGTGAATTTCTGAAGGCAAGTATACACTCCAAACAAACATGGCTGATGGTGCCGGCCGGCGGCAACTCGCAGGTAGCTCGCTGGTCAACCTACGCAGCGACAACACTAAACAGCAACTTGGAGCGTAGGCAAGTGCTTGATCGATTCTCTAGGTAAGTATGGCCGTGCCTTGCATGTACATATGTTATTTTATTCTTCAATTAACAGCACACGTGGAAAAGGAAAAAGGTTGATATGTAGCACAATAGTACTCCAATCGTAAGTGTTTGCAAAGAAATCTTTACTGCATATATGTATTGAACTTTTTACAGCTAGAAACTTGCGTACAAACAGAAAAAAGAACAGCCTATACTACAAAAGGCTGCAATTAAATAAATTCATGAATCCATTTAGAAACATCTTCATGTCAAGCAAGGGATCAAGGCATGAAGCTAGGTTAAATATGCTCGTAAATAAGAATGTTGATATTGTTTGTTTATATGCACCAATCATTTATTTTTATTTTTATTTTTCTCTTGCGTGTAAATTAATAAGTTTCTATATATCCACCCTATCTTAGACACAAATAGTGCAAGACGTTGGTCAAGAAGAATCAGATTCCTGGGATCTTACTTACATATAGTAGTATCTTAGAGAGTAGAATAAACATCGATAAAAGTTCTCACAAATGTAGATTAATACCTATATTTTTTTTTGTCCATATCATTGGCCTTCTAACCCAGATGAACCAGCAAAGCAAGTACTCATAGTTAAGGTAACAAGTCAGGAGCAATCGTCAAAGATGCACACGATAGAAATCATGTTGCTAGAGTAAATTGCTATGTACTGAGCATTATCACGAATCACCCAAAGGGGCGGAGTGCTAACTTTGGTCAACTTGGATACTGCAAAGATAAGATTGAGGTGAGCAATATATAGCAGTGCACAAATAGATTATTGAAGGGTACGTACAAAATATACCTTTTCCTAAACTACTTCTCTGATAGATGAAGTTACCGGCGTTTGAAATAATCATCAACACATACAGAAATTCATTTTCAGTTCAACACAAGTGCTCTATGAATTATAATTAAAAATATGTATACCATAGTTACATTATTATTAGCACCATATGAGAAAAAAGTTAAAACTTTTACTTTATTCAATTGTAATGAGATTTGCTATGTGTATGGTTTCTTATGCTATCTATATCATATGATAGATTCAAACTGATAATTACTATGATATTACAAATCATTGATAGGTTAACTGTCTTTTGTTGTATATTTTACAATAGCAAAGCCATGTGATATTTTCAAGCTTCAAGGGTTTTAAGTTAAAAGAGCACAAAGGGTTTTTATATCCATTCCTACAGTCATAGATTATGATTACTATATGTGAACCTATATTTCAAGAGCATCCAATGATTGCGCAATTGACATGTCTTCATAATCACCTTTTTCTTATTTATTTTTAAATAAGAGGGTTACACCTATATAACACCTGAGAACTGAGATGACATATTTAATGCAAGGATAGGAAAAGGTTTATAAATGAATGTACGCGTGCTATTTACGATTCCTATTTGTGCTGCATGGGCATCCCCTGCAAGTTTGTCAAACAAAATATTGAAGCGACATACTACAGAAACCATGGAGAGAGGAAGATGCACGAAACACGACTTCCTCCAGACCGCGGCCAGCGGCGAGCAGCGGCATGGACGACTTATCAGCCATAGCAGAGCTAGCAGCAACACCAGGAGGACCTGAGGAAGAAAATCGGACCTTCCTTTGGTTGAATACAGAGCAAGCGACATCACGAAAAAAATACAGTGCAAAGCTTCAGCTAGCACACAAACTATTTAATAAGTACACAACTGGGAGCTGTTTGCTTACCTGAGGTAATTTATTATTCATATTTTTCGCAAGTCTATAATTTCAGTATTTTTGACTTCGTTTGATGCACAATACAATTTGTATATTTTGATTGGAGAAAATGGTGAAAATCTAATGTTTATGTTATTTATAAGGCATCATGTAGTCATTATCTAAAATTCTGAAAGAAAAAATTGAATAATTTTCGACGATATAATACGATTAATTTAAATGACAGTACATTTCAAAAAGAATGAGGATGTGCGTGGTTAAATCATCAATATAATGTGTATTTGCATTTGCAAAGTCGGCTAACATTTATAAGATAAATATGATAATAATACAAAAAAGTTTACATGTATGGTTATTAGGTCATACCAAATCGTAATACAAGAATATAATAAAGACAAAGAAGATTATCATGATTCATCCCATATCATTCAGCGTCAGTAGTATTATGTTTAATTTTCTGGAAATAGGTGGACCTATTTAAATTGTTAAGGAAAATAGATTACATATTGTGTATACTTAGGAACAATTATATATTTATGTTTAAAAGAAACAAAGATGTTGCCTAGCGGTGTAAACCTGAGAACTAGAATGGTAAGAACGGAAGAGACTTCAAGAAAGTACACTGTTGACAGGTGAAAAGAGAGGCCGATCTACATGTAAATAAGTTTTTCAAAAAACAAAAAAAATCTAACGTCTAATCGGCCAATTTAGAATTAAAAAAAATACATTTAAACACATGCAAACCACTTCCATTTTAAGGACCGTATAATAATTTATAAATACCAATCAAGATGTTGCCTGCGCGAGCGCGGGCCACTTTGCTAGTTTAAGAAAAATAATTATGTATACTGGACTGTATAGTAAGTGGTACACGTAGCGTTACCTCCGTATGCTTACGATTCGTATATTTCGGTGTACCCCCGTGACAAAAGTGAGAGCCATCTTGCTTTTACTCTCTACTGGGAATTAACATTGGAGCCTTCTTTCATATTTTTTTATCTATCATTAATACCTGTAAACTTGTCACCTTTTTGTCAAACCACGAAAGGAGTTTCTTGCAGGTAAGTTGGACGTGGCCGTACATGGGTAGTTTTAATAAGACTATTGCATGATCACGAAATAATCCCGGTTCACATTGCCGGCGGTTTTGACATCTTCTGCCGTTCTGCGTACGTGCACCATGTGCCCGGTAGTTCTGCTTAGAATTTGGGATTTACAGCTGAGCTCACAATTCACAAAGATTACTATACTAGTATAACGGAAGTTTCGTGTGATGGTACTACTCCGGTGGCACCTGAGAAGAAGCGATGACTGGTGTACAAGTCCCCATCGTTATTACCATTCCGTTGTTGGTGTGTAAGGTCAACGTTCGCTCTATCTGCCATCATGTTTTGAATTTAACGAGAATATTTGAAGTAGGCACCACTTAGGTTATATTTGAGGTCAGAGCTTAAATCATCATTTGCTGGTTCCTGGCGACACGCAGGACGTTTTAATCTCCTGGCTTGACCAACCAGCAGGTGTGTACCATGTTCTTACTCGTTTCGCTGGCTTGCTTGTTGCATGCAAACTAGTACTCCTACACCGGATGGATCGCCAATTATTTGCCTGAATCGGTGTGATGCTTTTGATTGCTAGTGCCACGTTTGCACAAAATTATCACCCTAGCTTTGAGAAAGCATCGATCGGCTAGAGCTAGCAGGATAGCAAATTTGGCACCTTGATTAACCAAGAACAAGATATGGTCTTTAAAAAATCGAGCCGACTAAGCTTGCACGTGGCCACTCTAAACAAGAAAGTGGAGTTACACAGCAACGATTAGTAGTACTCCCTCCGATCCATATTAATGGTCTCAACACTGTCTAGATATGGATGCATCTAGTCTAAACACTTAACTAGATACATCCGTATCTAGATAAAGTTGAGTCCATTAATATGGATCGGAGGTAGTACTAATTTCTCCTACTGATTGGACATGTACATCTGTAGCAGAATTTTCCTGTCATGTCAGGACAAGTTTTCTCTCTGCTGATCGAGTTCCGTGGCTCGCACTCCACATCACATGGTACACCGGCCGCTTATCATCAGTCCATCACCAACAGTCTACTGCCAAAGATGGCAAACCGTTCTTCTTTTCGAAGGCGCCAACATTTTCTCCTATGCTTGCTACTCTCCGGAGAGGGCGAGATACCTGCAAGAGCGACGTTACAGACCGCTGTTTCCGCGTACGTACGTACTACAAGTCGTGATCCCTGTAACCGTATACCAAAGCACAGCCCGCAATCTCACCCGTATCTGGGAGAAATTCCACCGGCCCGGTTGCTTGCGCGACGGGACGACGGCATTCGTCCCTCGCCTCGCGTGCAAAGCTAGCTTGCGAGCTTTCTCATTGCTCGACGTACGCATCCTATGCCGGCTTCATGGCGTAGCTGGATCCGTGAACCATGTGGACAGGGTGGAACCCGTGACATGGCGCGCGGGAGTTGGACCAAGCGTGACACATGCGCGATCGATCCATCGAGGAGATAAGCGCACGGGGATCATATCATCGTGCAGAAACTCTTTCACAAAGCAAGCTTTATGTTGCTGTCACATACGTAGGTGACGGCCGCCCGTGCGCCGGATATATTCGTCTCGCTCGACACCGAAGTTGGCCACGTTTTCCGTAGAGAAAGCCTTGTGTGAAGGAAGTGGTAGACGAGTGCACGCGGTTTGCGATTAAAAGCATCGATCTCGGATAAGCATCCGGCCTGAAAAATTGTGGCAATATATAGTTTGGGCCGTTTTACGGCTGAATAGGCACACTATGTTGGTTCGACTCGGAAAAAATTATTTGAGGGTTCGGATAAGCGACGGCTCCGACGGTGTATCAACGGTATCGGGGACAATTAGGGTGCCCCCACCCACCCACACACACAGACACCCCCCTCGTTCCCTCCACGCGATTTGTTCCCCGCCGCTGGTCGGCTTAGATAGTTCTGACGAGCAACTATTCGCGACATTGCCACTTTATGGATCGTGGATTTAGCGTTGCTGGCCTCGGCTGAGCAAGGCAAGGCAGTGCTCCTCCTCCGGCCGGTGTCGGCATCGGCTATGCGGCAAGGACGTCGCTGCCGCCACTAGAGGACTCCGCCTCCAAAGAGTACTCCAATGGCTCGATCTCCTTGCTCACCGAGTCCACCACAAACCTGACAATGATGAGCTCGATGCAATCCCAAACGACAACGAGCTGCTCAGCGTATCAAGGAGAAGTACGTGTGCTCCGCCTATCGTGTGGAGAAGCGGATTCGTTTGGCCGACCACTCGGTCGAAGTGGTAAACGAAGCATCGCTCGAGCGCATCATCCTTTTAAGCCTCGAGTACGCAGCAGAGCAACGGCGGCAGGAGAGGGAGGAACGTCGTCAAGGCATCTTCCTGCGCAAACTCCGGCGCAGCCGCAACTGGTGCGGCGGCGTGTTAGGAAGGAAGAAGAACTTTTGGTTTAGTATTCTTGTTCTATGTTTGTAAATCTAGTTTTTATGTTAGTTGAACTATGTTTCGGTTGGTGTACAAAGTATAATTTATGGATGAAAATCACACGTGAAGTTTGTTTTCAAATTTCACTTGTTCTGCAAAATGGATTTGCAAACTTGAAAATCAGTTTCGAAAGAATCCGAAACTGGTCTAACCTATCCGGAATCCGCTAGAGATGCTCCTGTAGCGGCACTTATCTTGATCAGCTTGTGATGTGTGTCATATCACGCGAGATGTCACGTAACCGTGTGTTTTATCGAAAAGCAAAACAACGACTAGTCCAGGGCGGTGCTATCCAGGACCAGGTGCAGCGATCTGATTCTAATCTCACAGAAAGTGAGAAGCAAGTGAGCAGTTGTAGATGTGACGCGACCCTACACGGATGGATTGATCCTAAGTGTTCTTTCTTTCGGGGGGCGTCGTGGCCCTGCCAACTCCCACAAACCATTCAATCAGCTGCTGCTGCTAGAGTGTAGTGTCAGGGGAGCGTAACCGTGTAGGGGCCCATTGATCCGTGGGGGCTGGATCGACAACGAGGACACGAGCTGGTCGGATCACTCTGATCTGATGCGTTTTGACGGGGAAGAACAACGACGATGAGACGGATACATATACATGTGGTTGTTGCTGGTTGGTAGCAGGGTGACATCACCGACGACCACGCCTACCATTTTTGGCGATCTCCGGACGGACGGAGGGACGGGACTTCCGGATCGTGCTTCTCCTCCTCCAGATTCCTGCGGCCTAGTAACGGGAGATGGAACGGCCGTTTTCAGTAATCATCCTTCTACCTGACCCCAATTTTCCAATGGAAGAAATGTATAAGTATGGAAGATATGTACTACCTCCGATCCATATTAGTGGGCATAACTTTGTCTAGATACACATGTATCTAGTCTAAATACTTAACTAGATATATATGAATTTAGACAAACCTATGTCCACTAATATGGATCGGAGGGAGTACAAGTATGTGTACCGTGACCCTGCTTTCTCTTCATAGAAATCGGAGAGGAGACTCTCTTCTTAAAAAAAACAAAAAAAAACAAGTACGTGTACCATCAGGTTCTATAGTACTGCTGAAAATTAGAGAATTAGGTGAAGAACTTGGTGCATCGAACAACTTATGACACCTTGGTGCATCGAACAACTTATTAACTATACTCGTAGTAGGCTGTGGCTGCTTGACGCATCAGCCTATACAATCATTCAAAAATGCAGTTGCTGGTCTTGGTAAGAGAGCCGTCTTTGTCAGGAGTTGCTTCGCATCCAGCTACTGCTCACTTGCAGAATGCTGATAAGGCATCCAGAAGTTCGTTATTCCGCTGGTAAACTGAATTTGTACTGTTTTCACACGCAGAAACGCCAATGCATTCAGCATTGCACCTTGTTTTTGGATTAGAATAGTATATGCACTTGCGATGGTACTACCGGATTACGCATAATCCATGTGGTGACCAATCATTGGCAGAAAATAAAGGATAAGTACGTACTAACAAGTATCATTAGAAGGAACGGCATCAGGTTGATGTGAGCACGAAACAGAAAAACCATAGAGAGATTGCGAGGAGTTGTGTATTCCAGAACGTCAACATCTTCAGGAATCCTTGAGGCTGCGGGTGTAGAACTGTTGATACTTCCAAGATGCTGTTGTTGTAGTGCACATGTACAGCTACACTGCAAGAATATTAGGAGAGGTCACAGTTTTGGCATGACAACACAGAAAAGATTAGGAGACTGCAGCTATTGTATTCTACGTTACTGTCTTATCTTTGTAGTACTGTACATGTAGAAGAACACTGCAGAAAGATTAGGAGAATGTCGCAGTTCTGGCATGGCAATGCAGTGAACTCGTTGCAAACAATTTGCATTGCCCCGTGCATATTTGTACTGTAGTTTAGTTACGACCTCGTAAGGACAGCTGTTCAGTGGTAGGAGTAGTACTAGTGCGAGCAGTCAGCTTTCAGGTTTGCTGCATTTAACCGTAGCAGTGTTTTGTCTTGCGTTGTGAAACTGCTGAAAGCATGGTGCAGCCAGGGGCCAATTAAAGCGAAGACTGAGATTGGAGCGGTCAGGCAGGCGCTAGGAAAGCTGAGACACCAGAGATAAATGGACTGTCAGATGGAATAGGGCCTGGTCAACTCGTGAAATAGTCCGGTCTGTTGAAACAGTTGCATCCGTATTTGAAGGAGTATCCTTGTTGGCAAAACATAATCTCAAAAATGATTTATCCTATAATCCCCAACCTTATAGGCACAATTGTGTTTAATTTTATCTCAATTAGTGGATAGTTGCCTCCCAGCAATGCATGTAAGTTTTTAGCCCCAAATCAAATGTCATGTTGAGCCAAGATATTCAAAAAATATGCCCTAGGTACTAAAAGGGAGAGAGTATTAACTGAGCAGCAGATGTAGGGGTAGTACTGATTTAGAGCATCCCAACAGGCGCGCTAATTTTATTTACAGAGCCAAATTAGCGATCGTGAGCAGCACCGTGAGCTTTTCAAGATCGTTGCCGTCCGACGACATGCACGATAGCAGCGGCGGGAGCAGCGACGGGCCACGCTCGCCATGAGCCCGCCGTGCTCGCTGCCCAAGGCAGCACCAGCCGCCGCGTCCACGCTCAAATCACAGCAACAGCAGGGCATTTGCCCGTGCCACCACCTCGACGTCTGGAACGGGGAGGCCTGCACCTGCAAGACGGCGGCGTCGCCGGCGGGCCAGCACGTGTTCCAGTTTCACAGGCCACTAGAGGAGGGCCAGTACATAGGGAGCACTAGGCACCCAGAACTATAAAAAGTACTTCTGTTAACAATTTCTATTAAAATAAGTCACAAAAAATAATCGAATGTGCATACATGGATGGGTTAACCAATTTTCATATTGAGGAGTAGCATTATATTTCGAAACATAAGGACTATCATCATTCAACGATGCTTCGTCATGAAAGACGTGGTATGCTTGTAGGTACCAAATCATACAAATTTTAGTTATTTGTGGGTGGTTAGCCATATAAAAACAAATGTGATTTTCAAGAACTGGGAGAAACTCCCGGAGAGGACAATTGGCTACTCGAGGGTCAGGGAGTTTTTTTAAAAAAAACATCGAAAATGACATTTGAAAGTTTCAAACATATAGAAAACAATTCTTGACGTAGATAATGATCAATTATACTGGTGTGTAAACAACCGATCCGAAATTCATTGTATTTTGCAATGAGCAAAAATGACAAATGTGTGGAGCTGGGTGCGGTGCGCACGTTTTCAAAACATAAATTTGTCTATTTTTTGCAGCCTAGAATACAACGAACGAATTGAAATTTTGCACGCATGTAGAGTTCAATATTATCTGCACCTACAACTTTTGTTCTGAAGTTTTTGAAACTTACAAATGGCAATTTCAAAATTTTCGAAAAAAGGCCACCGTGAAGCTCGTGCTCCATTTGTGGTTTCTGCTCAGAGAGCCCCTACATCGGTTGATGCCCCTGCAGAGCAGGCAAACAGTTGTACATTTCATTTTATTCCCGAAAATGACACGCGATTGCAAATGTTGTGGTCTTGCGGTGGTAAGGTAGCGGATGTCACCCTCGCGGGTCTAGATCTAATGTTGGCCTCACTCATCTGCCGTGTTGACCTCGTGACATGTTGGTCCCTCGGCTTGAAGTTGCGGACGCCGGCGCAGCGGCTCTGGAAGGTGGACTGAACGGGCGTCTCTGCGGCAAGCGTCGTGATGGTGGTGATGGTCTTACTTTTTGGTCGTGTGGATGGCGAGAAGCGGACGTTGGGGTTCCTGGAGTTGGTGGCGGCAACTCCCAGATCGTGGTTGGGAGACCATTCTCGGGGGTGGTGGGTGATCCATCTGTGCGGACGTTGTGCGAAGGTTTTTCCGAGCGAAAGCTCTGCGCTCCGGCGGCGATGCCTGCGGGTATCGTTGCCCTCTTGGGGGCGTTGTTGTGGTTACCCTCGCTGCGTTAGGGTTCCGGGTGAAAACCCTTGACCATTCCGGTCTCGACGGCGGCAGCGTGTTACGTCGTTACCCTCTTGTGGGCGTCGTCGTGGAGCCTCGTCACTTAGGGCTTGTTTCGTTGTCCTCGGTGGCAAGTTTGGTTCTTCTTTGTTTTCTTTTTCTTATCTTTGATCTGCTATATAAGAGGTTCCCCTCATCACATTGTATCAGTTCGGCCGTTGGGATTTATTTATAAAGCGGGGCAAAATCCTATTTCGTCACATTGGTAATTTAATAGGACTAGTGAATTATCACCAAATAATCTTGGTTCACCTTGCCGGCGGTTTTGACACCATGTGCCAGTAGTTGTGCTTAGAATCGGGATTATGAATTGAGCTCGCAAAGATTAGTACTAGTAGTATTACGGAAGTTTCGTATGTGATTTGTGGCACCTGAAGCAGCGATGATTGGTGAACAAGTCCCGGCCAGTATACTATTCCTGTGTTGGTGTGTCAGGTCAACGTTGGCTCCATCTGGTATCTTTTTTACTAAATGGTCCTTAATTGGGCATTAAGCTAACTATGGCCCTTCTCAAAACTTTCGCCCAGATATGGCCCTCGGCCCAAAACGTCACTTAAAATGGCGTTTCTACAGTCCAGCAACATCACCTGCTGAGGCGTATCCAGAGGCCCGCTAACGGCCCCGTTTAACGGCAGGAGTTAACGGTGACATGTATCTGTTTTATTAGACCCTGAACGCTGTATATAACAGATCAATGCACCAGCTCCACTGATCACGCACACACCATGCTTTTAGCATGTCGCGGGTTCGATTCCCCTCCACACCCACCTTTTCTTTCCTTAAGTTTAATTTTTGGAGGACCAAGACCATGGCTCCGTGCGTCATGGAGCCATATTGCACACCATGACTCCTCCGCCAAAGGAGTCGTGCTGCAGACCATGGTCCCTCCGTGCGTCATGGAGCCGTATTGCACACCATGGCTCCTCCGCCAAAGGAGTCGTGCTGCAGACCATGGCTCCTCCGCGAAGGGAGCCATGGTCTGTAGCTCAAGTTTGTACATAATTTATAGCAACCTTACAGTTTAAAATTTGACAACAACATATTCTAAATTTTGATAAACGAGTATCAACATTTCACAGTACCATAGTTCATAAATTATCAGAATGTTCCAAACTAGCATCAAGTTCACGAGTACATCATCAACGATAAACACAAGTACATCATCACGTCAAACATCATCTAAACTAGAATCACTTTCTCCTCTTTCCCCTCTTCGCCACTGAGGGGCGATCCTCATTCTTTTTTGAAGGCCCATCATACCTACTCCTTCTTCGCAAAGGCAACTCCTCCTCATCAGAATAATCATTCCTAGCTGCCTTACGTGCCTCCTCCGCCTTTTGTGCCTTTTCCGCAATTAGTGCTTGCTTTTTCGCCCATTCATCTGGAGTATATGGCCCCCTCAGCTGCTTTGGCTTGAGTTTATAGGCACATCGCTGACTAGGAGGCGGTGCATCGGGAAACTGCGATATGCCGATCTCCTCATGCTCTTGTTGCGCATCCTCCTCCACATCCTCATCATCATTCTGATAATCCTCATTATCCTGGAATAAGAGAAACAAACATTAATAAATTCTAAAGAACCCATACCGCTGCTCACCAAGCCAATTCTAACTACAAATAAAGTGACATCGGTCATTGCAAAAAGGGAAATATAAGAACCCATACCCACTGTTCATTCTCATCCTCATCCTCACCATCACTTTTATCATTACTTGATGTCGCCCGTATCGGCGAGGCGGCCTCGACGGTACGGCAACCAAGCAAAGCACCTAAGCCACGCCCCCAACGCTTCGTATGCTGTGACATTGATCATTAGATTAGAAAATTTCAGCACACATAAATACATATGAAAACAAGATGATCTCAGGGCATATTTTGCCAACATATTTTGGTGTGTAGGAAACATATTTTGCCACTGGTTTGATCTGCTTGAGCCAAGCAGAGTCATCTGACCTGTGTGATTCCTTGCTGTAGTAAGAATTGCTTCTCCTACTATTACTATTATGTCTGCTATTTATTTCTATTTGAGTGCTTTATTCTTTTGGTCGCTACTACTTACTAGTTAATCGCTTTATCAGTAAAATCCTTCATTTGGATCATGTGAGTCCTAGTTATATGCACTTCTCCGATTCAGCCAAGCTACCAGCTAGCTTCAGACATCTTACTCCTCCAGGGATGAGTTGGTTGGATAGACTGGGTTGCAAACATTCCCAACCTAGCATGAACAGAAATCTGAAGCAAACTCCCAATGATCGAAACAATGGTACAACACATATGCTTCTCTTTTTCTGATATTTATCTCTTTTTCTGTGATTAATCGAATGTATTCGTAAACTGCGTCCTCTACCTAGATGGAAACTAGTAATGTTATTAGTATTCTTTGTTCTGTTGGCATTGCACTTTCGGTATGGCTGGACTAGCTACATATTATCAGCTCTGTAAACATTTTTTGGTTTTGAAAGGAGCCAAAGCCAAGGATTTCATTATATGTAAGTTCAAGAATAATTTGTCTCTGTTATTTAATGAATGGTTGGGTAATTCATACATAGGACGAGACAGTATTTTATATTTTCATTTAAACAATAAGTTAAACCATTTGGAAAGAAAAAGTTTCCTTGGCTAGAAGTGATTAGCTAATAACTTCAAATGAAGTGAAACCCATCTGTGAGATTACACAAGTACTTTTTTACAGGTAGGATAGTAAACAAGTTATTATTTGGTGCAGCTCTAAAAATAGTTTTTTTGTTGCCTAGAACAACATTTTCAGGTGCAAATTCACCCTACAATATGATGTGAAGAAATTGGGCTGTAGACATGTAAATACACTTCTCACTAAACGGTCGGCAAGTCCCAACAAGGGGACTGGAGAAAAAGGAAGCAGTCCATAACATTCTTTTGATGTCCTATTCACAAACATGCGGGATGTGCTTGCAATTTTCAGATATATTTTTGGCAACTATAATTGACAGTAATGTTCTTTTTACACGTTAATATCTTTTGTATCTTTGGAATTTCTGAAGAAGCACTTGAGATTTTCTAGACCTTCAACCCACCAAAGAAAGAAAGAAGCGTGCCAGAAAAACAGAGTTATACATGATGTCCTAATTCTTATAGGGATCACAAACAAGCTCAAATGAACCCTTTTTCCTCTTGGGTCATCCGATACAGAATTTGGTCGTGAACCTTACTCGTGATCCATGGAATGAAATAAGGAAAGCTTAATAAAAAAGAGAAATTTAATCAAATTAAGCTCTTTCTGTTTCCGAATGATTTTCTGTTACCATTAACATATTTCCGGTGTGGTCGGTGGCATACCTCAACAAACGCTCGAAGGGCTGACTCAGACTCCTTACCCAAAGGGTATTTGAGTGTGTCCCCAGCGGCATCTACATGCTTGGAGATCTCCTCACGCTAGCAAAAATAATTGGGTCATCATTTCGGAGAGAAACTCATGCTCATAGGTTTATATAGTGATAAACTTACAACAAAGTGGAGCATCGGCGTTAAATTGGTGTCTCTGCCCTCCCTGAAAAGTCTGTTGTACTCGAGCTTTGCCATATCGTCATAAGCTGGATATGTCTCCTCCTGTATGTCATCATGAGTAAAAGCCGCCGGCTGTAGGAACAGACGAGACACTCTACCAAGCCACACGATATAGCGGTTAAATGCTTCACCATCGAACGGATGGTCAGGAGCAGGAACTCTAGCCGGGTCTTCAATTTTGTTGATGATGGCCCACCACTTCTTGATGTACTTGTCATGATGATTGGCCCAATTCTTTTCCTTCTTTTGCTTTACTTTGTCCAACCTACATATTCGAATGGATCATCATTAGTACCGTGAAACACTCAAAATCGTCTTGACCGATGGATAATACTACTATATTTAAAAGCTCACCGTTTCAGCGCACGCTCTAGGTGGCCACGTCGCCGTTCCACTGTAGAAGCGCACTGCTTCTACAGTGCAGCTTTCTACAGTGCAGTCTTTGTGCAATTTTTCTCAGCACCTGTTCAATGTTCATCGAACACTTCTAGAGTGCAGTGCACTGTTCATCGACCGCAGTGCAGCCTTTACGCAATTTACTCAGCGACCTGTTCGCTGTTCATCAGTACTCCTACGGTGCAGTGCACTGTTCATCGAGCACTTCTACAGTGCATATAGGTCCCGCGCCGTTAGATCTGGATCCGACGGCCCTCCTTTTGATGAAAACATATACACGAACTATATGCACGTCGACGAATAGGTTTCATTCCCGTAATCGGTTTCGAGTTTGGTCAACTCTAACTTCTTAATTTTGTATCCAGATTCGCAAAAACATCTGACAAATTTTGTCAAATTCGTCGCACTCAATTATCCGTTTGAATTTTCCTCTCACGAGTAGATGGCTATCGTCCTTTCAAACAACTTTCATGTTTTAATCTTTTTATTTTGACCGACATATATATATTTCTCTCTAATCTTCAAATTCGTTGTATTTTAGGAATTAAAAAAAAGACAAATTAGATGTGCACTTGCGCGCCGCTTTTTTACATTAAAGTTCTCGTGTTTTACAAAAATTGTGAATCGGTCCTCCGGAATAAAACATTTTTGCCAAAAAAATCCACGCTTGCCGCTTTTTGCAGAAAAGTCCTTGCATTTTTCAAAAATTATGAATCGGTCGCCCGGAATAAAACATTTTTCAGCAAAGTCCCCGCGTTTTTTATCTATTTTTTCGTTCACGCGTGAATAGTACCGGTCCCTTATTAATAGATTTTTTTTTTGGCTTCTAATAGATTTCTCCCCGTTTTAGTTTTCCCCTATTGTTTATTTTTCCCACATTTCTTTTTGCAAACATTGCACATGAATAGCGACTTTAAAATTACTTATTTATTTCCACTCCCTATTTATCCCCTACTATATATTTTTTTCTTCTTTTACCGCTAAATAAAATAACCTTCCACCACTTGCTCCATACAAAAAAACACTAAATATTTCCTACCTTTTAAAACCAATTGTGCATCCCCCTCTCCTTTTCCCTCTATTATTTTCCCTTCCCATCTCAGTTTTTGACAACTACATGATACTCAACATACGTGGAAAATGATAATTTCGTTTGGCGGCCGTGCATACCACAAGTTCTACTTCGTCGACCTTAGGTAGCCCATTATGTCAGTTTGTTGCGGTTCGCTACTGGACCTAAATAACAGAGAACATTTCTCTTCTTAATTTTTTTATTACTTCCATATTTAGTCAATCAGAACAACGACTCTTCAAAAGACATGGAACCAAACGCACATGACAAGAAGTCCACACAAGCAATACAATTTCGTTCACTATACACCACGTTTGCTCAGACATCTCCTACGCCCAGGCTAAAGTGTCCACCTAGCGGTAGCGACCTCCATAACAATGATCAGCCACCCAATTGCAAAAAAAAAAAATGCCTACATAACTCTTAAACACAACAAATATAACCCCACAGGTGCGGCGGCATGTATATAACTAAAGGCGTCATTAAACTGTGTAACGATGAATTATACAATGCTTACTTTAGTTTAGTTTCTTCTACAAAAAGTAAGGGATCCCTATGACGACTTCCAAATACACAATCTATATTTGCTCAAGTACATCTGAATTTTCTGTCAGTGTATGTTTTGTCATAACATGTCAATTTTGGATGACAAACCAATGGTATTCCTGCTATTGTGATGTACATATATATTAAGACCGATGGATGTTTTTCTAATATTGTCCAGTCTATGTAGTGCTTGAAGAAGGATCTGAGAGGAGACTTCAACAATTGTACACTATGTTTTAGTTACTGTGAGTTACCAAATTGGGTGACAGTTTTGAACTTCAATTTTTTTAAGCACAAGGTATCATTTAATTTGTATGTGACACTTTACTCATTAGAGTTAATACTCCTCTCAGTGCTACAACCATTGGTCCTCCTTATGTTTTTCCGGAAGATAATCTGTAGTAGTTTTAACATCCCGTGCTATGTCTTTGTCTTTTATTTTCCTGTAATATAGTGTCCACTATGTATGAACTTCTATGTAATCCTATAGATAAATTCGGTCACTCTACATATTACTCCTTACCTTAACCTTAACAAAGCCTTTTGTCCCAAACAAGTTGGGGTAGGCTAGATATGAAACCCTTTCACGAGGACTTCCCAGGAGATCACCCATCCTGGTACTACTCTCGCCCAGATGGGTTTCATACCCAAAGGACTGGCTAGTTTTTACGTTGGCTCGCCAAGCCTATCACAACCCTTAGATATGAAACCTTTCACGAGGACTTCCCAGGAGGTCACCCACCCTAGTACTACTCTCGTGGGTTTCATATCCATGGGACTGGCTAGTTTTTACGTTGGCTCGCCAAGCCTATCACAACCCTCCTCTTTTACCCGGGCTTGGGACCGGCTATGCCTAGAAGACATAGGCGGAGTTACTCTACATATTACTCCCAATATTAAAAAAAACACTATATACTAATGAAACCAATTATAAGAAAGATTTACATTGTTACACCTAATACTACTACACAAAATAACCCAACGGGCGCGGCGTGTCGCCGCGCAAATCTTCCTAGTCTATATGGATAACTCACCCGTGAAGGTGGATGTTCATGTCCTTAAACGGCGGTGGGGTTTCCGTGTATAGGCCAAACTGTGTCATCACCCGTTCTGGAAGGTGGAACTCGATAGCATAGAAGCATATCAATGGGCACCGCATCCACCAAAGATGTGCTTCTTCTAGACACTTGGGGTTCACCCGAAACAAGATGCTATGACCCACATTACCAGCCACGCCGTATGGCTCCCATATCACCTGTGATGTAGCATACACGATTCTAGATGGTTCATTTGATTTACGATAAAGTAAATGACAATGCAGAGACCAAGAGAATTATTACCTTCTCCGGGGTCAACGCGTCGAGCTGGCTAGTATACCTCATGTAGCATGCCTCTGATTCACCATAGAAAGGTTCCACATTATCCCACATGTACGCCCATGTAGGCCGACGCAACCGGTTGCCATGATCCTCCCATGGCTTGGCGTTCAATAGAACGGGGCGTCCAACCGGCAAACGCAACCACGACCATATAGAAAGTAGAAGCATAGATCCACCAATACTTGCTCTTTTTTTAGTCCTACAGCATGCCTCGTCTAACTGCACATTATAAGAGAAAAGTATGTAAGTACCAACTAGAGACAAAATACAGTATTACCAACTAATACACTATGTACAACTAATTACCTGTCGGTACAAGTAAGCGAGTGCCGCTGAACCCCAGCTAAGGTCATGCTCCCAATCCGCAAAAAGCTTGAGCCACATAAAGGAAGCGTTGCTACCCGTGTCGTCTGCAAAAAGAGCTCTACTGATAACATACCACAAGTATGCCCGAGCAAACATCTCAATCATCGGCTTGTCAGCATCCTCAGGGCACTTCTTAAACTTGAGTTGAATCCAAGCATAAGTAGCACCAGCGGACATCTTTTCCGTCGTCGGCGCGTCCCCGATGAGTTCCCTCATCCTGTCACGCCATCCAATGGAATCTGTGCTGAAACAAATAGGCTGTCCTTTGATGGGAAGAGCTAGGATCATGGAAACATCCTGCAGAGTCACAGTCATCTCTCCACAAGGTAGGTGGAAACTATGTGTCTCAGGTCTCCATCGGTCAACAAGCGCAGTGATCGCACAAGGGTTCATATGTGGCGTCGAACGAGAGACAAGATGGACGAAAGGGAGTAGTCCAGTCTTCTCAATATATTCTGTGTATCTCTCGTCATACGGCATCTTCTTGCTATGAACCTCGTGGGACCTCAGTGCAACCAAGGGAAAACCTACAATACAACAAGTAAGAACATTAGGGGCTCATGCCAACAACACAAGCATTCTCATGATAATTACAACAAGTAAGTACCTTCCCTTTCTGCGCCATAAGCCACCCACGATACCATTTATCGTAATGGTCATTCAGAATAGTTTCACCTTCCATCCTTCATATTTGAAAAATAATTCAATTATCCGAGTTATGTACTACTACAAGATCGAAACTTTGGAAATTACATACTACCACAATAGCTAGGTACTATTTTGAATATCAATATCAATGCACAATTATTTCATCTAATTTCGAAATTATATGTTCACTAATCACACCAGACCAATCCAAAAAATATTTGCTAGAAAGCAAACCAAACCAGACCGTTTGTATTTTCCATGCAAAACCATCCAAACTATTCCATGTGTCCAGTTTAAAACCATAGATTGACTACGGTGTAGTAACTAATTAATAAAATTAAGCTACAGTTCTGAACAATTAACTTTTGGATATCAGATCAATCAACTGAGCAGTGTACGTACACATGCATTAGTTCACAAATTCGTATGCATCATCCATCGATCCTTGCAAGTTAGAGTGTACAACCAACAAAAAGGTCTCAGCCCTACAGTTCACTAATTCGATCCTTGCAAGTAACATGCGCAAGCTCCGGCCGGCCGGCCGGCGGAAGCGGACGCGGTGCTGGTCACGGCGTGCCTGCCGGCAGTCAAATTCTCAGTACAATCTATTCTCATCCCTAAGCATCATCCTACCATCACTACATGCCAAATATCCAAAGAAATTCAAAAAAATTGGATGAACTAGGGTTAGCCAAATGAGGGCAATGTGCTGATTTCAACCAATAAACCAGAGGGAATCGAAGGAGAATACCTCAAGAATTGAAAGGGGAAGGAAATCCACCGAAAATTGCTTGGATTCTGTGCGTTTTAGAGTAGGGATTCGAGGGGGAGAGGAGAGAGGAGAGCCGCCGGCGCCATGGTTTTCTCCCCTGTTTCTCTCGGATGCGAACGGGCTACTGGGGTCGGGTGGCTAATTTCCCCAAGGGCATGGCTCCCTTCATGGAGGAGCCATGGTGTGCAGCACGACTCCTTTGTCGGAGGAGTCATGGTGTGCAATATGGCTCCATGACGCACGGAGCCAAACCTGGCCAACGGGCCGGCCCGGCACAAGCCCGTTTAGAGCCTGGCGGGCCTGGCACGGCACGACACGATTAGGCCCGTTTAGTAAGTGGGTCGTGCCGTGCCAGCACGCGGGCCTGGCCTTAAGGCCCAGGCACGGCCCCTTCCCTAAACGTGCCGGCACGAGCCCACTTAGGCACGACGGGCCATATTTGGCCCACGTGCTTATTTTAACTAAAAAATTAAAAATAATTCAGAAATAAAGAAAAAATGTAAAATTTTAGCAAACCAAAAATATGTACGTGCGTGCTAACTAAAATGTATACGTCAATACCTGCGTACGTGCACAAGTGCGTACTAAAATGTGTGCGTGCTTGCACATGTGCTAACCAAAATGCATAATAACCCATCCATCTGTCCTTTGTGCACGAGAATGTAAGAGGTAGGCTGGTTAGCACGGTGTGCCCAGCGAGGCAGCGACAGAGGTCGCGAGTTCGAACCCCAGTACGCACGAATAAAATTTATTTTGCGTGGCTAGGAGGTTAAACGGGCCGTGCCGTGCCGGCACGCAGGCCTCGGCCTCAGGCCCAGGCACGGCCCCAGACGTGTCACGTGCCAGGCACGGCCCATTTAGCCGCGTGCCGTGCCAGGCCCCTGACGGGCCGGACACGCGTGCTCATGGGCCGGCCCGCGAGCATGGGCCCATGTGGCCAGCTTTGCACGGAGCCATGGTCTTGGTCCTCCAAAAATTAAACTTAAGGAAAGAAAAGGTGGGTGTGGAGGGGAATCGAACCCGCGACCTGCTAAAAGCATGGCGTGTGCGTGACCAGCGGAGCTGGTGCATTGATCTGTTATATACAGCGTCCAGGGTCTAATAAAACAGATACATGTCGCCGTTAACTCCTGCCGTTAAACGGGGCTGTTAGCGGGCCTCTGGATACGCCTCAGCAGGTGACGTTGCTGGACTGTAGAAACGTCATTTTAAGTGACGTTTTGGGCCGAGGGCCATATCTGAGCGAAAGTTTTGAGAAGGGCCATAATTAGCTTAATGCCCAATTAAGGGCCATTTAGTAAAAAAGATACCTCCATCTGCCATCATGTTTTAAACGAGAATATTTGAAGTCCCCTGGCACTACTTTGATTATACGGATCAGTACTCCACGGCTAACCAAGAAGAAATTGTGCAGTTGCGGAGCAACGACTAATTAGCGAGGACTACCAATTACTCCTTGCAGATTGGACCTGTAAATCTGTAGGAGTAGAATTTTGCTGTCAGATCAGGGCAAGTTTTCTCCGGTGGGTTCCGTATCTCGCACTCCAATGTACACGTACGGTGCACCGGTCGCTAGGCAGGCGCTGTTTAGTCCCATCATACTCGATCTTTTTCCGTAGCGAGCGAGCGAGATATACACCTGCGAGAGCTAGCGACGGATACCGTTACATACCGCTAGCTGTTTCAAGTCGTGATCCCTGTACCCGTACACCAAAACCCCGGAGAGAGAATTCCTTTCTTGGCCCCCTGTTAAATTTGGATGCCTTTTTTGGCCCTGGAAAAGTTTCGTGTCCCTTTTTTTACCCAAAAAATTTAGATGACTTCCTTATTTGGCCCTCTAGTTCATTTTGGATGTTAAGATGACTCTTTTGCCCCTGCTGCTGAAAAACTAATCTCAGATTTGAAAAAATCGAAATTTTGACAAAATTTTGGATGTTGATATTTTGACAAAATTTTGGATGTTGATATTTTGACAAAAATTGAAATGTTGACAAAATTTTGACAAACTATATAAAATAATACACGAAATTTTGCCAAGAACGACAAGGCGCGTATCGATCGATCTGTGCTGGCCGCCGTGCGTGCTGGCCGCCGTGCCGCCGTGCGTGTGCTGGCCGCCGTGCGACGGCGTGCCGACGTGCCGTGCGTGCGTGCGTGTGCTGGCCGCTGTGCGCCGACGTGCCGAGCGTGCATGCGTGTGTGCTGGCCGCCGTGTGCCGGCGTGCCGTGCGTGTGCTGGCCGTCGTGCGCCGACGTGCCGTGCGCGCGTGTGCTGGCCGCCGTGCGCCGGCGTGCCGTGCGTGCCGCCGTGCCGGCGTGTCGTGCATGCATGCGTGTGCTGGCCACCTTGTGTCGGCGTGCCGTGCGTGCTGCCGTGCTGGCCGCCGTGCGTGCGTGCGTGGGCTGAGCGATCCAAAATTTTGTCAAAATATCAACATCCAAAATTTTGTCAAAATTTCGATTTTTTCAAATCTGAGATTAGTTTTTCAGCAGCAGGGGCAAAAGAGTCATCTTAACATCCAAAATGAACTAGAGGGCCAAATAAGGAAGTCATCTAAATTTTTTGGGTCAAAAAGGGACACGAAACTTTTCCAGGGCCAAAAAAAGCATCCAAATTTAACAGGGGCGAAGAAAGGAATTCTCTCAACCCCGGATGCGCCCGCGAAATCTGGTTGAAATTCCACCGGCCCGGCCGGGTTGCTTGCGCGACCAGACGACGGCATATATTTCGTTCTCCCTCGCCTTGATCGCGTGCAAAGCTAGCTTGCAAGTGAGCAGTAGCAGTCGCGTAGGTGACGCCCGCTCGCTCGCTGGCCGGATAATATTCGTACCTGTTTTTATTTTCTTCGAAACTAGTGCCCTCTTCCTCCGCGTGTAGAAAAGGAAGAAATAAATCAATCAAATTACGAGAGGCCTCATAAAGCGCTTCCTTAGGGGTTAAACTTCCATTAGTCCATATTTCTAGAAAAAGTATCTCGTGTTTTTCATTTCCATTCCCACAAGAAAAAATACTATAATTCACATTTCGAACAGGCATGGATACAGCATCTATAGGATAACTTCCATCTTGATAGTTTTTTCTGAGTTCCGTCTGATATCCGGCCGGCCACGTCTTCCGTAGAGAATGCCGTGGACGAGTGAACGGGGGTTTGGGCTCATGGCAGCAACGCTTATCTACTGCTCCGTATACGTCTCTACCCACCTTGTGCTGTGTGTCATGTCACGCCCGATGAAACCGTGTGTTTTATCCAAAAGCAAAACAAGGACCAGTCCAGGCCGGTGCGATCCACGATTGAGCAGCGATCCGATTCGATCTGATCTCGATCCTCAGCGAGTGAGCAGTAGCAGTAGATGCGACGCGACCCCACCCCACGCGGATGGATCGATCCTCCAAAGTGTTGTTTCTTTCGGGTGGCCATGCGAAACCCCACAAACCATTCAATCAGCTGCTACTCCAAGAGTGTAGTGTCAGGGGCGTGTAGGGGCCCATCTGCGCTGTGGGGGCTTGATCGACAACGAGGACGAGCTGATCACAGCGATCTGATGCGTTTTGAGAACAACGTGGGGAGGACGCGCCTGTGGCGCGGTGGCTTCGCATGCAGTGGCATGCAAGCCCGCTCGCGAGTTCGACTCCCGGGGAGCGAATTCCGGGTTGCCTCACCCGTTTACGTGAACAGTGTTCACGTGAACAGTGTTCGGCTCCTGCTTCTGAGCCATTTTCACCGTGGATCGATCAGAGGTATTGTGGTGCACCCACCACCGCAGGAGTTTTCCGGTAGGTTTAGGCTCACGGGGCCCAGAAGCTTAGTATAGTCTGGTTAGGTCTAGCTTGCGCACAGGTGGCGTGCGTGTAGTGTTGAGTGTGTGTGGTGTGAGTTGTGCGTGAGTTCAGATACTACAGCTGTACGGTGTAAGACCAAGAATTCTCAAAAAAAAAAAAAAAAAAAAAAAAAAAAAACAGCTGTACTGTAAAAGACCAGGAATTCTAAAAAAAAAAAAAAAAAAAAAAAAGAGAACAACGTGGGATCCTCGGCGATGGTGAGACCGAGACGGATTTATATATGTGGTTGTTGCTGGTTGGTAGGAGGATGACATCACCGTCCACCGCGCCAACCCGATCCATGTACTATTCCGATTTTCCGACGCGACCGCGGGACGGACGGGACGGAACTTCCGGGTCGTGCTTCCCCTCCTAGATTCCTGCGGCCTAGTAGCTGAAAAAACGATGGAGCCATGGATGGAGCGCCCGTTTTCAGCAATCATCAGGCTACGGCTACCTGACCCCAATAATTCAACAGAAGAAATGTACAAGTATGTGTACTTTTCGGGAACCTCAATTGGAGATTACAAAATTCACATTTGACATTTTGAGGTTTCAAAAAATTCTGAATTCTTTTCTAGATGTGGCCAATGATTCATTCTACCAACGAGTATGTGTACTCCATGTAGGGTTTAGTGTTTTGGGTTTAGGATTGTTTAATACGGCAAAAAAAATGGAGGATTAGCTCAAGAAGGAAGCGTTAGTCTAAACATGCCGGTAGTCCCCTCACACCTGTTGCATGGAAGAACTTAATAATTACTCATCAGCTTGACGAATCAGCCTACTCTCTCATTTAAAAATGCAGTTGCTGGTCTTGGTAAGAAAGCCGTCTTCGTTACGAGTTGTTTCCGAACTTGTGCGTACATGCCACGACGGCAAAACAGGTATCATGATTTTCGAAAGGCACCTTTTCGATCTCCTATTATATTACTGAATGCTGATGCAAGGTCACTCAATCTATCGTCCAATTTTTAGCAGCACAAATAAAGGCATCCTAAAGTTCGTTGTTTTGCCGATGGACTGAATTAGGCCCTGTTTGGCAGCTTTGTATTTTTGAAGTATTCTACTCCCTCCGTTCTAAATTAGATTATTTCCATTTGCCCACATGTGGATGTATCTAGACATGTTACAAGTATAGATATATCTACTTTTATACAAATGGAAGTCATCTAATTTAGAACGGAGGGAGTAATAATCATTTGGTTATTAAAAATATTGAAGTATCAAACACTTTGAGTTGTTTGGTTTTGGTCAAAACTGTTGTTTTATATACTTCTATATCTATGAAATTACATTTATTTTGAAGTATATGAAAAATAGGACTGGGCCTCTTTTTTAACCACTGAAGTATTGATTCGGTAGGCATTGGAATATTGTGGTTTTCGATTAATTTGATTTTAAAAATACTTCACTGCCAAACTTAGCCTAAGTTTCACACACGAAAATGCCAAGAAATTCCGCTAGAATAGTATATGCACTTGAAATTGTACTTTCGGATATGGCACAATCCGTGTGTGCTGGCCAATCATTGAGGCCCTCTTTGATTTGTAGAATTCTTATAGGATTTCTGTAGGATTGGTTCTCTTTGGATTTTTTCCTTCCAGAACTGTTTGATTCACAGAAAGAACTGTTCCTGTAGGAACTATTCCTATAGGAATTCTCTAGTGTGTTTTCACAGGAAATATGACATGAAGTCGGAGCTCATGGAAAAATCTTGCAGGAAGACAACTATTCCTTGATTGCAATCAAACACGAATTCCTTCGTGCACAGGATTTAACTTGGCCGGGCATCCCAATCCTATACATTTCATATCCCTTTACTTTTTCAACCCCATGAATCAAAGGAGGCCTGAAAGAAAAATAAAGGGGAAAGACGTACTAATTGAGGATCGTTTACAAAGAAAGCCTCAAGTTGATGCGAGCACGAAACAAAAATACTATAAAGAGATTGCGCTCACAGTTTCGATAGCTGGAACGGCCAAGCGCTAGTGACTGATACGGTACCCGTACCTACCATTTTGTCCAACGTCGAAGGCAGGACACAATACTGTATTGCAGCAGCCTATCCTGTTCCTCCGCATTTCTCCGGCGCATGTGAGTTGTGACCCCGACCTCCTCTCCTCTCACAAGTTGCAAGTTCTCATTAATGGCAACCACCAGAGTTCGATGGTGAATCGGTGCATATTGTTTGGTGGTGGGGAACTAGGTTCGGTGGGATTTCTGGAGATGAGGAGCTTTTTCTTCTATGCCGAAGCGGATGCGGGAAGAAGAGAAGGCGACTTGTATCCGAAGTTCTACGAGGAGATTAGTACGTCTTCATGGCCAGAGGGGTCACTCCATGCTGGGGTGCTGCTCGCACCACGGCTTCTACAACCTCCAGGCCGGCGAGCCATTTCGGATGCCCTTTCTCAGTTCCGCTGTGGCAAGTCTCGTCTCACCATCGCCAAGTGGTTGCGTCCCCGGCGATGGCGCTGGCGGCTGCGGCGTCGAGCTGTTCGCTCTCGGTGGAGAAGGACTTGATTGTACTCTTTGTTTTCTAGTTAATGTCCTTTTTGTAAAAGCCAAGGACTTGGATGTAATTTTCTATTTCTTTGAGGTCCTTGATGTAATTTGTATTTCCACCGTATAATGCAGTCTGGACTCTGAACCCTTCGGGGTCCATCTCCTTGTTCAAAAAAACTAGAGTAGTATCAGTTAGGAGCAGCGGTTACTGGTTAGGTCAGAAGCTTTATTAGTGGCCAAACAGTGGAACCAAATTAGGCGTGCCATTAGGGAAGAAGCATATTTGACCTTGAGACAAGTCTTATTTTTCTCTCTTCTTTTTTAGAAAACTAACCGATTAAGATCTCCAGGAATCTTGAGGCTGCGGGTGTGGAACTGTTGACACTTCCAAGCTGCTGTTATTGTATTGTACTTGTACAAGTACACTGCAAGAATATTAGAAGACGGTAGCAGTTTTGGCATGACAGTATACAGTATAGATTAGGAGACGGCAGCTGTTGTTGTATTGTACCCTGTGTCTTATCTTTGTACTGTACTTGTACAACTATACACTGCAGAAAGATTAGGAGACGGTTGCAGTTTTGGCATGGCTATACAGTAAAGTCGTTGCAAACACTTTTATCTGTACGGCACTCCGGTGCCTATGCTGTAGTTACGACCTTGTCAGGGGAGTCGTTCAGTGCGAGCACACAGCTTTCAGGTTTGCTGCATTTAACCGTAGCCGTGCCCGATATTCCACCCTACAGTACTGCCAGTGTTTTTTGCTGCGGCAGTGAAACTGTGAAAGCGTCAGAGGTGAAAGTATGGTGCAGCCAGGGCACATTTAAAGCGAAGACTGACTGCGAGCGCTCAGGTAGGCGCTAGGAAAGCTGGGACGGCAAAGATGATGGACTGTCAGCTGGAATGGGCCTGGTCAACCGGTGAAATAGTCCGGTCTGTTGGAACAGCTGCATCGGTATGGGGAAGGAGTCAAGGATGGATAATAACTGACCAGCGGATGGAGCAGTACTACTGTCCCGACAATCTATTCAGCAGGCGCCTGCTATCTGGCAAAACGTGACGCTCCTTCGTGAACCGTCAATAACGCCTTGGGCGGCCAAGATTTATTCATCCGTATCTGCTAATGATGACGGTTTATTCACCCACAAAATGCGTTGACCTTATCTTCACCCCTTCCGTTTTCCTCTCACCCAAACCGCTCTCTCCCGCAGCCCTCCACCAACCCCGCCGCCGCAGCTCTGTGCCGGCCATTGTTCTCCTCCGCCCCTTTGTCTCCAATCCCCGTACTCGCCTATCCCGGATCGACCATGGAGCTTGAGAGCGCGCCATGGAGCTTGGCGAGCTTGCAGGCGCAGGATAGCAATGAGCTGGAGCCGGCGCTGTAGTCTAGCGACGAGCGTGGGCTGGACCGGGCGGATAACCGATGCCTACGGCGAGTAGCGGCGCGACCTCGTCAGGGGGATGCCAGCGGTGTACGAGTCCACCGGGGGACGCAACGAGGGATGAGGCACCAGATGGAGGTGTTCAGATCGAGGGCGGCCGATTGGGGCATCCGAACGCTGGACTTGATCCAGCCGAGCGCCTTCGTCTACAGTTTAGTGGAGACTTGGTCGTCGTGGACAGGTGAACGGACGGTCGGACGCTACTCTGGCAGCTCGATGGACTGAGGGCGGCTTCGTCGATCTAAGGAAGCTCCCAGAGAGGTGGAGGCGTAGGTCCTCTCTTCTCACCGCCCCTCCCGGTGGATTGCTGCTCTAGCTGCCCCTTTAGGAACCACCTTGACCTTCTCCGGTGGTTTTCTGCTCGAGTAGCCCAAGAGGCACTCCCTGTGATGGCCCTGCAGGGGCGAGCATCATCGGCCGGCCGCCAGCCCAGAGCAGGTTGCGGTGGTGCAGCAGGTTGCATACAGCAGCAGCTGGTATGGGAACGGTCAGGTGCAAACCTGAATGTCGAGAAGAAGCAGCTAGCATACTAATGCCCTACTAGGTACAACATCATATTTTTGATGGATCTAAATTAAAGATGTGTATAAATATATACAAACTTTTGAACTCTCGGTTATATGCAAGATGTGTATGAATGAGATTTTTTGGCTACCGTGAAGATTACCAATGTTAATTCGTAAAATATAATCTTAGAGCGGTCTGTACATGGCGAACCGCAACAATAACAGTTCATTTCCACTCAGCGATCCCTCGAACTTAGATGTTGGACATGTGGGTTGTGGGGTTTTCCGATCACAGCTCGATGCATAAGTATTAACCATTTTTCCGACGGCGACCAAGTGTCGATGCGTCCAGCATGTAGCTCGGATGTCTCACCTGTCTAATAGACTCTAGTTAATAGTTATCCACATAATACTAGTGGAGTTACACATTTGTTTATGATACAATTATCCACCACAATACTGTTATAGTAACCATACACTCTTTTTTTTTTACCATGTTAAATTTTCCATTAAAAGAGTGGAGAAACCAGAGGTTTTCCAAACAAAGTCTGTTACAAAGAGCTCAAAGGCTCAGAGATAGGTCAAGGAGGAAGGAAATGAAAGGAAAATAGCATGGTCAAAAACTTCGGAACCATCAGGTAAAGGAATCTAAAACCCAATCCAGCAAAGGCTGAACAAGTCTATTTGGAAGACGATGTTGGTGTAGGAGGACATACGCTTGAAACAAAACCTTCCAGCGATCCACAGAAGGTTGTTTGTGATTGAAAATGAGATCATTTCTTATCTTCCAAATGTTCCATAGCCCACATACCACAATTTCCATGAAACAGGGACCAGGAAAAAGATTTTTAGCTTGAGTGAACCTGCTCGAGATAGGGATCGAGCAATTCCAATGCAGATGGATAAAATCCCAGCAATCAGAGGCAAACTGACACGAGAAGAAGAGGTGGTCTCTCATTTCCAGAATATCAGTAGAACACAGAACACAAGTAGAGCCAGTAGCCATATTCCAATGCTTTCGGTTCATGAGGTCCTTCGTGTTCAGCCTATCCATTTGCAGTAACCAGGCAAAGACCTTGAGCTTGGGTATACATTTAGACTTCCAGATGGCTTGCAAGGATAGGTCTTGCCGAAGCTGGCCGAACATGAATTGATAGAAGTGTCGAGAGGAGTATGCCGTAGTACCCCACACGAAACGTTTCTCATCCAAGGCAGCAGCATCCAAGTTTAGATCCTCTAAAACCAGCTGAAGCTCTTCCATTTCAGCGAAGGCCTGTGCAGAAAGGGGCAGGTGAAAGGAGGCTGTTGGGGACATAGTCTGTTTCATCATCATCACAGACACATCTTCATCAAGCGCAAAGGAGAAGAGACGATCAAATCTATCACAGAGGAGCTCGTTATCATGCCATCGGTCCTTCCAGAATAAGGTGTTCCTGCCATTGCCAATGACAGAACGAGTAATACACCGATAGATATCAACCAAACCGAACACGTCATGCCACCAAAATGATCCTCTAGAGGATTGTGCCTGAGGAGGGGTTGCTGGATCATAGAGCTGCCACACCAACTTGACCCAAGGGAGATCAGCTTGACAGAAGAATTTGTGTAGCTGCTTTAAGAGTAAAGCCTTGTTCTGCATTTCTAAATTCAGAATACCCAACTCTCCATATTTTTTAGGCTTGCAAACTAAAGACCATGCGGCGAGAGAATGGACCGAAGAGCTATCTTCCTCCTTAGCCCAGAGAGCATGACGATGACACTTATCAAATCGATTCAGGATTGTCTTGTGAACTTTGAGTGAGCATAAATAATGGATCGGCAAGGAGGACAACACGGAGTTAACAAAAGTAAGCCGACTTCCACAGTCCAGGAATCTAACACTAGCATTTAGCTTCCTTTCCACCTGATCAACCGTGGTTGATAAGTCCTGCACCGAAGGTCGAGAAGTGCCCAGAGGAAGACCAAGGTAGGTAAACGGGAGCGACCCAACTGCACATCCAAAAGTCTCGGCGAGGTCTACTAAACGGGCAGAATCAATGTTCACAGGCATCAGACACGATTTTGAGTAATTCACTTTCAAACCTGTGGCAGCCGAGAACACCTGAAACAGATTTTTTAAAGCCAACAGCTGGGTAGGACAGGCCTGGAGAATCAGCAAGGTGTCGTCAGCGTATTGGGCAATTGGGAAGTCCGTGTGCAGGATAGGGAGTGGCGGCTGAATTATCCCTGAGCTGGCAAGCTGATTCACCATAGATTGCAGCAAATCTGCCCCAGCAACAAACAAAATGGGAGATAAGGTATCGCCTTGACGAACACCTCTACGGCAAGCAATTTTTTTACCAGGTACTCCATTGAGCAACACCGAGGAGGTACCAGAAGAAAAAATCATCTGAACCCAATTGAGCCATCGATCATCAAAGCCCCAGCAACGCAGAATTTCGACAATGGCCGCATGTTCAATTGTGTCAAATGCTTTGGCAAAGTCAAGTTTTAGGATAACCACCTCCTTTCTTGCTTGCTTGCATTGATGGATGTACTCATATGCCCAAGCGACACAGTCCTGTATTGTGCGAAATTTTAAGAACCCATATTGGTTGACATGCACTAACTGAAGGATTTTCTGTTGCAGCCGATTCGCAAGAATTTTGGTCAGTAACTTCAGGCTAGAATTCAAGAGAGAAATGGGCCGATAGTCATTTGGGCTAGCAGGCGAATGGATTTTAGGAATCAGAGTGATATACGCATCATTGATGCTTTGTAAGTTTACTGTTCCATCCCAAAATTGGTGACAAAGCCAATAGAAATCATACCGAATAATAGGCCAGCAGATTTTGAAGAAAAGTCCTGAGAAACCATCAGGTCCGGAAGCTTTATCAGTGGGGAGATCAGCCACAATTTTATCAATTTCCTCACAGGAAAATGGTGCAGAAAGAGCCTCCAATCCATCATGGTGAGGAATGAATTGTGAGAAGTCGAAGTTAGGCTTTATGGGTGTGGAAACCCCAAGCCTGTCCTTGAAAGAATTCCAAAGGATCCCCTCTTTCTCACTATGTTCCGTGGCGACAGAACCATCCAGGTGGGTTAACTCGAGATGTTGTTACTTCTGTATCGAATGGTGGCCATGGAATGGAAGAACTTCGTGTTCTCACCACCGAATTTAGCCCAACGAACCGTGCACCTTTTCTTCCAGTACTCTTGTTTACAATCAAGCAGATGTTGCAGCTTTCTTTTAACAATATTCCTGAAATTCCATTCGGAGATGTGCAGGGTGCGAAGCTCCTCAATATCATCGAGCCGAAGGATAGTAGAGTTGCAATTTCTGATCAGGTGATCAATGACAGAAATACTGGTACTCCAGATGCGCAATCCTTTGCGAAGAAGTTTAAATTTGGCGGATATGCAACGTGCACTGTCCCCCGGGCAATGGATCTCCCAAATACGCTTGACAACATCAATAAAACCAGGCATTTTAATCCAATGATTTTCAAATCTAAAGAGGGAGGCTTGAGGAATGCTAGTACCAATAGAGACAACGCACGGCGTGTGATCAGAAGTCAGGCGAGCTAGAGGCCTAACCGAAGTGTTAGGGAATTTCAGGGTCCAGGTGTGCGAAGTGAAAAACCAATCTAACTGGACAAGGAGTGGATCGGTCTGCATGTTACTCCATGTGTAGCTGCCGCCCTTGATCGGCAATTCAATCAAGCCGTGGTAGCTAATTATCTCGTTAAAAACAGCAATATCAGCTAAGTTGGCACCTGGCATGTTTCTACTATCCGTGTAACGATAGAAGTTGAAATCACCTAAGATCAACCAGAGCGTATCATCGGCAACATCAAGATGAAAGAGCCAGGCAATGAAATTCTCACGCTCAATTCCCTCACATGGACCATAAACATTGACAAGGATGAAGACCTCAGCTGACGATGTAGAGGTGAAACGAATCACAATGCCAAAGCTTTCAGTCAAAAGAATTTGCCCCGTGAATTTACTACTCATCCAGACAACTAGAAGACCACCAGAGGCGCCATCTGGGCGCAAAAGATCGTAAGAATTTGGAATCGACATCGGTGCGTTTTGTTTCCTGAAAGCAAAGGATCGAAGCCGCACTCTCTTCAATCTTATCACGCACAAGAGGCCATTTATTAGGTCTATTCATACCACGAATGTTCCAACAGAGAATATGCCAAAAAAGTTTAGCAAAACACGACCGAGACCGAGACTGCAACGAATGCGACATAACCGGGTTCGACATAGTTCCACCGAGCAAGGAAACAAACCAAAGGTCAAGTATCACGCTCCTTCAAGAGCTAGGCAACCGTCAGCTCATCAGGATTGATGTCGCAATCTTCCACACCAATGCGCTGCATCTCTTCAACCTGCAGGACAGCCGGAGCAGTGGCTTTCTTGACCTGGGACTTCTTACGACGAGCAGGAGAGTTTGGCAGAGCCTCCAGAAGATAACCATCAGGGTTGCGGCGAGGAGAACGACGAACCACCGTGTCCACTGATGGAGCAGCAACTTTGCGAGGACGGCCCCGAGGGCGGGCACAAGAGAAAGCAGCGGACACGGGAGTGTCATTGACAGCCAGAGAGGTCACCACATCAGAAACAAAAGCAGGAGCATTGGTTGAGGAGAAATCCACTTCATTGACAGATGCCTGGAGATCGGATAGACCAGCTGCAGACAGGGGACCCGAGGGAGGCTACAGAGACTCTTGCACATTAGGAGCACCGAACGAGAAAGCATCATTCATATCATATTCAAACATAGGCCCATCCAGAACAACCGGCCCAACAGTAAGAGCCCCAGAGTGAAGAGACAGGCCCATGAAAGCATCACGAAGTTCAGAGAACAGCATCAGGAAGGAATGACCACATTCAGATATCTGTGCATGCTCAACAGATAGAATCGATCGAGTAGCCTTCTTGCACTCCATCCATCCCAAAAAATGCAGGAAGGAAGGCCAGAGAGGGAGGTCAACCTGAACCAGATCTCCACCAGCCTGAACAAAGGTGAAAGCAGCTCTCGGCAGAACAACACCATGAATGACCTTTTCAGCAGCAAGTTCGACCTCAACAATGTGGTCATTCCTTGCGCTCTTTATAGTTACCCACCCAATACTTATAAAGTTACTCATCCAATTTTGATGAAATTACCTTGTGTTCATGATATAGTTATCCAACACAAAATAGTTGCAGTTACTCATAGTTACCCATCTAATACAGATACAGTTACCCAGCCAGTATAGATGAAATTACCATGTGTTCATGATAAAGTAATCTACCACGAAATCGTTGTAGTTACTCATGATTACCCACCTAATACTGATACATTTACGCAGACAATACAGATAAAGTTACCAATGTGTTCATGATGTAGTTATCCACCACAAAATCCATGTAGTTACCATACTCTCGGGGTAATAGTTACCCAGTCAATACTTATTGAGTTACTCACCCAATACTGATAAAGTTACCCATGTGTTTTCATGCTGTAGTTATCCACCATGAAATTGATGTAGTTACCATACTCATTCGGTAATAGTTACCCACTTAATACTGACAGAGTTACACACTCAGTACTTATGAACTTATCCATATGTTCATGATGTCGTTATCCACCATGAAATCGATGTAGTTACCATGACCTCTAAATAATAGTTACGAACAAAATACCCATATTTTTTATAGTGTAGTTGTCACTATGGAATCGACAGTTATCATCATAATATTTATGCACGATAAATTTACCGTATCAAAGTGATGTGATAACTTTAAAACTCGTAAAAATCTAAAAGAACAACAACAGATGGTTCTATTTCAACCCGAAAACTAATCGTTAATATGATAGGTAACTTACGTATTCAAGCCTGGGTATATGTTACGGGGTGGGTAACTTTGGGTCTAAAAAAAAAAGTCGTCAGAATATGTCAACATGGGATATAGTTTTGAAGATCTCGCCGCGACTAGCTCAGCAGTGAAAACGGATTGTTAAATCAGATAAATGGTTTGGGCTATAAAACCTTCTAAAAATTTTAGTTTCGCATTTAATGCGGGATGACATCTTCTTTTTTGTTTCTTTGCATGCATGCAAAGGAGGGCTATTCTTCTCATCTGGTGCGTACGATTATGCTAAATAGAAGGCACCTGATGCCTTGTCATGTCTTTTAATGTATTGTTCTCACGCCTTGTGCTAAGCTGTTCCCTGCAAGAACACTGAAGGAACATAGTCATAGTACTGCCTTTGCTCTGCCATGTTTTTTATGGACTCGGTTATGTTTGTTCGATGCATGGTACTTGAATCTATTACCCCGCGGATCGATCGACCTCCGTAACACCGTGTCGCCGCTCTCGGCTATCACGTTTTTTCTTTCTAGGGTACCGCTATCACGGTTTGATTGCTTTGCTTCGGGTTTTGTTTGGTTTGCAGCCGTGCACGGTGGTTAGGTTCGAGATCAGACTACAACGCGGCCTGATTGGCTATATCGTCCTTTGGAATGGCCGTACATGCACCGACGTGCTATACATCAGATCTGAATCAAACAGGCCGAGTGTAGATTTCAGCCGAGTGCAGCGGATAGCTTAATATGATATATTCACGTGAGTATTAATCTGTATGTGCGAAAAGTCCATGGAGGCGCAAATATGATATATTCACGTGAGTAGGACACGTGCGCGGACAATAGGGAGCCAAAAAAGTCTGAAAAAAATTAGATATAGAGAATGATGTATTCTACCATCATGTAAAATCTTATCTTTTTTTTGTATTTTCACTACACAAATGAGATAAAATCTGACATTCGAAATGGTGAACAGTGCAAATCCGAAATATGACAGATTTTGTTATTTTGTGTAGAACTGAATATGACTTATTCTGAGTTGAGACTTTGCACGTTGATAGAATGCATCATTGTGTACTTGTCAGAATTTTTAAAGAATTTTTAAAACTTGAAATATCATTTTTTTAAGCGAGTAAAAGTGGTTTATTTATTAATCAATAGGGCTTACAAGCAGGTCTTGGTCGAAAATCGGAGACAAAACCTCCGGTCCTGAGCCAAACCAGACATGTTTGCATAACTCTATCCTGGCAAAGTTTGCGAGACAGTGACTAGCCCTATTTTGCGAACGGTCCACCTTTACAAAGGAAATCTGTCTAACACCATTTACTAAAAATTTGATCCCTCGATCAAATGCGCAAGCGGAGAGCAATCTTGAAAGTTTCCATTAACTGCTGAGATTAGACACAAACAGTCTGATTCCACCTCAATTGGACACTCGCTTTGCTGTAATGCCAATCTTAAACCTTCTTCACAAGCACTTCCCTTCCCTTCCAAAGGATCAGTGTTGTTAAATAACTGACGACAAGCTAAGAAGATGATCTGGCCATTATCATCACGAAGCACCATGCCAGCTGAAAGAACGAGGATGTCGCCTAAGGGGGGGGGGGGTGAATAGGCGTTTTAAAATAATTACGGTTTAGGCTTGAATAAATGTGGAATAAAACTAGCGTTTAATTTATCAAGCACAAAACCTAAACGAACTAGGTTCACCTATGTGCACCAACAATTTATGCTAAGCAAGATAACAAATATGTGATAGCAAGATAGATAACTTCAAGCTCGATGGCTATCACAAAGGTAAATGCATAAGTAAAGAGTTTGGGTATAGAAGTAACCGCAAAGTGGACACGAGGAGATGTTTCCCGTAGTTCCTTCCCAATGGAAGTACGTCTACGTTGGAGGGGTGTGGAGCCCCCTAGGCACTCCAATAGCACCGATGTGCTCACCCTATTCTCCGTGAGCTTCACCCGTGAGGGATTGGCTCGTTCCACTATGAGGTCGACTTGAAGGCGTTGACCAAACCGATACACCAAGGTTGAGGAACTCCACAATAAGTTGGAGCCTCCCAACAATGTCCCGGAGCTTAGCAACAAGATAAAGCTCCGAAACTCACAAAGGCCTCCTAGGGTTACAACTAACCCACGAGGCAACGAGAACCACAAAGAGTAATGAGCTTCTCAAACTTCACATCCACGAATCACCGTGGAGAACTCAAACCGATGCACCTAATGCAATGGTAAGAACACAAGAAGTGATCAAAGCAATTCACTCTCAAATCCCACCAAAGCAACTAATGCTATGGAGGAAGATGAGAGGAAGAGCAAGGAAGCAACAAATGAATCCCAAGATCTAGATCCAATATGCTCACCTCACTTAGAGGAGAGATTGATTGGTGGAGAAGTAGATTTAGATCTCCTCTCTCGTTTCCCTCAAGAAAGAGCAAGAATCATTGGAGGGATTAAGAGAAAGCAAGCTTTTGGAGGTCAACAATAGAGGTCAAAACTTGCAAAAAGGTTGGGGAACCATTGGGGAAGAAGGCCCCTTAAATAGGTCACCCAAATATCCAACCGTTGGGTGCAGATTCGCGCCGGGGCGGTACTACCGCTAGACCCAGCGGTACTACCGCCCCCCTAGGAAGTTAGGACAAGAAAACGGGCAGAAAACAGGCTCCAGGTAGCGGTACTACCGCCCCGGCGGTACTACCGCTTTTGGTGCCGCTGAAAACAAGCTTCTGTTTGCTTCGGCGGTACCTCGGGCGGTACCGGGGCGGTAGTACCGCCCCCTTGAAAACAGCAGGAAAGACAAACACCAAAACGACAATATCTTTTGCATCCGGACTCCGTTTTTGATGATCTTTGGCTCGTTGGAATCACAACAACGAGCTCTTCAAGATTATGCAGAGAAACATCATAGTCCAACAATGAATCATAAAACCAAATGGGGAAAGGTTAAACCTCTAAAAATAGAACAACCGGTAAAACCTCCAACACAAAAACGCAATAAGTTTTTCTTACGAAATCCGTTTTTGATGAACTTGAGCTTGTATTGAAGATCATGACAAGCTCTAAAACCACACATGGAGGAAAGCCAAATAAGAACCAAGAAAGATGATGCCAAGTATGCAAAGGTTTGAGCTCTCTCCGAACGATACGATCAAGTTACTCATTCGAGAGCCCCTCTTGAAAGTGTGGCATCTATCCTATAATCCGGTCTCTTACTAACACCATGAGACCGGTAAAATAGAAACCCTATCAAGGTCATACCTTTGCCTTGCGCAATCCACTTGAGCTAGATGATGACGATCTTGATCACCTCAAGTTGGATCACCTTTCTTGATTGCGCTCCGCTTGGTGAAGACTTGTGAAATGCTCCCCCATACACAATATGGGAGAGCCACTTTTAGGAACATCTTCACTTGACCATTATCTTGATGACGACCACCGCTTGACGTCATCCGCCATGGGCTATATGGAATCTTCCTTTTGATGCATGCCCATGGGAAGATACCTAACCCCACATAGATACTCCACACACACATGTATATGGGTTAGTTCACAAAGCTATATAGACGATTGCTTACCATACCATTGGATCACAAGATCCCACATGGTACAACATGTAGCTTTGTGTGTTGATCACTTGAATCCATCCTTTCCACTTAGCCTTGATCAACTTTGTATCTTTTCTTCTTTCTTGATCAATGATGATGTCTTGAAGATGAGCATGAATATCCACGGTATTCTATTCTTCAAGACATACTTGCAATATGCTCAACTCTATATAAGACCATTCTTCATATAAACCCTTGAATAAGATCTTGGTCATCTTATAAGCTTCTAGAGTCCAACACATGAACTCCAATCTTTCCTATGGACAAGATCTATAAGAATATCTCAATGCAAACATTAGTCCATAAGGATTGTCATTAATTACCAAAACCACGCATGGGGCAACACATGCACTTTCAATCTCCCCCATTTTGGTAATTGATGACAATCCCTTTTACGAGGGTTTATATAATGAATTAAGCAACCATGCACAACAAAGAGCAAGGATGCAAGAGCATGAAAGGCAAATGCTTAAGAACAAACTAAAGCATAAAACCAAATTCCCTTAAACCCTCTAAACTTCTCCCCCATTGGCATCGATTGCCGAAATGGGAGGAAAAATTTAGAAGGCCAATATAGTAAGAGCTCCCCCATAATGTGTGCATTTCTCATAAAATGAGTGAAATCAAATGCACATATCCAATGACGAATAGTTGGGTGGAGATCAAACTATATTGAGGATCCAAAGATTGCAAAAGGAAATCAAATTGAAAGATACTTCGACAAAAGAAGTATCCAATCAAAGGATCCGAAAAAAACCAATTGAACATAAGAAAAAAAATCAAGTGTTCTAATAATCAAGAGGGAACTCCCCAAGGTACGTGCACAATAAGGATTTGTATTGCAATATAGTGTGCACAACATGGAATCCTCACTCCCCCATAATCCTTTGAAACACAAAACATGTGCAAGAGAGAATGTATATAAAACAAGGCATAACACTTGCAACAAACATATGGTTGAGCATCAAAAGAAGACCGACAAAATATCCAAATGCGAGAACATTTAAAAGATTTAGGCTCAACCAAATGATGTGTGTGACATAGCAAAGCCTTTTATAAGAGTACATCATAGGTGAGCATTGAGCATCACCATAGTCTCAAAGGAATGATAAGCAAGGAGCAAAGCATGTCATTTCAACACACACAACAATAAAGACAAAAAAAATGAGTGCACAAATCCAATAGGGCAAGCACTCATAAGGCAAATATTTTCCGGAGCCACCAAAAGATCCAAAAAACAAAGAGGTGGACACCAAGGAAATAGGATATCAATTTGCGATGTAACATTTCTCATGTGTATAGATTTCTAAGTAGATAACAATCATATGATATACATCCACAAAGAAACATGTACACACAAAATAGTTACTAAAGAGAAGAACATGATACCCAAGAGGAAGTCATATATACACCATTAAGATCTTTGCTTAAAAGCATAGCACATAGCTCAAATTTATCTTAAAGGATATAATAGACTTCCAACACAAACGCATCAAAGGCATCACAAATATCCACAAGGGAAAAGTGATAGTTGGGATGCTTTGAGAAGGAAACAAGTATCACAAGGAACAAAAGAAATCATGCCAAGATGCAACCTACACAAGGTTGAATGCAAGAAATGTATGCATGAGGTAGATACTTGTTACCGAGATGGCATTGGTGATGTAGAAGATTTAGCAATCACGATCATCATAGCTTGGCTTCAATTAGCACATGGTGAGAGCACCTTCCTTATGAATGAGACAAGGCATCCAATGCATCTCCGAAGTACCTAAAACACAATTCAAGTACAAAATGGTCCCCAAACATATTGGGTCCGAAGTAGTTAGGAAACTACAATACATAGGACAAACTCCACATGAATATGTGCATATGGATATGAAATTGAATTTCATGCACATCTTAGCCGATTTAGGATTCGGTGGAGTTTACCCGATATATTGGATCAAAGAAAGTAAACATGCCATAATTATACATGAAGTAAATATGCATGTCAAGACCTTCAAGAACCAAAGAAGACACAATTTGGACAAAATACAAAGAATACCAAGAAGGCACACCAAAGTGTGACATGCAAGAGAATTGTCCAAATTATATCAAAACCCAAATCAACACATGATTGAGAAAGATACCAAAAGAAGAGATACCAAATGAAAGATATATCAAGGAATGAGATAACTAACTCCCAAAGAGAGAAAGATTCCAACAAATAGACCAAACCCTCTACACTTTCTATGATGGCACAAAGTACCAAGACAAAAAGGTTTGTCTTTCCACGAGACATGTCATCGGGCTCAAACACCAATTTAAAATAGATCAAGTAGCAATTGAAGACAAATAATGTTCTAAAGCATATAGGATAGCTCCCCCAAGATTTGTGCATTATTTATGATCTTGCATTGGAATGCAAAATGCACACAAATGGGATCATCACACTCCAATATATTATTCAAACACTAGTCATGTTCAAGAAAGCAATAAGATCCAATACCAATTTAAAAGATGGTGTTCTACTCAAAATAGGATAGCTCCCCCAAGAATAGTGCATTATCTTAGAAGTATGACTTTGAATGTAAATGCACAAGAATGGGATCACGGCTTTTCCTATTTTAAGGAAACACAAAACAACATGAGTAGAGCAAGAGGATCCAAAGGTCAAGGAAGACAAAAGAAAGTTTGATCAAAACTAATCCTTGGCAATAAATAAGGCAATTAAGAGCAAAACCAAAGTAAATATGATCAATATACTTTACCACAAATAAGATTATCACTTGTAAAGACAAGTAATGTATGGAGATAATTCTCGGTGGTAAATGACAAAGATATTCAAGATCATATTCTCAAACAAGAGCGAATAGGCAAATATGGAACTTGTTTGAGAAACATGCCACATAGGAACAAGATAATTTACAATATCAATTCTAAGTGGCAAAACCTCACTTGTTCACATTTTCTAGGTTCGTAATATGCACAATGCTTATTACTCCCCCATAATGTGATAATCCATTTGTTTTCAACAAGAGGCAAACAAAAACCAAATAGAGATAGTTAATGGACATTTAGAATTCGAATTTCTCATGAGCATGACATACCACATAGAGACTAGATAATATTGATATATCAACACTAAGTGGTATTCCTCATGTATACACATTTTTAGGATTGTGACGTGCCGAAAGCATATCACTCCCCAAAATGGGAAAGTCCATTAAACTATCACAAGAGCCAATTAAGATAAAAACAAGCAATAGAGGCTCAACACAAACACACACAACCATGATGTGCAAACCAACATACACACACTAGATTACTCAAGATAGGTAAGTGGTAGGCACATCATAGTCAAACACATGCAAGGTACAAAACCAAACACATGCAAGGGGCAAGCAACTTTCAATGTATATATAATTTAAATACACGTTACCGCAAGGAGGCACGTTGGATATAAGATAGAGATATGAAAATCCAAATGACTTGGCTTGAGAATATGATTGATGAAGATCCCTTAATTCTTCATAATGTAGCCAAGTCTCCAAAGCCCTCCATCAACACCTATTGATCAAGTTTTAGCTTGTTGGTCCCCAACCAAGTTGGGTCCTAAGAGGTTAGTCACAATAGGCTTGGCCACCCAAATGGTTCTTTTCTTGACACCACTTTGAGTACCAACAAATTTGGCAAACACATTGCCAACCTTATCCTTCTCAAGAGAGTAAACATCATCAATTATGATTGGGTTGGATAAGGTACCGTTAGTGCATGAAGAAGCAAGATGTCCCTTCTCGCGCATAGATAGCAACATCTACTTCCACCTTTCTTCTTAGTTGATTTCTCAACTTGAGAAGCTTTAGCTTGATTCTCCTTGGGAAGTGGCCTTTCTTCAACGTTGGTACTTGAGTATGAACTTGAGGCCGCTTCCCTTGTTGCTTCTCACTTATGCTTCTTCTTCATTGGGCAAGATCTCACATGATGCCCTTCAATCTTGCACTTGAAGCAAACAATCTTGGCCGAATCTTTTACTTGTTCTAGGCCCTTCTTCTTGATGGTCTTGTGCTTCTTCTTGATGTTGGACTTCTTCTTAACATCGGAGTTGAATCCAAGTCCACTCTTGTCATTGGGAGATTTTTGCACACTCAACATATTGTCAAGTGCGACTTCCCAAATGACCTTTTCCAAGTCTTTCTTCAAAGAAGTGACTTGCGCCTTGAGCTCTTTGATTTCCTCTACATGGTTAGTTTCAACACAAGTACTAGAGGAAGTAGATGCTTCATTGTTAGAGCAACAAGGCATGGAAAGTAATTCATCACAAGATGTAGAAATATCATGAGTGGATGAACTACTAGGACTAGCACATGGCAATATAACATTTGAGTAGAAGTTGTGCCATTGTCCACATGAGGCTCACAAGATGTTACCTTAGTTGAAGTAGCCTCATGAGCTAACTTTAGCCGATCATGGGAGACTAGAAGATCATTATGAGAGCTCGAGAGCTTTTCATGACTTTCTTCCAATTTCCTATAATTGCTTGTTAGCAACTCAAGTTGAGCCCTTAGCTCAACATTCTCCTTTAATATGGATGCTTCACAATAAGTAGAGTTAGTAGCACAAGCATCATCATTTTTAGATTTGAGGACATTAGAAAGAGCAAGAGCATGATCTTTCTTAATTTAGAAAAGTCTAAACTATAAGATTCCTCAAGACTACAAAGTTTTTCCTCAAGGATCCTTCTACGCTCTTGCTCTTCATTAAGAGCAATAGAAAGATCCCCGATCTCATCGGTGTAGTCTTGCTCACGACCTTCCATTTCCACAATGGTGTCCTCATGCTCATAAATAAGTTTATTGACCTCAATAGCATTAGCCATGATTTCCATGAAGTTAGAGCGAGCATTTTTATTTTACTCAAAGCAAGAAAGACAATTTCACCTTTCTTATTTAGAGAATCAACAATATCATTCTCTTCATTATTCATCATCTTTAGATTTAATGGGTTCAAAGTAGGAGATACCTTTGACTCCTTAGCCATAAGGCAAAAGATGGTCGATGAAGATGAAACATTACTTGAGGCACCACTCAAGTACACATCTTGTTCCATAGGAAGTTGGGTTTCCTCTACAATGTTAGTGACCAACGGAATAGAGGAAACACACACATTTGTAGTATGGCAACAAGATAAAGCAAGCATATCATCATGAGATTTAGACAAACAATTTCCAAGATATGCAAGGACTATCAACACAAGCATGTAAAGCATATGGTGCTAGATGTGTTTAAGTCCAAAGGTAGATCATTGCAACAATGTTGAGGCAAAGAATCATCAATGGTAAGTTTACTACCATTGTTGCAAAGCCTACCACTACTCACCATCTCATTAGGTTGTGGCTTACCACATGTTGGTGAAGTAGAGGAAGTTGAGAACTCATCACGCCCGGAAGTGGAGGGAGAACAATCATCCTCAATAATATTGGACACATCATATTTGTCTTGAAGCTTTGTCCATAAATCATGAGCATTCCGAAAAGGCATGATTGACTCAAGAACTACATTGCTCAAAACACCAACAATAGCATGAGATACTAGAGAATTGAGATAAGAGTTTTCCTCATCCTCTAAAGATAACTTTTGGAGATCCTTTGGAGGAGGAAAATCCATATCTACAATTCTCTCCATTTTTGGGCCATACACCCGAAAAAGATTAAGCATGCGAATTTTCCAAACATCATAATTTGTGCCATCGAATATGAAAGTGGGATCATTTGCTAAATCTCTAAACGACATCTTGAAGGCGTTGACCAAACCGATGTGCTCACCCTATTCTCCGTGAGCTTCACCCGTGAGGGATTGGCTCGTTCCACTATGAGGTCGACTTGAAGGCGTTGACCAAACCGATACACCAAGGTTGAGGAACTCCACAATGAGTTGGACCTCCCAACAATGTCCCGGAGCTTAGCAACAAGATAAAGCTCCGAAACTCACAAAGGCCTCCTAGGGTTACAACTAACCCACGAGGCAACGAGAACCACAAAGAGTAATGAGCTTCTCAAACTTCACATACACGAATCACCGTGGAGAACTCAAACGATGCACCTAATGCAATGGCAAGAACACAAGAAGTGCTCAAAGCAATTCACTCTCAAATCCCACCAAAGCAACTAATGCTATGGAGGAAGATGAGAGGAAGAGCAAGGAAGCAACAAATGAATCCCAAGATCTAGATCCAATATGCTCATCTCACTTAGAGGAGAGATTGATTGGTGGAGAAGTAGATCTAGATCTCTCTCGTTTCCCTCAAGAAAGAGCAAGAATCATTGGAGGGATTGAGAGAAAGCAAGCTTTTGGAGGTCAACAATAGAGGTCAAAACTTGCAAAAAGGTTGGGGAACCATTGGGGAAGAAGGCCCCTTAAATAAGTCACCCAAATATCCAACCGTTGGGTGCAGATTCGCGCCGGGGCGGTACTACCGCTAGACCCAGCGGTACTACCGCCCCCTAGGAAGTTAGGACAAGAAAACGGGGCAGAAAACAGGCTCCAGGTAGCGGTACTACCGCCCCGGGCAGCGGTACGACCGTCCCGGCGGTACTACCGCTTTTGGTGCTGCTGAAAACAGGCTTCTGTTTGCTTCGGCGGTACCTCGGGCAGTACCGGGGCGGTAGTACCGCCCCCTTGAAAACAGCAGGAAAGACAAACACCAAAACGACAATATCTTTTGCATCCGGACTCCGTTTTTGATGATCTTTGGCTCGTTAGAATCACAACAACGAGCCCTTCAAGATTATGCAGAGAAACATCATAGTCCAACAATGAATCATAAAACCAAATGGGGAAAGGTTAAACCTCTAAAAAATAGAACAAGCGGTAAAACCTCCAACACTAAAAACGCAATAAGTTTTTCTTACGAAATCCCTTTTTGATGAACTTGAGCTTGTATTGAAGATCATGACAAGCTCTAAAACCACACATGGAGGAAAGCCAAATAAGAACCAAGAAAGATGATGCCAAGAATGCAAATGTTTGAGCTCTCTCCGAACGATACGATCAAGTTACTCATTCGAGAGCCCCTCTTGAAAGTGTGGCATCTATCCTATAATCCGGTCTCTTACTAACACCATGAGACCGGTAAAATAGAAACCCTATCAAGGTCATACCTTTGCCTTGCGCAATCCACTTGAGCTAGATGATGACGATCTTGATCACCTCAAGTTGGATCACCTTTCTTGATTGCGCTCCGCTTGGTGAAGACTTGTGAAATGCTCCCACATACACAATATGGGAGAGCCACTTTTAGGAACATATTCACTTGACCATTATCTTGATGACGACCACCGCTTGACGTCATCTACCATGGGCTATATGGAATCTTCCTTTTGATGCATGCCCATGGGAAGATACCTCTAACCCCACATAGATACTCCACACACACATGTATATGGGTTAGTTCACAAAGCTATATAGATGATTGCTTACGATACCATTGGATCACAAGATCCCACATGGTACAACATGTAGCTTTGTGTGTTGATCACTTGAAATCCATCCTTTCCACTTAGCCTTGATCAACTTTGTATCTTTTCTTCTTTCTTGATCAATGATGATGTCTTGAAGATGAGCATGAATATCCACGGTATTTTATTCTTCAAGACATACTTGCAATAGGCTCAACTCTATATAAGACCATTCTTCATATAAACCCTTGAATAAGATCTTGGTCTTCTTATAAGCTTCTAGAGTCCAACACATGAACTCCAATCTTTCCTATGGACAAGATCTATTAGAATATCTCAATGCAAACATTAGTTCATAAGGATTGTCATTAATTACCAAAACCACGCATGGGGCAACACATACACTTTCACCAGCACCTGCCGTATCATCCTCAACTTTAACAGAACCATCAACATTCAGTTTCACCCAGCCCGGAGTAGGCTTTATCCACTTTTTTCCGCCGGGTTCTGTACTTGAGCCACTACAGTACGAGTAGAGGCACCCATACTCAGCGTTGCTTCCCCTTAATCATATCATCATTAGTCATGGATTTGATATTATTGATTGTGTTTAGGTAACTCACAAGAAAGCGCTTGGAGCCTTCAATGGATGGCAAGGGTTTAGCGTGGGTGATTTCATTACGAGCAAACCACACCCGCCATGCGACTAGGAGGATCCCATCGATCATCTGTGCAGGAGCCAAGATCAGGATTGATTGGAACCATGCATATGCATTGACCTGTAACTCTGTAACTGAAGGCAGGTACCATATTTTGCTCATGGATGTCCACAAGCGAGAGGCATGAGGGCATCTGAATTGCACATGCGTTGTGTCCTCCAACTCCAATCCACATACACTGCATATTTCAGTAACATGCATTCTACGCTTCAACTTGTTTGCTTCCGTAGCCAAAGCCTCTGAAGCAGCCTGACATGGGTACCTGGTGCACGTATCGACTAGGCCCAACTATCATAGCCTACAAGAAGCCCATGAAGGGAGGCCCAAGAAGGTGGAGTATCCTCCAAGTTTGGCGAAGCTATAGTCGGTTTAGACTTACCATGTATGTAAATCGAGTCGGTTACGAACACCCGAGACCCAGCTTATTATTTAAGGGCTGGGAGGGCCGTCGAACCAGGAGAACGAAACTCCAAAGCCACAAAACCCTTGCGAGATTGACATCTCGCCGGGATCCCTTGTTACCACCATATTTACAAAGCAATAACAGACAGGCAGGATGTAGGGGTGTTACCTCCACACGAGGGCCCTGAACCTGGGTAAAATCTTTGCCCTGCTTGTCAGCCGACGATACTTCCAGCTCAACCACGTTCTCCCCCATATTCATAACCTAGGGACCTTAACCATGGTCTTGATGAGTCTACCCCTCGTCAAGTGGCGCCGTCTGTGGGAAAGAATAGCGCTGGACTCGAAGTTTCGCCGGTCCCAACAGCAAACGGCAACTCGCCGATCTCATCTGCAAACGGCAACTCGCCGATCGAATCTGCAAACGGCAACTCGCCGGCCAGGTCAGCAAACAGCAACTCGCCAATCCAGGTGACACACGGCAACTCGCCGATCCACTCGAAAAGCGGCAGCCTACCCGCTTCACCCGCAAAAAGCGCACCTGCTCCTCCGATGACCTTCAATCCGCACTCGCCAGAACTTCGGGAGGCGTTTTCCGGTCTTGAGTCAGGTTTGGATTTAACTGTTGGAGCATTCAGTTTTTTCGTAAACAATCTTGGCACGCAGGACCCGACAGATCCGCAACAAATCGCGCTGGGCGCACACGGGGCACCGTCGACCGCGTTCGCCACATCGTCGATCCTTGAAGCATGCTCACCCGCGGCAACCATGTCGACTGGCGAAATTGACAAGTACATGAAGGAACTTCAAGGCGAGGAGGCTGAATCAGCATACCGCGCAAGCGATTTCGACTTCAACCTCCCACTCGACTATAGCTTCGACTGCGGGATCTCCCTCGATGACTTCCACAAGCCCGCCACTCATAACGACAGCAACGTCGACTCTGAGATCTTCACCAACACCAACCTCGACTCGGAGATCCATAATGGCTTCGCCAACACCGAGATGAGCATAGGAGATGAGCACATCGACAACGAGATTCACCTCGAAGATCTACTCGATGAGCATACTGGCTCTGACATGAGCCTGGACGACGACGTCGAATCCATGACTGAAATCGACAGCACATACACGTGCCCACAGGTCACGCCCCATCAGGTCTACGTGGCCTTCTCCGCAGAATCATCCGCAGCCGCAGCTGCCCGCAAGCCTACACAATTCCCATGCACGGTAACCATGCCGGATGGGGTCACAACCTTGACGATCACGAGGAGATGGCAGCGAAAGCAGATAAAGTCAGAAAGGAGTGCACAATGATGCCACCAAATTCCACTCCAGAGGAGATGTTGACCTACCAGTACTTCAACTGCAAGAGTCAATTCGATTGCAAAAACTACCGAGCGACGCTCGAAGAACGCAAAAGGCAAGCCAGCCTCTCGAGCCGCGAAGAAGGGAGCAATCCCTCGGGTCCACAATGCAACCAACCCCACGACCTAGGTCGCGGTTGGCAAGCCTTCCAGAACACGAAAGGGTAGCAATCACCCGCAACCTATCGTTCATGACAGAGGACGCTGACGGAATCCCAGTACCCCAAAACAGCTGGGGGGCATTGTTCTCCGTAGGTGCTTACCTCAAGGCAATGCAACCTCCGGCGGGTGACCCTAACGTAGCCCTGCATCGCCAACAACTCAAATCGCTAGCTCTAGCGGCAAAGGCTATACAGCCAGAAGACAAACTCCAGGAAGGAGTCGAGATCGCGACATAGTCCTCACGACACGCAGCACATAATCGCAGTGGTCGCAGCCACCACTCGGATGAAGGAAGGAGAAGCACGCGTCGGCACAGGTCCAGCAAAAGCAGATCTTGAAGATCCTACAGCAGCGACTCATACTCTGACCGTGAACCAGAGCCATGCGGAGCATTGTGCTTCACTCGACGCATCCGCGAGACACGGATGCCCAAAGGGTTCAAGTTGACAGGCGAACAACCCAAGTACAACGGTCGCCAGGAACCTTCGGGTGGCTAGAGAAGATTACAGACTCGCCGTAGCATGCCAGCGTGGCACGAACACCACGGCAATGCAGTACATACGACTCATGCTCGAAGGGACGGCCCGCGACTGGCTCAAGGCGCTCCCTCCATCATCATACGATTCGTGGGACGATTTCCGCAGAGACTTTATCAAAAACTTCGAGCCTCTTTGTGAGCGCCCGAAGACATTCGAAGAACTAAGGGCATGCACTCAACGATCAGATGAGTCGTTGAGATCATACATACGGCGGTGGACCGAAATACGCAATTTCGGTTGGCAAAATATCAGAAGACAGGGCCATGGATGCCTTCATACAGGGTCTCGCCAGGAAGGACTTCAAGGAGGCACTGGGTCGTGAAAAGCCAACATCCCTGGCTGACCTCATCAAAGTTGCGACTGAGTGGGCAGATGGAGAGGATTCCGTACGCAGATCCCGTGCTTCCCCACCACGCGACAACTA